>JARQZK010001450.1:770000-1117500 GCA_030704885.1 Cynegetis impunctata | reverse complement strand
ATCTATCATATGAATTCTTCTAGTAGGACCGGCTTATGAAGTTGCAAGTGACTTCTATTTTATCACCATTCAACCTTAGGCAGAGAATGTTAAAGAAACATGAGATGGCCACCCCAAAAGATTGAATGGATAAACAGTCTGTTTCGGTCTTTTAGAAAACTTTCGAAAATGTTTACTTCCATCATAGAAGAGGCTAAAAATACGAAGTAATACCACTATTTACAGAAGAAGTAAAAAATAAGAACGTACTTGTGATAAGAGAGTACTCACAAATTTTTTCAGGCTGAAAGCGAAAATATATACCAAATCAAAGTAATACCACACAAAAACAATCTCTCCGATTTTAAATCAATGAATTAATCCATAACTGAAACTTTATCAAGAGAAGAAGAACCATTTCGCAGTAACAGCAAATCATCCAAATCAATTGACTAAATAATGCCTGTCAATAGACAATATTAAAATGAAGAAGAACCGGGTCCGGCCCACAGAGTTCACCAGTCGTGCTTGTCTCCAATGTCATTAGTCATTATTTGCATTATGATGGAGGTTAGGTCTCTTATCCGGATACAACATATACGAATTACGAATATATTTCACTAAGATTATGCTCTTGAAATTATAAAGGTTTCGCAACATTTGTGCAATATTGTACTACCTATATAAAAAAAAATTTCAAGCTTAGCATTACGTCAACTAAATTAGCTTTATCTCAAGATAATCGTAAGTAATATTATAAGGGCATCTAATTTTTCCGAAAATAATCGTAAAAACACGTTGCTCAGTAATATTTTAACAAGAAGATGGTAACAACAAAAATCCTAGTCGAAGACAGGGATTTTTGCACCTGCATTTTGCACAATAATGCATTTTATTAACGAAATATAACTTTGCATTGTATTTTTTCAATTTTTTTCACAGGAAAAATAAGATGGCCGAATGGTATTTGACAAGACTATTTCATGAGTAACAGGTGTCAAGTTTTGCCGCGGTTAAACTCGAAAAAACTGCTGACAGGTGCTGTCATTCAGTTTTTTCATCTAGAAAGCATTTTTAATTCAAAATTGAACGTTCGTAATTGGTTAGAATTGAGACGAGGGAAATAGTCGTAAGTAATATCATAAGGGCATCTAATTTTTCCGAAAAAAATCGAGAAACACGTTACTAAGTAATATTTTAACAAGAAGTAAGAGTGCTAGTGGCAACAAAAATCCGAATCGAAGACGAGGATTTTTGCACCTGCACAAATTTTTGTTAAAAAATAATACTTTGCATTGTGTTTTTTCGATTTTTTTCACAGGAAAAATTAGATGACCGAATGGTTATTGACAAGACTATTTCATGAGTAACAGCTGTCAAGTTTTGCTGCGGGTAAACTAGAAAAAATATAGTGCAGGTGTGACTACGCCAATTGAATTGTCAAAATAAGTTCAAAAAATAAAAATAACAATATAGACTTGATAAAACAAATATGTATCAAAACAAAATAACAAGGAAAAGTTACACTACTGGAACTGAATTTACTTCTGCAGATACATTATTATTTATTAAAATAACTGGATGACTAACAAGGCTAGTGACTATTTCAAAGACTTATGATAAAAATCCCCAAATTATAATTAATAATAGAGACTGGAGACGCCAGACTGAAAGAGCTAATCCATGTTTGAAGTACCATTATAGATAATTATAGAGGACGCTGCAATAGGAATAAAAAGGAAAGATCAATTTCAATTCTTTGTTCTTTACACATTAGAGTAATTACGTCTGATCTAGAAAATTGTAGTAAACATTCATCATCATCAGCTATCATTCAAATGACATCGGTCAGCAAGTTTTGATATCTTATCCACAAGGCACGTTCCTAATAAAGAAACTAGTATTGTTTCTAATAATTTGCTACGCAGCAAACGCTTTATTATAGAAGCTCTGTCTACTTTTGTAGAATACACATTCTTGTATTAAATTTAACCTCACATATAATAACTGTTACATAATAATACGTATGAAAAAATTGAATTTAATTAAAAGCGTGATATTACATCGATCTGATAATTTGTTTGACATTAAGGATGTTTGTGAATTGAGCGAAACAACTTTGGATAATCACATAGAACAATATTCTACTCAGTTAATCAAATATGCAATGAAAAATTGACGTTCCTCTTTCCTGAATATGGGATACTTCATTGATTTTTCGAATATTTTCTCAAGGAATAGATATTTAGTGATTTGAGAAGCTAATATTTCAATTTTTCACTCGAAGAAATCATTGTTTTGATAGCAATCCTAAAAAAGTGATGCGATTAAATCATTTAATAATTAGATACGTATCAAAAATTATTATTTGTCCACGACGAAGAATTTTTCAATGTTAAAATGATGTAGTATACTTTTAATAATTATTTATTGAGATATTGACTTTTCATTTCATGAAGGAAGTATAGTCCTAAAGTTTGAAGATTCAATTAATTTTAATGAAAGTAACTAGAAAAGTTTTCACATTGAATTTACGAAAAAGATTTCTACTAAGTTAATTCAAATACGAATCTTCCATTCAGTACTCTTCAAGAGTTCTCGAAAGACAGAATATACATCAATTATTGCACTAGTGCCTTGACATATCCAAAATTCTAAGAATTCTCTAAAATGTTGATGGCTTCTGTTTTCAAAGACATCGAATGAAAAATGTGTCACATTGATATAACTTCATCACATTATCCATAAATAATAAATTAGTTCAAATAACCTTCATTTGTATAATTTAATCGTCCCCGCATTTTTATCAATAAATTCGAAATGGTAAGTGACAGCTTCATACATTTCTTTAGCATTATTTTTCAATGCCGTCATAGCCAGCTAAGGTTACCGAACTTAATGTCCGTAGTAAAATCGCCATATAGAAGAACTATTAAATTGGCAATATTTCCAAACCAAAAAGGTTTCGTAATAAATATTAAATGAAATTAACCTCATTTTTAAAGCTGAATGAAATAAAATAAATTTTGGCATTTTTTTCTATTTATTTTTTGAACACGAATCAATAATAATCCAAAAATTATCAAATCTTTTCAACAAGAAATCTAACCCAAATGGAATAATGAAGGCGTTGTTATAGGAAACATTGATAATAATTATTTGATGGTCTGAAATCGGCATTTTTAAAATAAGAACTTAAAAATTCTAAAATGCTCAAATTTGGGAATAGGACATGATACACGAAATCTACATAGGTTATATATATGTATATATATATATATATATATATATATATATATATTTACATATATATATATATATATATATATATATATATATATATATATATATATATATATATATATACATTTACATATATATATATATATATATATATATATATATATATATATAAAATATATATATATATATATAAATATATATATATATATATATATATATATATATATATATATGTATGTACATATTAGTTAATGAGATGAAAAGAACTATTCTAATTATTGTAATATAAACATTCATACTCCTCTCAAAATTTATTCACAATTTCAGAAACTAATTTCCAAATTACTTAATTACTTACTTAGAGCAAAGTTGCTGAAAATATTATGTTATGATTAATAATCTAGTCAATGACTGTAATGAAGTTGAATCAACGAATCCCTGAGGTAATTAGTATCATCTTGAGAAGTTGGAGAAGTGTCCAAGTATCAATTAAAATAAACATATTTAAAGACTATATTTTCAGTTGCCTGCTTGATGAAAGTTGAGCAAGAATAATGATTAATTTGAAACATGATAATTTAAAGAGATAAACTGCACTTTTTCATTCACACTTTCCAAATTAGCTCCAAGCGTCACCATGTTGACGTAATGTTTCAAAATGAATATGGCGATTATTTGGCTTCATCAAGCAAACCAGTTTCGCCAGAAACAGAAATTATCGAATAATTAACTTATTGGATTTGGAAATGTGGCCGTTATGTGGAGTATCGAATTCCTCTTCTAAATTTAAATATCGTAAAGATGACTGGAGAATATTTTTTCATGGAGCGTTTTATAGAGTGTCAAGGTTGTCACAATCAGTTAAATTTAGCGTTGGATCATTCCAAAAAGTGGGCCTAATTTTTAAGCACAAATATATCACATAATAAACTTCAATATCAGTACGAGTGTTCATTAATGAGTAAACAAAATGCCGTCATGTCGGTGAATATGTAAATATATCTATTTTAAATTTATATAAGCAATTAATTTGGTGAATATGTAAATATAATTATGTCATAGTTATCGAATTTAGGAGTTAAACTTAACAGATCTTTTACGAAATTTTTATGGGAACATACATATGTGTATGTTTTTTTTTCGAATGGTAAAACGATAAACAATTACACACACATGCAGAAGATTTTCCATAATTATGATTTTTTTATTACCTACTTACTTATTGTAATCTTATTCCATTAAACTATTGTTACTGTCAAAAATATCATTACTAAAAATACTAGATACATAATTATGATTACATATTAAGTTTTTGAATTGCTCATCAAATGATTAATATTTCGTAGTAATTCAATTATTGGATATATTAACTGCACTATTTACTACTATATTTTGAAATCTTTGTGAAATATTCTGAAATATGTATTTTAGCAGCTAGTGAAAAGTCACAAGTAATAAAATTGTTGAAAATATGGAGCTACCAATTGCATTTAACAAAACCTGTCACTGAATAGAAATGGAAACATCGCATTAGTATAATTGGATAGAACAGTCTGAAACTTCATGAATATTAATGCTCGTACTAAATAGAACTCATATACAGAATTTTCTCTAATTTCAAGTATTTTTCTCATTTAATAAAAGTACCTTTTCTCTCAGTAAACTAAGAAGGGACCTTGGATTTTTCCAAACTTGAACGAAATCGTGAATTTCAAGCGGGTACGTTTTAGTTAATATATATATATATATATATATATATATATATATATATATATATATATTTATATATTTATATATATATATATATATTTATATATATATATATATATATATATATATATATATATATATATATATATATATATATATATATATATATATATATATATACATACATACATAGGTATATATATATATATATATATATATATATAAATATTTTAATAAATATTACAGGGTGTCTAAATTAAATTAACCCCCTTGAAATCTCAGATTCCGTTCAATTTTGGAGAAAATGTAACTCATTTTTATCGTAGTTTCGAAGTTATATCTACAATTTTTAGCGCTCAGAGATAGCTGTTTGCTTCAGCTTCAGCTAGGCTTCGCCTGTATCACTTTTTTACTGGCAATAAAGAGTATTTATTATTATTATTATTAAGTCGAGTTACAAATCATTTTTGAGCTTTTTATATTTATTCCACAGTGCTTCCTTTTTATAATTTTAAAAGATTGTTTTTTTAGATACCCCCCTAGGTTGAGAGGAAACAAAAGAACTTATGAGAAAAAAATCCAATTTAACGAATTTATTGCTCAAAATATCCACCTCCTACTTCCATACCATAATACAGTATTTTTTGCCGGCACTCTGCGATGATTGTTCATACTTTACACGTTTACAATTTCTCAATAAGCCTAAAACCCAAGAACCCAATACTCAAAATACGAATATGTGAAAATTTTATAAAAATGAATCACGTACAAATACGCGGTTTCATGGACAATGTATAGGCCGGAGAGGTCCCATTGAATGGCCAGCTAGATCGCTGCATTTAATTCCATTCGATTTATTTTTGTCGGGCGACTTGAATGCCAAAGTTTATGCTACACTACCTGAATCCCTTCAATAACTTCGAGGAAGAATGATCGCAGAGTGCCGCCTGAAATGTTGCAGAACGTTAGACAAGATTTTGAATATCCATAATACTATTGTATGGAAGTAGAATGTGGAAATTTACTAAATGAATGGTCGTCATTTTGAACATTTGTTATAAATACATTGTTAGTTATAGCATAGATTTTTTCATTTCAATCGGCATTTAATTTGAAGTTTTCATTTAAAAAATTTCATAATATGTTTACGTTAATCAAATTTCCTTTCAATTTTTGATTATAACAATTAATTGATGACATGCCAAAGTTTCAACAAACAGCAAATAAGATTTATAATTCTTGAAATTGATGTTTACATATGTGACGAAGTTTCAAGGTTTACCCATCAGGTTTTCTGTTCCTCATTTACGTTTTTCAAAATTTATATAACCTCATGTTAGTAAGTAATTTTAACCTGTTTGTAAATGCTGTTGTCATGATTGTTTTTTTATTATAGATGTCTTGATAAAGGAAATAACCATTTCCGAAAGCTCGACCATATGACAAAGAGTATTCTTTAACCTAGCCCAACAATTATTCCGACTACAACCTCAAAAGTTCACAAATAGATTTTTCCTCAGCTAGCGAGTCAAGACTACCCTTCTATATATATATATATATATATATATATATATATATATATATATATATATATATATATATATATAATATATATATATATATATTATATATATATATATATATATATATATATATATATATTTATATATATATATATATATATATATATATATATATATATGACAAAGTTTATGAGTTCTCGGCAAATAAAAAGGGGGCCAACTAACGAAGAATCACAACCATTTCGTTAATAATGTCTATATTTCGGATATAGATTATATCCTTCCTCAGGACTCTACAAATATACATGATATTAAAACATAATAAACAATCAACAATATTCACAACTTACAACTAACTAGGCTGGATGTAAATTAACCATAACAGTAAATGCAGTGTATGTTGAATATAAGAGTCATCAAAATAGTATTTAATAAAAATTGAAACAAAAAAAGAGAGCTGAATCTAAAATCGAAATTAACAACATATCCTTCCAACGTAACCGAAAGCAATAAAATGACAGATGTCAAGCAGGTTCCCAATATTACAGTAACCATAGATCAAAGTCTCCGTGTAAGAGGTGTCACCTAGATAAACAAACAGAGGTTATAGATGTCGTATGAATAATATAAATATGAGGTCCACACTAAAGAACATCAACAAAGAACAGAAAAACAAAACTCTTGATAGACAAACCACGATGAATTTTAGACAAAGAAACACCTGGAGCAAAAACACAATCAAAAATTCAGAGAAAGAAGATGACTATAGACACAACTGAGCCTTGCAATGTCAGTTTTTTTATTAACGTTGTTCGGATTATGATTTATATGGCACATCTCTAAAAAAATTCTCTTCTGACCATTAGATGCCCTATCCAGAATTTTGAAGTTTGTGAAATCAAAACAATGTCCCATACTTGTCGAATGGAGTGCCAACGCACATCTATCCGGGTGAAGTCTGACATCACTCTTATGGAGAGTTATTCTTCTCTTGATGGTCTGAGATGTTTGACCTATATATATCCCATCACAATCCAAGCAGGGCACACTGTAAACAACGTCTGAATTAGACGACAGAGGAATCCTGTCCCTCAACTTCGTGAAAACACATCGACCCACCAGAAAGTTATGTTTAGCCAATTTGAGATGTTTAATACTTGAGAAGATGTGTGAAAGCTTCACAGTTAGAGCTGAGAAGTATGGTATAGATCTATATTTAAGAACCGGAGTCTGTGAGTTAGTTTGTGACACATCCTCCGTGTGGTGGATCATCTGAGGTGCGGGAATAGATCGCCTAGCATCAGTATTCCATAGATTCTTCCTTATAAGAGGTCTCGGATAACCATTGTTGATCAAGATTCGCTCCAAACGGAGCAATGAACTACGACTATAATCTATGTGAGTAATATTCAGAATTCTCTCCTTAAGCTGCCTAATGGTATTAAACTTTAAGCTCCAATCATGATGTGAACGGAAATGTAAGTATCTACCGGAAGATGATGGTTTCTGATACCAATCTAACTTGATTTGGTATTCACTGGTCCTGACAACTTTAGTATCTAGAAACGGTACAATTCCATCAGTTTCTTCTTCCACAGTGAAAACAATATGTTGGTCATAGGAGTTAAAAACTTTCACTATTTCTTCAATTCTGTCTTCAGGTAAAGTCAGAATGAGATCATCAACATACTGAAATAGAAAGGGGAGTTGAAAAGATAACTTAGGCACACATGCTCTGAGTAGACAGAATTGAAGAAATAGTGAAAGTTTTTAACTCCTATGACCAACATATTGTTTTCACTGTGGAAGAAGAAACTGATGGATTTGTACCGTTTCTAGATACTAAAGTTGTCAGGACCAGTGAATACCAAATCAAGTTAGATTGGTATCAGAAACCATCATCTTCCGGTAGATACTTACATTTCCGTTCACATCATGATTGGAGCTTAAAGTTTAATACCATTAGTCAGCTTAAGGAGAGAATTCTGAATATTACTCACATAGATTATAGTCGTAGTTCATTGCTCCGATGGGAGCGAATCTTGATCAACAATGGTTATCCGAGACCTCTTATAAGGAAGAATCTATGGAATACTGATGCTAGGCGATCTATTCCCGCACCTCAGATGATCCACCACACGGAGGATGTGTCACAAACTAACTCACAGACTCCGGTTCTTAAATATAGATCTATACCATACTTCTCAGCTCTAACTGTGAAGCTTTCACACATCTTCTCAAGTATTAAACATCTCAAATTGGCTAAACATAACTTTCTGGTGGGTCGATGTGTTTTCACGAAGTTGAGGGACAGGATTCCTCTGTCGTCTAATTCAGACGTTGTTTACAGTGTGCCCTGCTTGGATTGTGATGGGATATATATAGGTCAAACATCTCAGACCATCAAGAGAAGAATAACTCTCCATAAGAGTGATGTCAGACTTCACCCGGATAGATGTGCGTTGGCACTCCATTCGACAAGTATGGGACATTGTTTTGATTTCACAAACTTCAAAATTCTGGATAGGGCATCTAATGGTCAGAAGAGAATGTTTTTAGAGATGTGCCATATAAATCATAATCCGAACAACGTTAATAAAAGAACTGACATTGCAAGGCTCAGTTGTGTCTATAGTCATCTTCTTTCTCTGAATTTTTGATTGTGTTTTTGCTCCAGGTGTTTCTTTGTCTAAAATTCATCGTGGTTTGTCTATCAAGAGTTTTGTTTTTCTGTTCTTTGTTGATGTTCTTTAGTGTGGACCTCATATTTATATTATTCATACGACATCTATAACCTCTGTTTGTTTATCTAGGTGACACCTCTTACACGGAGACTTTGATCTATGGTTACTGTAATATTGGGAACCTGCTTGACATCTGTCATTTTATTGCTTTCGGTTACGTTGGAAGGTTATGTTGTTAATTTCGATTTTAGATTCAGCTCTCTTTTTTTGTTTCAATTTTTATTAAATACTATTTTGATGACTCTTATATTCAACATACACTGCATTTACTGTTATGGTTAATTTACATCCAGCCTAGTTAGTTGTAAGTTGTGAATATTGTTGATTTTTTATTATGTTTTAATATCATGTATATTTGTAGAGTCCTGAGGAAGGATATAATCTATATCCGAAATATAGACATTATTAACGAAATGGTTGTGATTCTTCGTTAGTTGGCCCCTTTTTATTTGCCGAGAACTCATAAACTTTGTCATTTAAATTTTACGGCAATACTCCTTTTTCTATATTATATATATATATATATATATATATATATATATATATATATATATATATATATATATATATATATATATATATATATATATATATATATATATAGTTTATAGTTTTCTGAAAGTCTTTCAAAGTAATAAAAGTATTAATATAAAGTTATGTCTTCAAGCTGTTTTGGAATTGAACAAATCAAAACGCCTGTTATTAAGGAATACTATAAATGTAAAGGTTTAAAACTTTTATTACTTGCTGAAAAAAGAACCATAAAAAATATTACCACCATGTATTCTCCCCAGCGTATAAATTTAGGATTTTAATTAAACTTACAAAAACAAATGTAAAGAATAATTCAAACATAACAGTGGTCTCGTCAAACGTCTGAAAGGCAAAGTAGACTGAAAAGAATTTATCTGAAACATAAATAGGAAACGGATATATAACACGACCGCGACTAAGACGTCAATAAAACAAATACCTATTTAATAACCCTCAACCTCGTAATTCCTGGAAAGCAACATCATGGTGGGTTTGTAACTTTGTTTGTTGCTTGTTTTTTGCAAAAAATTGCTTGCTTTTAGCTCTAAAAATAAGCGAGAAACAAACGAAGGGCTAACTTAAAATAATAAATTAGCAGACCAGAAGATTTCTCGAAAATGGTTGAGGCTAGAGGAGTGCGGTAGCGGCTGTTATTTATGCCTTGAAAAGTTCAACAGGATTCACTGATTCATTTTCCGGGAGAACGCTTTCCCGAGCGAGAAAACGGAAAGACCATTGTAATTTTAATAAAGACCCGCTAGAGTGCATACCAAAGATACGAACGAATCTTCGCTAGAAAACCCCGAAATTCGATAGAAACTCGGAGTTTTCGATTGTGCCACCGCACCGTGAGGTATGATCGACCGAAACAAACGATTTTTCTTTTCTCTGTACTCTGAAAAACGCATCCGCATCACTTTAGGCCCGCTAGAGTACAGACCGCCAAAGATACAAACGAATCTTTTCTAGAAAACACCCCTTAGTTCACAATTTTTCTAAGCGACTGGCTTTATGAGTTCCAACACCAAGAATTATTCATACCGTATTGGTCAATATTGGGAACATGGCAAACAAAAAATGGTTGTTTAAATCCTATAAATTCTCACTTAAGTCCTGTGAAGGAATAATTCGTCACATGCTTTACCATCAAGAAGGAAGAATTCCTTTCTTCCTGGTCTTTATTCATATCCATTACAACTGTACTGCGGTTTTTGAAGATCGCAGCGCCATCATTAGCCAATCACGAAAACAATAAAAAAAAAATATATATATATACCTATATATATATATATATATATATATATATATATATATATATATATATATATATATATATATATATATATATATATATATATATATATATATATATATATATATATATATATATATATATATATATATATATATATATATATATATATATCAATCTGTTTTGAAATTGAACAAATCAAAACCTGTTGTAAACGAATGCTGAGTTAAAAACTTTTATTACTTGGTAAAAAAAGATCATAAAAAATATTACAACCATGTATTCCCCCCAGCACCTAGATTTCAGATTATAATATTAAACTTACAAAACAAATGTATAAAAAAGAATAAATGAAACATAACACTTTATTCGTCAAACGGTTGAAAGGCAAAGTAAAGTGGAAAGAATTTATCTGAAACATAAATATTTCGACGAATAGGAAACGGATATATAACACGATCGCGACTAAGACGTCAATAAAACAAATATTTAATAACCCTCCACCTCGTAATAATTCCTGGAAAGCGACATTATGTTTGTTCAACGCATATAATTGCACACTCCTTCAAGTCACCTCGTTGCATGTCGAACCACACGCCAATCACCGGTCCCCATGATCTTGAACCCAGATGACTCTCGCGAGTAGAATTCTTTTACGTATTTCACTCGATCAATTAGGTGTAATTGTTCTGGGTTCTTTCACCTCGAGTCACTTCTCGCCAGAGATTCATTAAATCAGTATTCTTGAATCACTTCGTTAAGGAAGGCGCCCTGGAAGGCGACAGACAAAGAGATATCCGCTTTAGATCTTAGCATGATCATATTTGAACGCTTGATTGAGTTCCACATCGAGATGGCCTGATTTGATGAAGTTTCCATAACTAGGTTGCAAAAATCTATATTTAGATGAGAATGCGACGAGAATATTGAAGGGCTCACATAAACACGAGATAAAATTTAACATTCAAATAGGTATCGACGTATATAAACTTCGTTTGTTTCTCGCTCATTTTTGTAGCTAAAAATTTTTCGCAACATACAGGTCACAAATTGTATGTTGCGAAAAATTTTAGTTTTTAGCTACAACTTAAATTAATAAGTTAGCAGACCAGGTGATTTCTCGAAAATGGTGGGGGCTAGAGGTGTGGGGTAGCGACCGTTGTTTGTGTCTTGAGAATTACAAGATTCACTGATTCATTTTCCGGGAAAACGAAAAACCCGTAATATCGATAAAGACCCGCCAAACAAACGCGCGAATCTTCGCTAGAAAACCCCAAAATTCGACAGAAAACTCGGATTTTTCGAATCTACTACCCCATCCTGAGGTCTGATCGACCGAAACAAACGATTTTCCGGTTCTCTCTGCTCTGAAAAACATATTTGCACCGCTTTAGACTCGCTAGAGTGCAGACCGTCAATATACAAACGAAGCTACGAACTTCGATAGAAACTCGGGTTTTTTGAATGTGCCCCACCATGGATATAATCGACCGAAACAAACGATTTTCCGGTTCTCCCTACTCTGAAAAACATATTTGCACCGCTTTAGACTCGCTAGAGGGCCGACCGCAAAATACACAAACGAATCTCCGATAGAAACTACCAAAATTCGATAGAAACTTGGGTTTTTCGAATGTGCTGCCCCACCATGAGGTATAATCGAACGAAACAAACGATTTTCCGGTTCTCTGTACTCTGAAAAACATATCCGCACCGCTTTAGACCCGCTATAGTGGAGATCGCCAAAGATATTTTCTCGGAAACATCGAATTTCGATAGAAATATGATATTACAATAATTTTTCCCATTTCCCGGCTCGGAAGACCGTTTTTCGGAAAATGAATCAATGGATCTTGTTGTACAAACAACGTCCGCTACCCTACTCCTCTAGTCCACACCATTCACGAGAAATCAACTGGTCTGCTAACTTAATAACTTCGTCTGTTTCTCGATTATTTTTGGAGCTACAAACGAGTTATCAATTTTTGGTGCGCGTTAATATACGTCAAATATCGAACACTTCGTATGTGTTAATTATGAATTTCACCATATATAACCCTATCTTAGCTCACAATTTAATTTGGCACATTAGGTTGATGCTAATTTGATACTTATTTACTAATTAAAAAGCTTCTAAGCGACTGGCTTTATGAGTTCCAACACCGATAATTATTCATACCGTAATGGTGAATAATAGGAACATGGCAAAGGATAGATGGTTGTTTGGATCTCATAAATTCTGACTAAAGTACTGTGAAGTCGAGACGGAATAATTCGTCACATGCTGTACCCTCAAGAAGGAATAATTCCTCATATATGTTCCTGTTCTTTATTCATATCCATTACAACTGTACTGCGGTTTGTGAAGATCGCAGCGCCATCATTAGCCAAGCACGAGAACATCCTCCATTACAAGGATCGGAAATTGCAAAAATCTTCGCTACAATAGTCTAAGTTTCTGCCAGAATAAATAAGTATAATATTTGAATCTTCTGAGTATATTCATTAGAGAAAACCCTCTGAGTATATCCGCGGCGATAATTCGCAATTTCATCAAAATACGAAAAATGTACTTGTTGGTCGAAATCACTGATTCCCAAAGTGGTTCAGGTGGAACCCTAGGGGTCCAGTGGGATCTCGACGGGGGTCTACGTTGGCGTGACAAAAAAATGGGGGTTTCCAATTCGTAAACGGGGGTCCACGAAAATTTATGTGGTTTCGATAGTGAAGAAATAAAATATTGGCTTGACTTCACCTATTCATGTAGGCAGACTCATAGCACAATCAATTAATTAATCAACCAACCAATTCTCACTTTTTTTTGAAAACTGTTAATTCGTGGTTGGAATTCCGCCGCAACGCAAATTTCCATAGTTAGATCTAATCTTTGCATTTTTTGCCGACTTTTGGGAATATGGTAGAAATGCAGCTGCAGGGAGTCCACTGGAACCAGCAAAATTTTTAAAAAGGTCTATGAGCAAAAAATGTTTGGGAACCTCTGGTCTAAATATATGAAACTTCATGAGTTTTCGTTGTTAGGACCCTATAATCACCTCTCTCGTTTATTTACCGAATCAAAATAGATGTACCTATAGTACAGACTAATTTTTAATCGAAGGAATATTAAAATTGAAAGATATTTCGAGGACAAAATGAAGGTTTCTTTGTCAAACGTTGGTTTCTATTCTCAGCTGTTTGCTCTTTGTGCAACTCAATGTTCTCAGATTATAAATGATAAAAAAGATCCGGGTTTGTTTCATAGTTCTGGGCATTCAATCACGAGTTCATAGATGCCCATGAGGCTATGGTTCAAGTTACGCATCACCTGCAATAGTTGCTCAACCCTTGAGGTTCCTGACAAAGTGATTGACCCGTTGTTTCAGTTAACCCATAATCCTTCCAACTGTCTCAAAAATCGTTTAATATATCTGAGAAATTCAATCAAAATGATCGATTTTCAACGATCCACTTTGGGTGGACATAAATCACATGGACGACCAATGAGGGTAACTACATGGTCAAGTTCCAAGATTCTGGCCTGTGTTCTTATAAAATGCACAGCATTTCCTTGAAACATAGCTATAGAAGTAGGTTCTTGGACTCTAGGGCAGGCCCAAGTGGCCTGCTGGTCAAGGGAAAAAATTTACGTTCATTTTAGAGACATTTTATCCAAGATAGAGAAAAATTGTCATGCCCCAGGGAAGACCACCAAGTGCCACAACTCTTTAAAAACGTCTTGCCAAGACCTATCCAACTGTGTGTATAGCTCTAGGCTAGGCAGAGTTCCTAAGAGCAGCAGGAAGCAGATATTGATCTTTGTTTTTTTTCTAAAACAAAGAACTTTTCTCTAAAGCTGTTCAACATGATTGAAGGAGCAGAATTTTCGAGAAAATATATAGTAAAGATTTAGAGAATTGATTTATGTGATTTCACATATTTAGAATTTACCTAATTCATATTATAAATAACGATTACGTATCATAGAATATGGTTTCCTCACTTTAAGTATAGTTTGACGAAGAAATTTTCCAGTAACAAAAATTAACTAGTACTTTTACATATTTCAAAATATGCCCTCAATTAAAGCCATTAATCAAGGAAAAATTGCGTTTCCACTACTACGAGGGAAAATCTAGGAAATGTAAATTGAGCTATTAAATCTCTTTCAGTATAATTAATCGTAAGCTCAGCACTTTCATTAAATCGTGAAATCAGAGACTCCATGCTACAAAGCGTTTCCGTGCGACGAGAAAAGGAATTATCCAAATCAATAGCCTTATTTAATAGGGATTGTGGGTGAATTTTAAGAGCCCCGTCCGCGATTACTGTCTGTCTCGGCCGATGCCTCGCCAAAAGCTTTCCTGAAATTTCTGCCAATTCCGAATTACAAAATATAACAGGAAGAGAGAGTCGACAATTGCTGAAACTGGGGGTAATATCCCAAATCTGGATTGTTGCAAAAATGAAATAATTAGATATATTATCCAAAAGGTTCTTAAAGTTTTTATTTTATATTTATTTTTCGATTTAAGGAATACTTATTAATTTTCAATGTAATGATGCAAATTTTCCGATAAATCCCATTTGGCTGCATTGAAGCGTTATATTTAGGTTTAAGGTTACATTTCATCGAGGGTAAGATATTTGAGCCAATAGTGAAATGTATTTTTTTACACAACACAACGCATTTTCATTTTTCCCTTTTCTTTCAGACATTTTATTCGTATTCTAATATCAAATGACTGCTCGCTTAACACTGGGTGGTACATTGTTCAAAAATATAAATTAACTAAAATAAAACACATTTTATATTCTATTAAAATTGCTGTATTTACTGGACATATATGTATCGAGATGATAACTCTTTGTCAAGAGTTTTCGTGCACTTTTGTGAATGTATCAATCTATTATATCACTGCTATAATGAATGGGGATAACTTAAGGTCTATTTGGTCATTATTAATGCATTAGTTTCTGGAGCTGGCCGAAGCCATCTCTAGTCTAGAGCTTCTAAAAGGTCAATCATCTTTCCTTTGTTAAATATTTTATAGATGAATATATTATTTCTTGTTTTTTATGATTTTCAAGGTTTTCTCCCATCTACACAACCCCCCACTCTCCAAGTGGACTTAGTGATTTGAGAATCACTTGGTACACAAACAAGAAAAAAGAGGGGAAAACACGACCTATAATGAAAAGGCAGCAGAGTTTAAATAGAGAATAAAATCACAAATAATGTTTATTGGAGGTTGAAGTTTTCGTATTATTATATAATTTTGAGAATAATGCTATTTTCTTCGAACTCACATTATTTTATACGCATGCATTAAGCTTATTACGTCTGCGTGATTCATGGTTTACAGAGTTAATGGCCTTGTCAAAATTAACCAGGCAGAAAAATATTCTACATGTATTATATTCTCATATCAATTTGCTAATATTTTTTATCCTCAAATACCTGTCAGTATTAGAAAACATAATTTCGTTATAAGTATACAGTAACAATGATTTCCAAAATAACCTTTCTATTGTGAATATTCGTCACGAAAGGTAATTGTTATCATTTATTTTATTATGATACATTTTCTGGGTGCTTATTTTTCTAGTCCCATGATTATTAATACTTTAATAATTTTTACACCACCCAATTCAAGTGAAACGGAGCAAAAAATTACCAAGATTAAATCAGGTTTACTTTTTCGACTTGATTTAGATTGAATGGAAGCTTTTGCGACAGGAATTGAATAAGCAAAGTTATGTCTGCTTTCAGTTCCAAGAAGTCAACGGGATCGAGAAATATGAAACTTGAGAAACTTTTCCGTTTTCCCTTCGGTCTGTTCTAATCGTATCTGAACAGATAGTATCTCGAGTGTTCGTTTCATTGTGTATCGATTGAAAAATCGAAACAGAAGCCGTTCTTGGTAGGAATTTGATAAGCAGCTACATTTTTTCTGAATCCATTATTGTTTATCGGTTCAACATAGCAACAAGTAGACACTAGTAGGAGTGAAAGAAGCAAACTAAAATGTATCTCTTAAACCGAATTAACATTGTTTGTGAATCAGGAATGTGAGCCACCATCCTGGTAACACGAATTTAGTAATTTCACGACTTTAGTCATCATGCCTTTTTCGTGTGAAAAAGGTTTACTAGCCAGAAACTAAGTGTTTTCAACACTCGCGATTATGTTTGCTGTGCTTGGTGGCAGAAGCATATCAGTGGCGCAGCCAGAATTTTGTATTAGGGGGTTTAAAAAAAAATTGGGGAGAGTATAAACAATGAGAATATCTTATGAAACATAAATCGTAACGTACATTTCAAGTACATTTAATAAAATATAACAAGAAAATATATCAGGTAGTGAGTATACTGAAGTATCAAACAGCATACATATAAAATACATTCAAAAATCATGAATGCCAATGACAAAAGTACACTTCAGTGAGTATTAGTATACTCATGAAATTAAAACAAGGAACAAAAAAGACATTAACATAATAAATGCCAATTAAAATTTACTTATTGAGTATAATGAAATAGTAAGGCAGCGATATTGAAGAGCTATGTCATCAAGAATTTCGTCTTCCAGAAGAACAATATCTGAATGTATATAAGTCGAGGGGGTAACCACTGGGGAGATTTTCTGCTCCTAGTGGAGGAGATCCGGGGAGATCCAAGGAGATCCGGGGAGATCCAAGGAGACCCAAGGAGATCCGATAGGAGATCCCGGGAAATCCGGGGCGATCCAAGGAGATCCGAGGAGATCCATGTCAATTCGTCTATCTTTTTCGCATGTTTCTGATGATAATTTATACTTCAGAACCCAATTCTATAGATCTCTAAATAGCCCTAGATGTTTGGACTTCTTTTTGCATCTTTTCTCTAGAAAAATTCTTGCCCAAAAAAGTGCCATTTTTAACTATAATTAAAACTTTATTATGAAGAATCTTTAGCTCGCCGAAATTGTAATTCACAACCAAAACTTTTTTTACTAGGGTATTCACCTGATTTCCATACTCAATTCTAAGAGCATAAAATAAATCAAGATTTATTTCGATATTCCCGTATCTTTGAGCAAAATCATCGAATCTATCTCGAAATCTATCCACGATAGATGGCGCGATATCTGATTTTCTGATCATATTCATGGAGTTGTCCGCAAAATAATTTCTCCACTTGCGCGATGTCTCTAGCGTACAGTTGACAATATGGAGTGAGCTTTTTACATAGGGTGTTTGTCGGGTTGTTTTTTATAATTGTGATCAATTTCAAGAATATTTTCAGATTGCTCAGGAAAGATGATCTTAGAGTATGATTTTTGAGTGAATACTCCTCGGAATACTCTAGTTTTTTCCAATTTTACCGAAACCTATGAACAGATGTCGGCGGCGGGGGGAAGTGTAGACCTCGTGAATACCTCGGTGTAGGCAGAACTCGGAGCCAAGCTCGACGCCGATCGCTTCATTTTATTCAATATGACTTTTTCGGTATTCCGAAAATTAAATCTTCTAGAAAATCTATATTTGGATGATATTCAAGCGTGGTCAAAATATAATCGTATTGTATTTATATTGGGGCTGTAGGATCGAGTGTAGGACGCATTGTTCTTGAGTAAAACTCATTTTTTGAATTATTTTATTCATTAAATCGTGGTTTGAATAAACTTCCGAATGGAAGAGCACTCACGAGAGCAATATAATTAAAATAAAATCATTTATAGTCTAAAAATTGTGAAGTACAAATTTAATAATTTGTATTAATAAATCCACTATTGTATATTGCTTCATTTGTAAATTCTTCAAATTGAAATATTATGTTTCAGTATTCTCGTATATTTATCGCATTTTGCATCATAATTTATCTTCAGAAAATGTTCTTCATGTTTGATTTAATTTATTGGAAATAAATTTTTCTCGTAATGGGACATTCTGTACTGACACAGAAATAGTGTACCCTCGAGTATACCTCGTTTATTATATATTACCTAGTTATGTATGATACAGGGTGGTATATTGACAAAGTCATCAGTGAGAAAAGACAAGATGAAGAAAATAAAAGGAAGATTAAAATTGAATTCCTGAAAGAAGAGTTGGAAGATTTTGTTTGGCCTCAACAGGACGATATCCAAGAAATTGAAGAAGACCAAGTTTTTTATGGCCCAATTCAAATTCTTGGATGTCAACCGTTAAAACTGTCAAGATCAGATCGAGTTAAGATCGTCAGTTTGTACAAATTTTCGAGAAGGTTCTAACATGAAATCTTGTTCTTTTTGTTATATTGTTTTACTTTTCATTATTCAAATGTTCTTATTTTTTGTTTCTTATACTTTTTGACCTGCTGTGTTTTGTTGAGATTTTTCTGGAATAAATATTCTTTGTTCATTATTATATGTTTTCGTTGCCTACTACTACTTACTAAGTATTTGGTATAAATCTGTCTCGAATTTTTTCAAATGCATACTGGTATTTCATCTATAGTTGTATGTTTCGCTATTGGAAAATTAGTATAATTTAATATATGATTCAACACTTCTTCAGTCATAACTGCTACTTCACGCATACAGCAAACTCATTTATACGTCAACTTGAAGAGAATACGTTCTCTCCCAATAATTGAAAAAACTCAAAATAATTGAATTGAAAAGAGTTTTTAAAAATCGTACCATAATTTATTTCAATCGATAACGTGAGAAGGAACTTCAAAAAAATAAGGTACAGGTAATTTCAAAATATTAAATAGAATTCCATATATTTCAAGATTTTTCAACTAAATAATCTTGACTCGAACCATTAGATAAAGTAAAAAATATCTCAAAAAGATCCGTAAATAATACTGTGTACAGCCTATCTTCCCCGATAATTTCTGAAAGTTATTAGTGAATTTAAATATATTCGTTTGTGTTGATTGAGCCCTTGAAAATAGTAAGAGGTGTTCAGAAGAAATCCGACGAGATCCAAGGATATCCGGAGGAGATCCGGGGAGATCCAAGGAAATCAGGAGGAGATTCGGGGAGATCCAAGGAAATCCG
This sequence comes from Cynegetis impunctata, assembly GCA_030704885.1. Classification (NCBI taxonomy): domain Eukaryota; kingdom Metazoa; phylum Arthropoda; class Insecta; order Coleoptera; family Coccinellidae; genus Cynegetis; species Cynegetis impunctata. The sequence goes on along the minus strand of JARQZK010001450.1, from coordinate 1,097,487 downwards.
GAGGAGATCCGGGGAGATCCAAGGAAATCCAGAGGAGATCCGGGGAGATCCAAGGAAATCCGAAGGAGATCCGAGGAGATCCAAGGAAATCCGAGGAGATCCGAGAAGATCCAAAGAAATCCGAGGAGATCCACGAGGGAGGAAATCTTTTGTCGCAAAAAATTTCCAGTGGTTACCCCCTCGATATAAGTACATCAAAGCTACGCCGTTTACTCTGTCGTCACCAGTAGAATTCCGCAAATAATTTTGAAGAAATTTTAGGGGAAAAAACGATATTTCATGAGAATATGAGGTGACTAGTAAAGTTTCCATTATAATCAAAAGTTTATGAATTGTCGGAAATTTTTATTGCATCTTTCCAATGCCTCAATCGCACTTTGTTGTTTTTCAGTTTTAACTTTGGTAAGTTGGACCCAAAGTGTAACTTCTCTCATAGCAGCAGAGTCATGTAGTTTATAAAATTCCAACAGCTGTTGAATGGAATTCAAGATTTCTTCAATGTCTGAACAATTATTATTACATAATAGTTTTCGAAAAAAAATCCAAGCAAAATTGAATATTGAGGGATAATTATTTTAGGTCTTGCAAACGCCATTTTTGACTTAAAAACGTGAATACGTCAAAAACGAAAATCTGCCTAGAAACCAAAAACGTATTAATATACAGGGTGTATTTTTGTGATTTATAAATTTTGCATCTATTGCCTGTATCGTGTGATCGAGAAACAGAATATAAATATCTTTTAGACAATATTCTTCAGGTGATGATGCAGGAACATTATTTCTGTTAGTTTGCCGATCAGTGGTTCTAGGTACAACGACTTTTCGTCGTTTTGTCTCATTCGTCAGTCTGGGGGGAGGTAAACAAACCTCCCCCCACCCGCTGCGCCACGCATATCAAGGTACAAGTCGACTGATTAACAAAATTTGAAAAGAAAAAGAAACAACCAGACAGTTGATTCTACAAAGTAAACATACTAATCTAATTAAAGATATTTCAAAGTACACTACACAATATTTTTTAAATTTACTCAGAATATAGGTAGGTTGTACATCATTTTCAGTATTTCTTTCAACTGCCCAAAATTTTAAAAAAAAAGCCGCGTCACTAAAGGTCTTATTCTCCGCGAAGTGCATATAAAATTGAGATGCAATTGAAAAAAAATAAATTTTAGTTTGAAAAATACTCAACTAAAAAAAAAGAAAAGAATTCATTACAATGCAAAAAAATTTTGCGAAGTGCGTCGCATATTGATAGAAGAAGGTAAAGATGCGATTCGCACGGAATGAAGTCTTTACGAAGAGCAATGCGGTTAAGAAAAATAGTTGAAAACTACAATGGACCGTACCTCAATATCAACTCAATCCACGTACAAAATTTCAATACTCTCATACGATGTCATACCATGCCATTTTAAATTTCAAAGTGCACACCTAGAGTACAAAGGAGTGGAAACTAACACAACACAAGTAATAATGTAAATCGATGTCTGCCTCAAATTAAAAATCGATTTGTTTTTATAATTTTTATCTGGAACACCCTGTAGGTATAGGTGTCCTTACAAGAATGCCAAAAGTGATGTATGATATAGACGAGTGAAATGAAGGTAATAAATAATTGAAGGTCTATGATGAAGTGAATGGCTCTGACGAGAATGTGTGAAACTATTGAATAGCACAAAGTTAGTTATATGAATAATTTTATTACTTGTATAAGATATATACATATCTATTAATAGTAGGTACTAGCGTGGTCCGTATATATGGCAATACTTTTCTTGATGAGAACTATAGCAATATTTTGAGAAAAATGGAATTCGTAATGTGATTCATCTTCAGAAATGTGATTTCAGACGTATTTTATCCATAGAGGTATTATCTCTATGATTTTATCCCATAAAATACATACTATTTCAGTGTATTGAAGTACAGGAATCAAGTGCGGGAGTAGTTTTTCTATGTGTTTTAGACCTCCTATACCACAATTTTCGAAAAAAATTTCATGTCTGATATATATATATATATATATATATATATATATATATATATATATATATATATATATATATATATATATATATATATATATATATATATATATATATATATATATATATATATATATATATATATATATATATATATTTATATATATATATATATATATATACATATATATGTATATATATATATATATATATATATATATATATATATATATACTAGCTGACCCGGCAAACCTTGTTCTGCCATATAAATTATTTTTATCTATCTATCTTTCTATCTATTCATTTATCTGCCGATGTATATCTACCTATCTAACTATCTATCTATCTATCTAGATAGTTATCTATCTATCTATCTACATATCTATCTAACCCGGAAAACGTTCTGCCATAAAAATTATTTTCATCTATCTGTCTTTCTATATATTCATCTATCTGCTAATGTATCTCTATCTATCTAGATAGTTATCTATCTTTATATCTATCTATCTATCTATCTGTCTATCTATCTATCTATCTATATATCTACATATCTATATATCTATCTGACCCGGCAAACGTTGTTCTACCATATAAATTATTTTTATCTATCTAAATAGGGGTTGATCGTAGAGGGGTGAAAATTTAGGGTTGTATATATTTTTGAATGCTGTATCATAAAAAAATAGAACAGAAAATGTTGTCAGAAAAAAGGTTGATAAACAGTAAACGATACTACTGAGATTATTGAACCTACATTGGTGTACTTATAGTAGCCTTAAAATCAACAATAAATTGAAGCTGAAGCATTCAGCAATTAAATCATCTATTCAATTTATCGTATCTAAATGACTCAATATAACACTAAGCTATACTTATGGTACAACTCTCGTATATTCAAAACTTGTGAAAAAAAAATTTACAGATGAAATAGGGCTAGATAGAGATGTAATAAAACAAATTAAAAATTTCATAATTCCATCATACTTTCCAAGAATAAGTATTTATGACCTTCACATTATCACAATCAAATTCTTCATTTTTTCTTTTCATTTGCCAAGTTCAGGTCGATGTTCAGGTATTGTGATGTACATTCATCTCAGACGTGGTGCTGAAGTATTCAGTTTCAGATATTTCGCCAAGAACAACATCATAAAATATCGACATATCAGAATCAACAGAATTTGATACGATTCAAAAACAAATGTGAACAAGGGTAATTTGAGATTTGTATATCCTCCTTTATATAGCCAGAAACTCAAACAAAAGTTTTCGTCTTAGATGACATGATGGAAGTGTTTTTATAAAAGTACTGTTATCTAAATTTATGCAACAAAATTATAACAAAGTCATTCAATAAGAAAACAACAGTATATTATTAACAACGTTTGACGTTACCACGAAAATTATCAACCTTAACATGTCTGTGAATAAAGAAGTTCTAACAAAGATATATTGAATATGGTCCTAAGGAAGAAAAAGTAGAAACAAGACCAAACTTTTATTTGACCACAACTATAACTATACACATTTTTTGTAATAAAAACTTAATATTAGCTACCTTCTACATTTAATTTTTTTGGTTCTATTATACAAGTTTTATTTTTTGGATTGATTGGGCCGATACGTGGTGTTAATTAATAAACATATTGAAACAATGGTTAAAAATAACAAATGTACACATTTATTATAAAAAATAACGCATGACGCACGTTTCTGTGGAACTTCACCTTCTTCAGATGCTAATGGCAAACTAACTATTTTCTCTGTTATATCGAAAACAAGAAATGAAGAGATGACAAATTGTGTAGAGGGGGTTGATAGAGGGAAGGTTACAAATAATTATTAGAATAGGAAAAACCAATTCTGAACTGCTAGTCAGGTAGTTCGGTAATTTTGAAAAGATTGAGAAGGGGCTTGAAGTATGATCGATTTGGCTATTCAATATGAGACCGGAATGCTTGTATTTGTTTATTTCTAATGATTCTAAAAAATTAAGTTTAATTCCCTTACTTTCAGCATTTAATATTTCAAAATCGAAATTGAATGTATGATTTTCTTGGATTAAATGGTTTGCATAATGCGAATCCGACTGTTGATTAACAAAGCTACGTTTGTGTTCTGAAATTCTGAAATTTTGAATAGCCAAATCGATCATACTTCAAGCCCCCTTCTCGATCTTTTCAAAATTACCGAACTACCTGACTACCAGTTCAGAATTGGTTTTTCCTATTCTAATAATTATTTGTAACCACTCCTCTATTTACCCCTTCTACACAATTTGTCATCTCTTTATTTCTTGTTTTCGATATAACAGAGAAAATAGTTAGTTTGCCATTAGCATCTGAAGAAGGTGAAGTTCCACCGAAACGTGCGTCATGCGTTATTTCTTTAAATAAATGTGTAAATTGTTATTATTAAGCATTGTTTTAATATGTTTATTTTTTGAATTGTTTTATTCTCGATAATGCGCTTGAGAAGCGTATTTAGCTTTCGATTTTCCTGATATTCAACAACTTTTCACCCGAAGCATTTTCAGAAGTGGTAACAAGTTCGTTAAATTTATATATTTTTCAAACCAAACTAATTCGTGGTGGTTTTTAGTTTACTTTCATTATCAAACCAATTAAATATCATGATGAAAATTAAATCATCAATTGAGAAAAAAACTCGTGTAAAGGATGAGATGTACAAAGTTTGAAAACCTGCATGAACGTATGAAATTTCTACATTAAAATTTCTACGGAAAGAGAAATCATTTTAAATTCTCAAATAGCATCTTCTGAAAATTTCAACCAAAAACATTTTTGCCTTTTAACTGAATTTGGAATGGCAGTAGGGATGCGCTATACTCAAAAACTTCAAAAACGGTTGAAATTCAATTCCGTAAATTGCGGCTGAAAGATAAATCAATTGAAATAATCAATATGATCATCTCAATCCATGCACATACTTACAACCCCCTAACTCAACCAGCGGAAGCTGTGAAGATGCGCTACACTTCGAAAATGACGGCACAGAAAAAAGTTTGTACCGTTCAAACGCACTTCCTTGGCATCAATTCAATCCATGTACAAATTTTCAACCCTCAAACTCAATTTTAATCGGATGGAGGGGCAAAATATTTTTTACCTCCATGCCCATGAGACTAAATTTCGGATAAGTTGTTCATAATTTCTGCCACCGGTTCGAAAACATACTGCTCATTCACCTCCCCGCTACTCCTTTCATTTGTTTTCAGTAACAAATGAATATCAAACAACAATTAAATTATGCATTTAGTTTCAATCCAGAGTGCTATGAAGGGTGGCCTACTATAGTAAGGTCAAATATAGTAAATAATGCCGCAATTTTGTGGCATTTTGAAATAGAAAATATCACGATATAACCTGTCAAAGATTTCGATGGACTATCCCACACTGCCAGTAATTCTTATACGTAATGACCTATAAATATCTAGACATTTGGCCTTATTTGGAAGGCAATCATATTGACAGAACACAAATGATCAAGTGAAATACACTAGAATATACGCGAAAATATCTTTAGAATGAATCTTACCTCATTTTCTAGACATTTAGGACACGTTTATTAAAGACAAAAAATATAGATACAAAGGCGGAATTTTTCGGTGTCAAGGGTTTTCTTCGGGCATATAGTCGTTCTTGAGTCGAACGCCGCTTACTCTAGGAAAATATATTACCCATTGAATGCGTTCATATTTTATTTGAAGGTCTCAATGAAAGAAAAAGTCTTTGAGAATTAATCCGCAAGGTTTATTTTTAGAACTCAAAGTAACGTATATAATGTATATAAATATCAGATAAAGAGATATATACATATCTCCGAGTATGAAACCAATTAAGTTAGTAAGTACTTAGATTTATGTATATAATAAATTGAAATGAATATTTACCTTTGAATTTGGGTTAAGTTTATTACTTGCTTTGATGAAAATCCATATTGATATATCTAACCTTCCAATAAGTTATAAACGAGAAATGATGGTAAAACAAGAAACTAGAGAGTAGTCCATTGAAGAAATCAGACGAAAAATCCAATTTATCTAATATTAATTCATCATATCACATAAAGTGAACAAGGAAAATTTTTCAATTATTTAAGAATATCAAACAATCTTCCAAAGGAGATGGTTATATGCATACCAAGACGCGAAATCTGAATTCACTATGAAACAGTGAATTACAGAAAATATCAAGTCACCCCAACTCGAGATATGGATACAGCTGTTTCGATCTTATTAAATATCTTCAGTTCAGCTTACTTGACTCGAAGTGAATTCATATATTTCTAACTGTTCCCCAGCACAAATCGCGGGCGAACTACCTACTATGGATAAGGGGGCATCCATTAATAACGTGAGATAATTTGGCGATTTTTCGATCCCCCCTCCCCTCTTGGTGAGATGTCGTGGGATTTTGCTCGACTCCCTCCCCTCTCCCCGAATCTCACGTGAGATTTTTCGAAATGCGTATTTATTATGTAAATGAGTTAATCTGTGCTCGATTCCATTAGATTTATTTAAAGAAACCATTTTCTTATAATTTTTTCTATTTAAGACTAGTAGGTATTTAATATTTTTAATGACGTAGCACAGATTCACAATGAGATAATTTAACAATAAAATACCTAAATAGGAACTACTAAAATTTGTGAAAAAATATTCACTTTAATTCAATCAACGGAGTCCCATGTATGATCTAAAGTGTGAATACTACTTTTAACCTCGCTTTTAAAACTTTTTATTCCGCCATAACTTCAATAAAAAATTCTATTAGTTCAAGTAAATTAGTAATATTTTATGAAATGTGGAGAAAATAATATTAATAATAAAACAATTGTTGTAATAAGCCATACAGAATTTTTTTTTTCAGTGAAAATTGTTAGTGGATCGTATATTCATTATATAAAAGGTTATAGCAGTATTTTTTATGAATAATCTTCCCATCGTACGGTAAGTATATGAAAAAGAAATATTCTTTCCAGAAAAAAATTTATTTACTGTTAATAAATATTCATTAATAGTTAACGAATAATGTTAGAAGAATAGTTGTTCATATTTAATGAATAAATAAATAGTTTCCAAACAAATGTAATTTACTTTTTTGTAGTTGATAAATTCTTTTATCAGTGCATAATTATACCGCGATGAATATTATCATGTATGATTTAGCCATATTTCAGCGGAGAAACAATTTTTACTCAATTTAACCCAGTTTTCTCGCAATTTTGTACTGTTTCTTGTGGGAAAAAAATTACGTAATATTTGCCGAGATAACCCCCCTCCCCCACGAGGGGGTGAGGGAGTGAGTTTTCTCTCGACTTCCTCCCCCCTAAACACCTCACGTAATTAATGATGCGCTATAACAACGTACAGCGCCCTCCACCAAAGATATTTGGAACCAACATTTCACTGTTTTAGATCGAAAATGCAGAATCTCGTTGAGAGAAAAAATACGTCCTGACATGAAGTTGTCTACTTCACGACAGACATCTTTTTTTTCAAGAAATATTTGTTCTATCGACGAAATTCTGCTTTTTTCCATCTAAACGGTAAATTGTTGGTTCCTAACATATTTGGTAGAGGGCGTTATGGGTTGTTATCCGTATAGTAGTTCGGCAGCAATTTGTATTGGGAAACAATAAGAAATATGCTCGGAAATATGTGAATTCATTCTGAGTCAAGTATGCTACACTGAAGAGATCTAATAAGATCGAAACAACTGTATGCAGATCTTGTGCCGGAGTGACTTGACATTTTTTGTAATTCACTGTTGCATTGTGGGAGCAGATTTCTTGTAGCGGAATACATATAACCAGCTCCCTTGGAGGATTGTTTGATATTTTTCAAATTATTAAAGGATTTTCCTTGTTCACTTTATGTGACATATGAAATTGACTATGATCAACAAGTATATTTCACGTGACTTGATTGTAATAATTTGCAATGTTTTCTAATTGACGCTTGAATTTCAAAGGGACTATATAATTAATTTAAATTGCTGACGAAGCAAAAGAAGGTCTCATTAATTGAAAATCTACAGAATTCGAAAGAAAAATGCTTCTTGTACTAACAATTACACTTTGAGATTGATAATTAATATTCCTCAAAGAAAAAATTCAAAACAATAAATTTTAAGAATAGTCAAGGTGAAAATACCGAGTAACTTTGGTACAAAGGATCTGATCTCGAATCTGGTTGGTATATATTTCGGTGATATTATCAGCAATAATATCCCAAGAACATTTATAATTTGCAATAATTTTGTCATAAATTTTCGAAAGCATGTTGGTTGTTCAATGTTCGCGGTAGGTATATTCGGTAAGATAATATTTTATGAAAATTAAGTTATTTTAGAAATATTTAAAAATTAATTAACGTCTTGAATTCTTGAAACCGACATTTTTGAAAATTGTCAAATTGACAAGTTTACTTTATCACAGAAAATATTTTTAAATTACTTTAGAAACGCTTAGACATAAGTAAATGATAATTACTCAAAGGTTGATATCAGTATGATTTCTAATTGGCTATTTTTGAAAACGTGACTGAAAATACACAGTTCTAATAGGTTTAAGTAAATGATATATTTTGTCAAAAAAAAGTTATCAGATAAACATATATTTAATTTTAACGATGGCTATAATAGAATCTATGACGCGGCGTTTCCCCACACGGTGGCTTGATCAGACAAAAGTAAATACTAAAATCTTTGTATCTCAATATAGATAAATCGAGAGATGAATGTTAAGTACTAGAAACGATTACAACAAGAAATTGAATAGTGGGATGATGAAACATGTACAAATTACACACATACAAATGATTTAAATTTATTTGTTCATTCATCGGTTCATTCATTGTGCTATCAGATTTTGAATACCTGGAAATTTGTAGGACTTCCCAAAAGTTCAATTTCAACCATCTACTCCCCCTATGTAAAATATGAAAATCTGTTTGGAATTAATGACTCATTCATTAGATAAATGATTAATATAGATATAATTAGAATATTTCTTATTGTTTTTAAAATATAGCTTATTAATTTCTTTGACAATTTATTTCATCAATTCCAAAAGTTGTGGACGTAATAAATAATAGTTACAAAATGTGTTCTGTCATTAGCAAGATATTATATAGAAAAAATATTTAATTATATACTTAGCTTAAAAAAAATTCGTTCAATTATAGAATCATTTATTCAAGTCGTTAAAATTAGAATTGTTGTTAAATTGGTGATTTCTGTAGTTTTAACTACAGGGTATTGAAGATTTCCTACATACTTCAAATTTTCTGGACATCGTAAAAGATGCCAATAAAATTAGGGAGACTACACAAAGGAACTTTGAGTGTAAATTATTACCTTCTGAATATTTTGAGAAATAATTTTGAAAATATTTCAGCAAAATAAGTTTTAACATCAAGAATTAGAATAATATTAGCGATAGTTAAGGTTTCATCCATCAATTTTTAATTGGATGAGAACTATGGACATTGAAAAATAATTCAACTAATTTCAGCAGTAAAATGTACCAAAAAGGTGCCGTGGGACACCTTTTTATATTTTATGTTTAAATAGTAGGCACAATGAAATAAATCCTGATTACAGAGTAATTGGTAATATAATTAGACAAATCCGTGGGTTGATCACCAACATTGAATCTTCTTTTTTTTTAGTTTACTTTTTATATTTTATTAAACCATATTCGAAACCCAAATAATGAGCAAAACGTTCGTTATACTTTTTCAGCATTCCATCAAGTTGTAGAACCTTATATATAATATATATTTTATTATTTACTATAATAATTAGAAACACCCATATGAACACCAAATTATGTACCTCTTGCATGGGATCACCTGAAATTTATCTACAACAAATCGTCATGAATGAGGTTCCTAATATTTAAATCACATTTTGAATTCGAAATTGAAATTTTCGTTACTCATCGCAAGATACACCTGGTGAACCATTTGGAATAATAATTTGATAACAGTACAATCAGCGCGCCAATAACTATTTCTCCTGTCAACAATAGCTGAAAATATACCGCTTCCTCAAGTAATACAAATATATCTGAAAATATAGCATTCATAGATTATTTAAGTACCTATATTTCGTATCACACTGTTTTAAAGGTTTTAATTATTATTAATCAATAATAATCATCAATCATTTATATCAATATCATCAATATAACGGATATATTCTATGAAAAACGGTTAATATTTAAATTTTGGATGAATTTACTGTCTATTAGCCCAAGCAAGAATAAATTATCTTCCTTTAATTTGAAGGTATATTGCAATAGCATCAAAATTTTGGATAAATATACTGGCCATTTGCACAAGAAAAAACACCCTGTGAAATTTTCTACCTTCAATTTAAAGGTACCTAGGTACGTTGAAAAATGTTAATGCATTTTGTTATCCGTTACACTAAGTAAAAATACAAATTTATATAGAAAAATCAGATGTTCGAATGAAAATTTATACATATATGCGAAACCGTATTCCTTCTGGACACTTCTCAGTGAATCTTCCAGATAACAGAATTCCCTAGCTTAGCGCGGATTGATTAAAGATTAAAGACATCGTAGAGGTTACCTTCTTGAAATACTGTCAGATCTACGGTCCAATAATCCAAAATCCAGTGATTACTCAAGACAAGCACATATGTAGTCTATTTAGTTCGGTGATTTTCAACACTGTGACTTTCGACAATGAATTCACAGGAAACAACCGTTTTCATATATGCGAATTCCCGAGCAGAGTTCGAACGGTCTGTCTGATTTAACGAAGCTATATAACAACGCTTTTGCGTGAAGCAAGGAACACTAACGCGGTAGCCGATGCGATGCTTTCATTCAATGGTTCAGTGCGGGACTGCATAGGCAGGTGGTTGTTGCCAAATTTCATCAGATTTCTGGCAATCAGGAAAATTGTGCTATCGGCGGAATCAATACTTCCACACAAAATCAAATACATATATGAATGATTCCATCTTCTAATAATACTCATTAACATTTAGGACTACAAAGTGTGATTTAGAAGATATCTATTCAATCGTGAAACATTTCATGGTTCATCCTTTACTCTTTTCTTTGTTGTTGAATTGAATATTTCCCACATCCATCGTACATTAATATTAGCTTTGTCAGCAATAGACATCTTCTCCATTAGTTGAGAAAATAATTTCTTAGGGTTACTTCTCAGGGGAGAAATACAGTAACACGGTGAGAATCGAACCAGCGAGAAACGATAGCCTCAGCCGAAAATTAATATATCTGCAGCCTGCTCTGTATTCTTTATTCTCTTGAAATAAATTTTCCAGTTCTACATTGGCTGTTAATTGAAATGAATTTAATGAATATTCGAAACTGTGTACTTCCAATGGTGTACGTAATATGGACCAGCGGTATGGTTCAACTTCAAATTCAATCATTTGGGGCAGTCAGGGTTTCGGGACCGGCATTCATGTGAAACGGCATTACAATTTGTGTGTTCAAAGTGGAGGGAGGAAATAAATGAAGAAAAAGTAGTTTTGAGTGTATTTGTCGCTTTGAAGCGGGCTTTTGAAACAATTGACAAGAAATTTTCAATACTCAAATTAGGAAAACTGGTTATAAAATCACAAGACATAAATTTGATCCACAACTACCTTCAAAACCGCTATCATCACATTGAATAAATAATAATGTGTCCAATGTAACTGAATGTCACATTGGGTTGCCACAGGAGAGTGTTCTTGGACCTCTATTATTCATTACTTATATCAATGACATAATACAAATATGTAAAAAGAATCTTTTATAGATCTGCATTAGCTGCTGACACCCTTTATATGTTGCTGGTTATGATTTTGAAGAAGCTGTCAAGATTTTAAATAATGAATTAATTATTCTGTATGATTTCTTATGTAAGTAGAAGAGCTTGAACTAAAGCCATTAAATTTGATTGATGATGACAGGACTATTGTTATACATGACAGGTCATAAATCATGACGGGTCTATTGTTAGGGCAGGTGTTCCTATTGTTAGGGCAGGTCTATTGTTATGGCAGGTGTTCCTATTGTTAGACAGGGGTGTATTAACTAATGATTGATGGTGACAGGGGGACCGTGGGAATTGAATATTTATTTACAAATCTAGGCCAAAAAAATCCACACACACACAAACGGTGGAAGTGGAATAATACCACAAAACTTGGAGGGGGTAAGGGCATAAAAAAAGCTCACTGCAAACAAATAGACAGTTATTCTTTAATATCTACCAATTAATTGAATTTATGATTCCTGGATACCTTTTACTAAGGATTTGTACATATATTCAATTTGGCGAGATTGAATAATTTATTGAACTTTTTTTCATATAAGATTCACAAATTTTTTATGGAAGAACAAAATAACTTAAGTAACATTTGGCATATAAGATGCATGAAATTCATCAGATCAATCAGATTTTATTTCTTTGATTAGGCAGAATGCGAAATTTTTTATTATAGATCTCATATTTTCTTTTTCTGTTTAATTTTATGTATACCACAAGCTTCAATTTGAAGCGTAGATAAAAAGTGCCATTTACCTGGAATGAAAAAAATATTTTTCCTTTGAATAATCGAATCAAAAAGTCTAATTATTCTCTCTCGTAGTTGGAAATATCAAAATATTTCTAAAACTTCATCTATGTAAATGGAACTAAATTCACTTTCTCTTTTAACAACCGGGATTACCCATCCAACGAAATTAATTTTTGGTTTCCCTAACTGAAATAAAGATAACCGATAATTATAAACATACAATACAATAGTACCTAGTCCTCCAAAATGAAATTGATGCATTTTATATTGGCCAAACCGATAAACCTATCAATAGAAATTATAAAAACTTATTGAATCAAATCTTTACAGATGTAATTACGAACAAAGATCAGAAAATACTTATTAGGTATTATATGAATAAAAATAATTTATTGAATATATGATTCCTACATTCATTCAGTATAAATGATTTGCCCAATTTGATGATATTAAATAACTTATGCAATTTTAATAAGATTCATGAAATTTTTTCTTGAAGAACAAAATAATTTATTGAATATATGATTCCTACATTCATTGTATAAATGATTTGTCCATGCATTCAATAAATTATTTTTATTCATATAATACCTAATAAGTATTCTCTGATCTTTGTTCGTAATTACATCTGTAAAGATTTGATTCAATAAGTTTTAAAATGCATGTGAATGAATGTTCAAATTACATTTTTTTTAATAATTTAGTGTTTCAAATAAGAAGGTTTGTAATTAGATAAATAAATTTTTTGTAATAAAGTTCCATAAGTTATTTTATTCTTCAAGAAAAAATTTCATGAATCTTATTAAAATTGCATAAGTTATTTAATATCATCAAATTGGGCAAATCATTTATACTGAATGAATGTAGGAATCATATATTCAATAAATTATTTTTATTCATATAATACCTAATAAGTATTTTCTGATCTTTGTTCGTAATTACATCTGTAAAGATTTGATTCAATAAGTTTTTATAATTTCTATTGATAGGTTTATCGGTTTGGCCAATATAAAATGCATCAATTTCATTTTGGAGGACTAGGTACTATTGTATTGTATGTTTATAATTATCGGTTATCTTTATTTCAGTTAGGGAAACCAAAAATTAATTTCGTTGGATGGGTAATCCCGGTTGTTAAAAGAGAAAGTGAATTTAGTTCCATTTACATAGATGAAGTTTTAGAAATATTTTGATATTTCCAACTACGAGAGAGAATAATTAGACATTTTGATTCGATTATTTAAAGGAAAAATATTTTTTTCATTCCAGGTAAATGGCACTTTTTATCTACGCTTCAAATTGAAGCTTGTGGTATACATAAAATTAAACAGAAAAAGAAAATATGAGATCTATAATAAAAAATTTCGCATTCTGCCTAATCAAAGAAATAAAATCTGATTGATCTGATGAATTTCATGCATCTTATATGCAAAATGTTACTTAAGTTATTTTGTTCTTCCATAAAAAATTTGTGAATCTTATATGAAAAAAAGTTCAATAAATTATTCAATCTCGCCAAATTGAATATATGTACAAATCCTTAGTAAAAGGTATCCAGGAATCATAAATTCAATTAATTGGTAGATATTAAAGAATAACTGTCTATTTGTTTGCAGTGAGCTTTTTTTGTGCCCTTACCCCCTCCAAGTTTTGTGGTATTATTCCACTTCCACCGTTTGTGTGTGTGGATTTTTTTTGGCCTAGATTTGTAAAGAAATATTCAATTCCCACGGTCCCCCTGTCACCATCAATCATTAGTTAATACACCCCTGTCTAACAATAGGAACACTTGCCATAACAATAGACCTGCCCTAACAATAGGAACACCTGCCCTAACAATAGACCCGTCATGATTTATGACCTGTCATGTATAACAATAGACCTGTCACCATCAATCAAATTTAATGGCTTTAGTTCAAGCTCTTCTACTTGTGTATGAATAAGCTAAAATTGAATGCCAATAAAACTAAACTTATGGTGGTGGAACCTTGACAATCTGTAGAAATTTTGGGGCTTATAGGTGAACTGTTAAAATAAATAATATTGTCATTACACAAGTACAGTCGATTCAGTACTTGGGGGTTATTCTGGATCCACAAATGACATTCAAGAATCATGCAGATTACCTACTTATGTTAAAAACTTGGAAAAAAGATAGGGTATCTCAGAAGAATATCTTCGAACTTGGCACAGTGGTATAAAATGCTTATTCAAAAAACTATTGTGTATCCGCACTTTAACTACTGCATATCATTTTTATTGTCTTGTACTAAAGAACAAGTAAATAGGCTCCAACTTCTATAGAATAGGTGTATGAGGGTGGTATTGCGGTGCAGTATTTACACTCCAGTGAATAATATGTTAAAAGCTTTAAACTGGCTTTCTATTGAGCAGACCATTAAAAAAAGAAATCCGCTTTTTGTCTATAAGATGATGCATCCACTAACTCCGAAATATCTTAGCGAGTTATTAGTTACTCCTTCTAGAATGCATTCTCGTGCATTAAGAACAGAAAGTAATTTTAATATATATTTCACAAGAAAATCCTACCTAATGGTATCTTTACTTGCTAATGGAGGAAGCATATTTAATGATCTGCCAAACGAAATAAACATACATTTGTATGTGTTTAATAAAAATGTATGTAAATATCTCACAAAGTAAACTAAATTAACTTTATATATGTATATCTAAAAACAATATTGTAAACCCAATAGCAAAGATTAAATAAGGTTTTCATTTATTCATTTATTTCTGACAATCATAACTAATTAAAAAAAATAATAATTTTAATTAGTTCAACTTGCACACTTAGGAAATTTTTAACGAAGTCTTCGATGATAAAAACATGGGTATAAAAGTAAATGGAGTACAAATTTCGTATTTGAAATACGTCCACGATTCTGTATTTCTTACGAATAATATCGAAGTGCTTCAAAAATTGTTCACTCGCCTAAGTTGCGACAAGTTTGAATTGAGCATAAATGCAAATAAAACTAAATTTATGATTGTCAGTAATATGCAACTGCAGCAATTACATTAGATGGTAGACATTTCCAAAGGGTTGCGATGTTTAAATATCAAATCTGGAAAAATATACAAGTTGACTATAGTCAATTTCATACGTTAGGGGAAGGTCGGGTAAGTTGACGATGTTAACAGAAACAATTAATTTCTGCTCGTCATTGGATTCATTTTTCAAATTGTTTATTTATATACAATAATCAACATCTAACACACATGAAAACATAAAATAGTATTAGAAAAACTGAACTGTTTTGTTTACAAAAATAAAAAATTAAGTACTAGAGAAATTCGTCATCTTGCCCGAAGGTAGGCTGAGATGACGGACATATGCGGGTAAGTTGAAGAATATTAGCATAAGTCGCATATGAATGTTTGTATACCAGAATAATCGGTACAAGATTCATGCCACCATGTCAAGCATTGCGAGCACTGAATCCAGTCTTCTGTAGGTGGTTATTCGAAACGATAATCGCAAGCTGGACATAATATAATGTCTTCGTTATTTTTCTTGGTTTCGCATGCTTTTTTCTTTTCGTTATTGGTTTCTTTCTGATTTCTAAAATGTTTTTGTTTTTTTTGTCGTCTTGCATCTTCCTTCTGCCTTTCGTTTTCTAACTTCCCCTTCAACTGTCTTGTCATTGGCGCGTTAGTGATGATACTGACAGTCATTCGTCTACCTTTTCTGTTTTGTGGTCGTTCATATTTTGAAAAAGGCACTATTGCAAAAATCACCACCATATACTGCCTCCAACGCAACAATCAAACTCACTTCGCTCCAGGACCGCCTTTCGGACCTCCAGGTATATTTTTGTGGCATACTGTAAAATGAAATGAATTTACTATGGCGAAACTTTGTGCGCGGGTAAGATGACAAAGTTCGTCACCTTACCCGCACCATCTTACCCGTTGAGGTTATGTTTAAAGTCAGAGAGCATTTTTCCACGACAAACAAGATATCGGTAATAATTGTAGTAACATGCTATGAAATACATTCATTACAAGTAATTAAGCTCAATCAAACATACAAAAAAACATACTTTCAACAATTGGCCACGAAGCTTATCTAACATGATGGTTATGTTAGAACAGATATGCGAGGTACACTCATCCGCGAACGTTTCCGCAGCGTTGCATGGTTGCGTTCCTAACTTAACTCCCCTACGGTTGGCAAGATATAGCGGCCCATATAACAATGTAGGTTTTCTATAGAAAACCTACATTGTTACCTTTGAAGAAATTAGTAGCCGTTCGTCATCTTACCCACTTCGTCAACTTACCGTAACATTAAGACATAAACGTAATGATGTAAATGAAATAGTCAACTACAGACCAATCTCAATCCTTAGTTCTATTTCCAAAGTGATTGAAAAATTGGTATTGAAGCGTATGGTAGATTATTTAGATCAATCTAATATTATCACAAGTTCTCAACATGGGATCAGAGCCGGATGCTCAACTGAGACAGCTGCTGTTTCATTTGTTGAAAGTACTTATAAGTGGTTGGTTGATGGTCTATGTGTCGCTGGTCTGTTTTTCGACCTATCGCGTGCATTCGATTGCTTGTCTATACCATTCATAATGAATAAGTTATATAATTTGGGATTCAGAGGAATCTTTTTAGAGTGGTTGCATAGCTTCCTGGTGGATAGATCAATGGTCGTCAGAGTGGGTGACTCATATTCGAGCAAATTTAGTATCGATATTGGTGTCCCTCAAGGATCTGTATTAGGGCCTCTTCTGTTCATATTGTTCGTTAATGATTTACCTGAACATCTCAATTCTTATGAATTAATAAAACTGATTATATTTGCCGATGATACATCTATCGCCGTAGCATCTAGAAATATTAATGAACTCCTTTCTTGCTGCAGCATACTGATAAGGAGCTTAATGGACTGGTGTAGTGCTAATGCGCTCATTGTCAATGTGGAAAAAACTAAGATTATTTCTTTCGGAATCAGGGACACTGTTCCATTGACCCTCCAGTTGGGAGAAGTGAAAATTTCTTTTCGGAAAAAGTTAAGTTTTTGGGTGTTCATCTCGATAGTACTTTGAGATAGTGTGAACACATTAATGTATTGAGTAAAAAGTTGAATGCATCCTATTATGCTATAAATAAATTAAAAATGTCTTTGGCATCCAAGTCCATTTTAGATGTGTATTACAGTTTGGTATACAGTCATCTGCAATTCAACATCTTGTTATGGGGGGCTTCAGTTGACGTAGATAGGATATTTTTAGCACAAAAAAGGATAATGCGTCTGATCTTCAATATCAGCCCACTTTCCTCCTGTAGACCGCTCTTCATCAAACATCACATTTTGACGGTCCCTTGTATTTATATATACAAATGTCTATTGTTTATGAAACGTAATATTGGAAGTTTTAATGGATTGTCGAACTATCACAATTATTGTACGAGAAACTTTGAAACATTTTGTCTACCTCAACATAGGACAACGAAATTTGAACTCTCCCCATCTTATAGGGGCATAAAATTTTTCAATAATTAACCAGATGAAATCAAGAGATTGAATGAGTCAAAATTCAAAAAACCATTAAACACATATTGATTGAAAAATCTTATTATAGTATAGCGGAATACTTTGCAGATGGCCATTTTGCATAAATTGTGTTGGCCTATTTTGTAGTACTAGTTGTGTTCATTTTTCCTTTTACTATAGGAACTTATCTCATTTGACCTGTCCTATACATTCTCATTTTGTAATGTCGAAGGGATTAATAAAGAATTATTATTATATTATTATTATACCCACTTCGTCAACTTCCCCTACATAAAGAGAACAGGGAAAATTCTTTAATAATTTAAAAATTATCAAATAATTTTCCACAGAAGCCACGTCTTTTTGTCAGAAGGGGTTTGTTCTAGTAACGGAATTCTACATTTTGGATATAAACAGTGAATTGTTGGTTTCCAATATCCGGTGGAGGGCACTATGGGTTGTTATCCATATAATAGTTCGACTACAATTTATATTGGAAAACAATTAGAAGTATGTGAATTCGCTCCGAATCAAATGAGCTACACTGAAGAGATCTAATAAGATCGAAACAGCTATATGCAGAATTTGAGTCGGGCTTACTTGACGTTTTCTATAATTCACTGTTGGGTTGTGAATGCAGATTTCGCGTCGCGGAATACATATAACCAGCTCCCTTGGAAATTTGTTTGGTTATTTTCAAATTATTGAAGAATTTTCCTTGTTCATTTTATGTGATATAAGTTTAAATATCTTCAATGATAGATTTACGGAAGTTAAAATCCTGTTCAGGAAGTAAAAACAGGAATAGAAATCGAACGAACAAAGTTCATTGAATATATAAAGACGAGAGGTGTCGTGATACACACGAAGATCATTTCTCTATATATTATGTAGTAGCCTCAATTAAACAAATTAACGTTCGAAAGTAGGTAATTAAATGAAAAAAAATATACTAAGAGTTATTTTAAAAATATGAAATAATTATTTAATCAGTAAATTCAATCTTAGTAATTATAGGTATGTGGTAACTTAAGTAGGACAGATACGTGTGCGATTCAATTTCATGTAAGTTTCCTGAAGAAACTTCAACGTAAGTGGTATTGTATCTTGTAGATTTTACTGGATCATTGTCAATTCTTGAATCAAATTCATCTAAAAGAAATTGTAACACATACTCTCCTATCAGAAAAGTAGACATTGAAAAAAATGGTGTGAACAAAAATTAAGAATCTTAAAAAACTATTTATTTCAATGATTCATTCCGATCCCTGAGTGTCATTATACGAATGGATAGTAGATTATTTTTAAACATTATAACAAATACACCACTTCAGAGTCATACGTAATCTATAATAATACACTGATATTATACTGATTTCTTCATATAACATAAAGCATCTTACTAAAATTTACAAACACTGATACTTACCGGACTTCATCATCACTATCCCCAACTTCTACCGAATCACTTATACAAATTCTTCTTCATTAACGCTTTCGCTCACGCGTTTTTGTTTTTCAAGATAAAAATCTGAAAATAGGAAGACTTACTCTTTTATTTTTTCACAATTTTTTGGTGTACACGAAAAAATTCTATGTCATCCATTTTAGGGGGTGTGATATGTACAATATACTGTACATTATGAGTAAACGGTATATATGACTTGTACAATATATTGCACATGTTTAATAAGTGGTAGTGTTTTTTTACTTTTTTTGTGATATGTCAAAAATGTTTTTGAAATGCATAAATGTATATTGCAATTATATTGTACAAACAACATTCGTTCTAGATGTACATGTACAAGGAATTTGCATCTGGAAGAAAAAGAATTTTCATCAAAATTACCTTCCGTATCATCTGAACTTCTTTCTTTTACCGTATTTTCATCATCATAATCATTGCTTACTTCTACTTCCCTATCTCCCCACCCATAATCGTCATCACTAAGCCCTTCAATATCTGATATATGAACGGAAATCGACAGGTATGGTAAAAAACTCCACCATACCTGTCGATTTCCGTTTACTCATAATGTACAATATATTGTACAGTAATATTGACGCCAATATAGAAAAAACAAATTGAATCTTCAGCAAGTTTACTATGAAAGTAACAAATACACGTATCGGTTATGACCAAAATAAATATTGCAGACATGTCACAACATGTTTTAAAGTTTGAAGCGCCACCTCATTTCAACATTCAGAAACAACTTCTACAACTAACAGGTACTATTAATAAAGTACAGAATACTGTACTTCGTGAGTAGAGTGAATAGAAGCATACTACAAATTCGTTAGGATTTACGTACAATATATTGTACAAGGTGGCCAAATAAGCGAGGTAAGCGGCTGTATCTCAGGATCTGTACATCTGGCAACAATAGAATTTTTTTTATTATTATAAAAGTGGCCATGAGAAAGTTCTGGAAATTATTTTTAAGTTCCATATTTCACCGCTAGAGGCCGTAAATAAAAATTAAATAAGAAAAACGTCTTTTTTTTCCAAAACTTATATATTAACCTATACTTTTGATAACACTGTTAGAGAGCCTGGAAAATTCTCTATCATTTTGGTCTAAGGCTCATTGGCGTACGAACGATAGTAGGGGTGGGGGAAGCTATTGAAAGTGTAATCATTAAAATCGGTGTAAATTCTAAACCACTTATTCGATTTTAGCGAATCAAAATTTGTTTGCAAGACAAATGTAGCTGTTTTAAATGTCCGATCTCCTTACTACTCTATAGTTCCTAATAAAAGAGCTAGAGGGCGCAATTTTTGATAATCACATTTTCTTTGATTTTAGTCCAAAAATTCAAATGGAACGGTATATTTTTGACATCATATTTGAAAAGTAGATAAAATTTGCAAAAACATTGTGAAAACCGGACGATGATAACTTTGCTCGTTTTAAAGTTATAGCAAATTAAAGTTGTTTTTACGCGCAGAGTCAAAACTTATATACCGCCATCTAGCGTTCGGCCTTAAAATGTCTAAATGTCTAATTTTCTGTTTTTCTGCTGTTTTCTCAAACTGTTATCAAGATGCAGCCTGTTGTCATAATTAATAAATTAATACTTAAACTAATGTATCACAGAATCAAAGGAAGTTTATATGATTTTCTTAGGACAATATTTATTAACGAATTTCTTTTTATATTTAAATTGTGGTCCTCAAAAGGCCCGATTTTAAACCCAAACATATTAGGTATTTAATTCCTCGATAGATGTTCAAACTGCTTTCCATCACATTCCAAACAAGCTGCCAATCTTCTTTGGGTGGATGAAACTGCTGTTTCGATTTCAGCAGCTGATATTTTATTAATGGCATCACGGATTCTGTTTTCCATATCATGTCTAGTTGAGGGTGGAGTTTGGTACACAATATCTTTCAAACGACCCCATAAGTGAAAGTCGAGGCATGTTAAATCGGGTGACCTGGCCGGCCAAGAAAATAAGACTTCCCCTTCCGATCCAGCGCCCTTGAAAATAATTATTAATATGATCCCGCACTAAACGGGAAAAATGTGCTGGACACCCGTCCAATTGGAAATACATGGTCTGTCTCACTTCCAATGTCAAATCTTCCATTAAAATTGGCAAAGCATTTATTAAAAAATTCAAAAAAACATTATCTACCGGTTAATGTGCCATCAAAAAAATAAGGACCAATAATTTTCATTCCGATAATGCCACAACACACGTTTACACTCCAGCGGTCTTGGTGCTGGACTTCTCACATCCATCGGGGATTTTCGGCCGACCAATAATGCATATTATGCCTGTTGACTCTGCCATCGCTACTAAAAGTAGCTTCATCGGTCCACAGAATCTGTGACAAAAAATCCCTATTTTCGCGAATCATTTCTAACGTTCATTGACAAAAATCAATTCTACGCTCAAAATCATGTTCGTTTAAGGCTTGGTGAAGGATTATATGGTAGGGGTGTAGCCTCAAAATAAAAAGAAATGCCTATATAGTAGTGTATTGAGGAGTAAATTATATTAAAAAGGTGTATTAAAAAGAATGTCCGCTAATGCAATTACTTACCTGTGGTCGTTTAGTATACTTTAAACAGTAGTTCGAGCTATTCCCAAATCTAAAGATAACGCCCGAGTTCCAATATGCCTATTAAATTCTACGTAGGCCAACACATTAATAATGTTTTCTTCCGTTCAACCAGTCCGACGCCTTCTAAATCTGGGACGACTAAAACTCCCAGTATCGCGTAGTCGCTGTACCAAGCGTGGATACATTCTTCTGCCATAATGACGGTGATCTGGATACCGAATGGCATACTGTCTTTCAGTTATTGCTGCATTTTGAAAGCACTCAAAGAAAACCGCAATCATATCAACAGCTTCATCATTTGTAAAAGGCATTTTACAAAAAATCGAGCAAAAGATATTCAGAAACCAAATTGACAAGAATTAAACTGGCTCTAATAAATATTTGATGTTTCCAACAATATTATTTAAAAGTTTCTTTTGTTTTTGCCGCCTGCTATACGTTAATTAGACATTCTAAGGCCGAACGCTAGATGGCGGTATATAAGATTTGACTCGGCGCGTAAAAAGAACTTTAATTTGCTATAACTTTGAAACGAGCAAAGATATCATTGTCCGGTTTTCACAATGTTTTTGCAAATTTTATCTTCTTTTCAAATATGATGTCAAAAATATACCGTTCCATTTGAATTTTTGGACTAAAATCAAAGAAAATGTAATTATTAAAAATTGCGCCCTCTAGCTCTTTTATAAGGTACTATAGAGTAGTAAGGAGATCGGACATTTAAAACAGCTACATTTGTCTTGCAAACAAATTTGGAATCGCTAAAATCGAATAAGTGGTTTAGAATTTACACCGATTTTAATGATTACACTTTCAATAGCTTCCCCCACTCCTACTATCGTTCGTACGCCAATGTGCCTTAGACCAAAATGATAGAGAAGTTTCTAGGCCCTCTAAAAGTGTTATCAAAAGTATAGTTTAATATATAAGTTTTTGAAAAAAAAGACGTTTTTCTTATTTAATTTTTAGTTACGCCCTCTAGCGGTGAAATACGGAACTTGAAAATAATTTCCAGAACTTTCTCATGGCCACTTTTATCATAATAAAAAAAATTCTATTGCTGCCAGATGTACAGATCCTGAGATACAGCCGCTTACCTCGCTTATTTGGCCACCCTGTACAACGTGAGCGAAAGGGTTAATAAAATAACAATAAATGAACAAAGTTTGAAATTACTTAAATGAATATGTGTATTATCACTAGCTCGGCTTGCTTAACACATACGCATATAACAATACGCCTACGCCTAGGAACGCTGCCGTGCTGTTACAAATTTTTTGGCCAAACTTCAATTCGCCAAGTTTCTGGAGTGTAACGTGCCATAAAGAACATTATTCCAAAAATCTCTCTTTCAACAAAGACCATGTCCCTCACGGTGAACCAGCATTTATACCCCACAACCTATTTCACTGAACGTGAATTTTTTAAATATTAATTACAATTTATTACGCCTATTCCCGAATTCATTATATTTGCAGGACTCAAGTTATGAGGTTGTGGTGTGAATTAGTCTAAAGATGCACCATACTTGTACAGGGTGTCTCATTTTGGGTACTTTTGAATGGCATCTCCGTTATTTCTGAAGATAGAGGGTTGCGGTTTTCGCGACACTGCTACTTTTTCGTAAAACTGAAGATGCCGTCTACAGAATTTTAATAGCCCTTTTAGTTTTTAAGATACAGGGCATTTATGAAAATGTTGCATTTTGGGATCCCCGTCGTATCGCCGTTATCCTTCATCTTATCGAAAAGGTAATATAACATTCTCATAGATTTTTTTCTGTAGACTGCAGTGGTGTAGATAATTTTTGTTACATATTTACTATTTTTGAGTTATGAAGCAAACTTATGTTTTTTAAATGGAATAGCCTGTATATTTATAGACTATAAAATTTGTCTTTTTTTACATTTTCAAAAATATATGATAGTATAAACTTTTTCTCAGAAACGACAATTTTCTGAAATTAAATGCATAAATCAATAGAAGGGCATGGATAACAACAATGAAAAAGTGAAAGTTATATATTACTAACGAAGAATTGGAAACCTTGATGCATATAGGTATCTTTTATTTAAAAAATGCCTATAGATCTAACAGTAAGTTTGTATCAACAGTTTTATAGCGTAAAGTAACAATATTGCAAACACAAACAAATAACATTATTAAAAAAAAATTGAAGGTGATGTTCATATTTACGACCATTTTTTCTGATGCAAAATTGGCACATCTTTGTAATTATTTGAATAGCGTTTAAAAGAACTTTTGTTCTCATTTGCAGATTTCGAAAGGCTAAATGAATTGCCTCTCAAAGTTCTGCAATGGTTTTTGGCACCCCAATTTCCTTCTCAATTTTTCTATAAGGACAAAAGTGTTGCTTCTATATATTCCAAAGTATGTATCTCTTTTCTTTCCCTGTTCTCTTTGTTGTATATTTTAGCACGCGGGTGAACAAAAAATGATCCGTGCTCAACTAAATTTGCTCTTGAACGAGCAAATATTTCAAAAAATGGTTGCCTCTTTTCTGGATATCTAACAAGAAAAGAATTAAAATGATAATAGAGATTTTCATATCCATTATAGCGTACTTAGAGTCATGTGGGGCAAGTGCGCGCACTTAAGGTTTGAAGTGTCATATAATAAAAAGTGTGAAGGCGAATGAAACAAATCAAGGTTTATTAGTTACAATATTTAATAAACAACAACTTAAACAAAACAAAAATAATTATCAATGGCACATATTCTTTGGAAATCAACAAAATCAAAATAATCCAATTGCGTACACTTACCCAAATATAGGGGTAACTGTGCGCAGTAGTGCGGGTGAGTGTACGCAACACATATCATACAAAAGTGAGAGTCAGACTAAAACTATAAAACAGTAAATCAACATCCTAAAGCTAATTATAAATCAGTGAGATCAATATCTTTTGTCATAAGTAAATTATTAAAGTAAGGGAACAAAAATAAATCTACTTTGTAGCACAACTATCACAAACAAATGTTCCCTTTTCAAAGTTACTGCATTGTTCATGCCACCAGCTCTCACAGACACTGCATTGGATCCAGTCTTCATTCGGTGGATATATGTATTTTTCTTCACAGAGCGGGCAAAAGTATTCCTGCTCATTATTTTCTTTATTATTTTCAACAGTCTTTTTCTTAATAGTATTTGTCGGTTTCGTACAAGTCTTTTTCGATTTTAGTCTTTCTTTCAGATCTAATTGTATCTTCTTCTTGGCAATTAATTCTTCCGCTTCTTTTATTTTTTGTTCCAATTCTAATTTATAAGGACTTTCAGTTGCGATGATTGACTTTTTTCCTTTCTTTCGCCGATTTTGTGACGTGGCCTTGGGCAATTCTTGAATGGATGACAGTGGTTTATATTCCTTGCTAGTCGAAGCTACGCTCATTACTGCGGGTGTCAACGTATTGTCCATAGTTAAGATTGCTGGTGATTTCGGTATAGGAGCGCCAACCAAATCATCTTGAGATGCTGTACTAGATGAGAATGATCTGGTCTGAGTGGCCTCCTCTTGCGTAGTTGAAGTCATTGAAGAAAATGCTTCAATGCTTGGCACAGAATCATGACCTGATGATGTGGCTACCGCTTCTTGTAAAGGCTTTGGCTGAACCTGATTATTTGCAGAAATAAATTCAGTAATGGGTAACATTTCAGCATTTGTAATTGGATAAATGTCTGTCACTGTAGATGCCGCAAAATCTTCTTCTGAAAAAATTTCTCGATCCATTGGCCAAATTCCAGAAGTTTTGAAGCCCGATACAGCATTACTAAGGGATGCTGCTTTTTTGAAGGCCTCGTTTACCAATTGAGCTACTTCTGTCTGTCCGATCGTGCGCCCTGGGTGGTGACTTAGCCATTTATCACATTCATAAGCAAATTTGATTTTTAAAGGTCCAAAGAAACCTCGATCCAAGGGTTGCATTTTATGGGAGCTATGTGGGGGTAATGTCAACATGTGAATGCCGTTATCACGACAAAAATTTATAGCAACCAAAGAAATATGACTACTGTGGTTATCCAGTATCAATAAAACAGGATAATTTTTTTAGGTTGCACGTTTTCTTTGAAATGACGTAAATATTCTATAAAAAGGTCAGTATTAATAAAGCCTGAATCAGAAACCATTCCAATACTGCCTTCAGGTGCATTGTTTAGCAAATGTCCTTGCATTCTCTTTCTTGGAATATAAAAGCAGGTGGAACGAAGTTTCCAGTAGCACTCAATAGCACAAACTAGTGTGATGGTTTGACCTCTTTCGGCGGAAACGGATTTTTCCTACTAACTTCTTTCCCTTAACAGAAATTACTCTAGGAATTTTCTTCGGGACAGTGTTAACACCACTTTCATCCATATTGTATATTCGGCTAGGTGCAAAATTATATTTGTTGTAGAGTTTCTGTAGATTGTCATAAAAAGTTAGTACTTGGGTTTTATTAAATCCCATTGCTCTGGCAATACTAGTGGGTACAGGTTGACGTAATTTTAACTCTGGATGTCTTTTCAGGAACCCATAAACCCAGTCACGTCCAGCTAGTTTTGAAGATTTATTGAATCGGTGCGGAATTTCATTCAAATCAGCAAACTCATAAATTAACTGTCGGAGGCTTAACATAGTCAAACCATAGTAAAGATCGTCGTTTCGCTTCACATACTCGTAGATTTCATCTTCTTGTGCCTTTGAAAATGTGTTGGTGAATCTTCCCATACTTGTCGCAGTCGATCCAACCTTCAACCGTTTACGTAGTGTACTCTCCTTCAATCCAACTTGAGATGCAGCTTTTCGTTTGCTAGCACCCTTTGAAATTAATTGTTTGGCAGCTTCTAGCTGTTCCTCTGTGACAACATTTCTATTCGGAACCTTTCTTGTGTAATCTCGAGGCATTTTTAATGTTTAATTGTACTCTGAAACAACGAATTGCATCATAAATACAAAGCAAAAGCGATGCGGAGTAAGTGTGCGCATGCGCACACTTACTCGACATGAGTATGCGCACACTTGCCCCAAACCATCAAAATGAGATTCAATCAAAACTGAGCAATATTACGTAATCGTTACCACCAAAACATTAATCACGGCTCATATTAGATATTATGTATTGTTCGATGGTATACATCATAATTTCAAAGCATGAATATGTTAATAAAGACTGAATCCCTCATTTTAAGTAAAAATCGCAATAATTCAAGCAAAAAACAACACTCACCTGTGCAAATAAAATGGCGCGCTGGCGGACAGTGACACACATGCATTGAGTACGGCGTTGCGAGCGGCACTGAGGAGCAGCGTTGTCAGTTCGTACATATAAACCGTTTTCGAGATACTTCGAGTGCGTACACTTACTCGCTGCGCACACTTGCCCCACGTGACTCTATCTTAGGAAATATAATTCCGAAGCTTTGTCAGAATTTTCATTACTCTGTATAAAACATACCAGCATATCATATTTTTCATAATTTCCATACGCTGCATTATTCGAAGACATTGATTAATATCAATTAAATAATAATACCGAAAGAACGAAAATAAACACCTTTATAAACGAAAAGTCGATCCAAAAACCGAGGATATTAGTTTGACATTTATTTTTGTTTCTTGTGAACAATATCCATGGCCTACTATTAAATTATGCATTTAATTTCGGAAAAACGAGTGAGCCTCAGAGTTAAATCACTGAGGTCGTATTAGCCACTCACCCACGAAAAAAACATGAAATATCTACATAATATGGCGTCAGATAGTTCTCCAACATCAACTTAATCACATATCAAACTTCAACACTCTAACCCAATTAAGTTTTGAAGGTGAGCAAAACTTCAAAAAAAGCATAGAAGCATAGAAGGGCAATTCCCTAAAATTCTACGAATGAATTTTCAACCCTCTTACTCAATTTGGTGGTGTTTTTATCTCCATAATCTGCCCAAAAAGCCGTAGAAAACTGAATTTTTAATATGAAGACCTTTGTGCAAGAAGGGGATAGCTCCACTTTTTGCTGGTTATCTGTTTTTCATTGACATATATGAAGAAAAATATTAACTCTGTTTGTGTACAATACAGCTCCAACTAATATTCCATAAGATATTAAAGGAAAGGAGGTTGTAATAATCTGTGTTCCAAGAGAAGAATGGGACAGCTCCCGGGAACTGTCCCATTCTTGTGCCAAACATAGTTCACTGTCTAGCCACTAGAAGTGTTCGAGTTGACATAAAAATACATGTATTTGGAGAGGAAACAGGACAACTGTTATACATAAACCCAATATTATATGAAGAATAATTTATTTTTAAAAAATATTATTGACTTCGGTTTTAAAGTGACAAAGCCTAAAATAATGGGAAATATAAAAATAAAATCTTCAAAAATAATGTTTTTCTTTGTTTCTGAGAAGTTTTGAAACATGAAGCTGTCTTCTTCTTGCATCGTGGTCTTCATATGTCATTAATATTTAATTTTCACATCTTTCGTCACTTATTTGAAATTCTCACTGAAAATATACCCAAATAGAAAATATACTAATCAGACTATCCAGGTTGTTAGTGAAAAAAAGAGAGAAAAGTCATATTGAAATGTGAGCAAATAATTGTGATCAATACCACAGTTAATATTAATTACAACATATAATTCTTGGAAATTGTACGTGATCAGCTGCCATACTTCATTACGAGACCTGAGAATTAACAAGTTCTTCAAGTAGTTTTGGATTAGAAGGCGTTGAAGATACTGTTCAATTTATGTACATATAAATAAGTTCTACTTAATTAATTTGTAATGAGTATATATCAAATTATAGAATGATCTCGATGAGATGAGAGAAACAGCAAGAAGGTTGAAGTCACACAAAAAATTAAATGGTATATTAGAATAATACTGTTATAATAGAATGAAAAAAAATTCTTGTTTATATTTGCGGTTATAGTTCCTGATTGAGTAATAGTGAAATAAAAATGAAACGTCTGTTTTTTACGCTGGTACTGTTACTTTCTCATTGAAACTGGGTCCCTAAAATCGTATTAAGAAGAACTCAGGAACTCGCTTAATTGGTTTTTTGAAAATCGTGGAGCGTTTGTGGTCACGCGATTCTTTGTAAAATTTTATAAATTATAAATGGTTTATAAATAATACACAAAAATTTTCGAGTGTTTTTCGCATCGACTATTAGTATAATTTATGATGAATGTTCAAAATACTTTAAAAAAATTGATATTTTTTTTTTCAAAAAACCAGTTGACTTAATTAAGATTCATAATCTCAAAATTCACAGAATTTCTCACTCTCAGTTTTTCAATTTTTCAAGGAGGCGATCATTTAAGAATTGAATTTATCTGGCACTCGATAACTCTCAAGTGCTTTTTGTTGTTTGAAAATCAAGAAATACAATATATACTTCTTAAGGGTAATAGATATTAAAATAAAAATATATCTCTTTTATCTCAAATGCTACCGTCTCTTTGTGAAACAGTTGAAATGTCGACACTGAATGTATATTGTGATATCACTACCACTATGTTTATATGTTTTTAAATTGAATTATTGTAACAAAAATTTCAGTTTTAAAAATGGCACGTTCGGCCGGAACATCTACATTTAATTATACCGTAATAGATAATTTTTATTATCTTTCCTATTTTATAATCTTTCCTAATAAAACATTTTTGACTATTCATTCATGATCCTTTGAAACTCCCTCTATTCAAAGGAATTCTAAGAAGTGGATTTTTTCAATAATTATATATCACCAAATTATCAATTACTGTAGCTTAGTAGTTAGTTAAAGTGACTCCTTAGTTCAGTGCGTTGGGCTACTGAACAAAAGGTCGGTGGATCGAATCCCGGCCGGACCAACGAATTAATGCGGAGCCACCTCTTAGAAGGCAATGGCAAACCACCGAGAAGTTTCTGCCTAGTGAAGCCTCTCTGTAAAGACGTTCGGAAGCGTCGTAAAACTGTAGGTTCCTTCCATTCGTGTATCACTGTATCACGCACAACACGAATAGTTGTAGAGAGGTCGCCTACACCCGAAACCGGGTACGGCACCGGAAGAAGAAGAAGTAGTTAGTTACCTACCAGCATGAATACCACAAAATAACCTACAGAATTTTTTTTAAAACGCGTGAGAAGCAGAGCTCCGTCACAAAGGTCGTATTTTTGGCACGAAGTGCATCGCGTCAAGATGCAATTTGAACGGAATGAATTATGATTTAAAAAACACGCTTAAATAGCAAACCGAAATTAAAATTATGAAATAATTCATTTTATTGAAAAAACAATTCGAGAAGTGCATCACGTATGTACCTACTGAAGAACCACGCTTTAATAACAAACCATAATAAAAATTATAAAATAATGTATTTTATTGAAAAAACAATTCGAGAAGTGCATCACGTACTGAAGAACCACGCTTCAATAGCAAACCATAACAAAAATAAATCGCGAAGTGCATCGCGTACTGAAGTCAAAGCAGGTCGAGATGCGAGAGAGAGAACGGAATAGTCTCCGCGAAGTGCAGCGCGTTTGTGGAAAAGAATTGAAACCCACAAAGGATCGTATTTTTCCACATGAACTCCAAATTTCAATCTTTTAACTCAATTTGCAGAAGCTTGCAAATTTTCAGAAACCACGAAAAAACAAGAAATCTGAAGGCGGTTAGAAAAATGTACCCAAATTTTGATAGTTTAGTTCTGCCTATAAACAAATCCCAGATAAAAAATTTAGGCTATTCTGTTCAATGGGAGCCGCTGGAGTTGCAAATATGTACTTTCAAGAAATATATAAACAAAAACACAAATATCTACATAAAAATAGACCAAATTTCAGCTCATTTGATTCATTGGGAGCCGCTAGAAATGCCAATCTATAATACAATAAATATATATATATATATATATATATATATATATATATATATATATATATATATATATATATATATATATATATATGTAGATATACATATATAGGTTTGTTCGATCTTTGCAATTATGTCTAGACAATGCTTGTCCCTTACAACTAAATACCAGGAAATTCAATTTCACTTCCAAATCATGGATAACCAAAGAAATCAAAGAAGAGGGAAAATGTCTCAAAAACCTACACTGGTTGGTGCTCCAAACAGGTAATCCGAATTTATTGACTAGGTACAAACGTGAAATGAAGATTCACAAAGCAAATGTAAAAAGGAGGAAGCAGGACTATTTTGGCAACCAAATTGAACAATCTATCAACAAACCTAAAAAAATTTGGGAAATAGTTAATGCACGACTTGGCCGAAAGAAGTGTAAAGAAACAATTATTTTGAACTCAAACGGCAGTCTGATAAAAAATGATAAAGAGCTGACCGAAATCTTTGCCAAGCATTTCTCAGTATCAGGTAAGATACTCATTGACGAGCAATATGGGTCTAACATGTATTTACCGCCAACGACGAGTGAAAGTCAACGTGATTCCATTTACATTCAGCCTGTAAATGCTGAAAGATTAAAAAAATCAATTGACAGCATGAGATCAAATCCGACCTTTGGCTGCGATGGCATGAGTACTAATATCATAAAAAAAGTGTCCCAAGAACTATTGGAACCGCTATGCAATCTTGTGAATCTATCTCTGGTGCAGGGAAAATTTCCAGATATCTTTAAGCCAGCTATTATCGTTCCTATATACAAGAAAGGGGACAAAACACTTGCTGAAAACTATAGGCAAATATCAATTTTAGGAGCCCTCTCTAAAATATTAGAGAGGGTAATGTATGAACAGATCATCGCTTTTTACTGAAAAGTATTTCAATAATTACAGAGTCGCAGCAATGGCTTTCGTAAGGGAAGGTCTACGGAATCAGCTTCCAATGATTTGTTCGATTTTGTTTATAGAGAAGTCGACAAAGGCATGTACGTTGTGTGTGTCTTTTTTGAATTTGTCAATGGCATTTGACATTATGGATAAGAATTTCGCACTCAGAAAATATGAGAAGTTAGGATTGAGGGGAGTTTGCATGCAATGGTTGGAATCCTATCTCAGCAACAGAAGGTTTATGGTGAGGGTTGGGAGCGATTTCTCCAAAAATCATGATAGGGATCTTGGTGTTCCTCAGGGCTCTGTTCTGGGACCTCTTCTCTTCAGTCTCTTCATAAATGACCTACCCAGTTTTCTCTCATGTGATAAAACTGTAATGTATGCTGACGATACCGCAGTGGTGGTCTCGGGAAGGAGTGGTGAGGAGCTTCACCAGAAAATTCTGGATGTATGTGAAAAAATGAAAAGTTGGTGTCAGCGAAATAAACTGGTCCTTAATGTGAATAAAACTCAGTTCATCAATTTTCATAATGCTAAACGGCTATCCCCACTAGAAGATATCCATACTAGTGAAAATGTTAGGTACTTGGGTATGAGTGCGGATGCTAACTTGAGGTGGACAACACAGGTTGATGAGGTGTGTATGAAGTTAAATAAAGGTTATTTTGCCATCCTTCAACTGCGAAGTACTTTGAGTGAGTCCCAACTACTCAGTGTGTACTTTTCTTTAATCTATAGCCATCTTACCTACAATATACTAATTTGGGGTGCCTCGGTTGAGTGGAAGCGAGCTTTTGTATTGCAGAAAAGAATCATCAGGCTCATATTTGGATTGAGGCCTCGTCAATCGTGTAGAGAACATTTCATCCGATGTAGGCTGCTCACATTGCCCTCAGTATTTGTCATGAAATCTGCTCTCCATGCGAAAGTTAATTGCGTACAACTTCAAAGGCTGGGAGATGGACATAACTACGTAACTCGTCATGCTAGCCTATACTCAGTGCCGAAACATACAACTTCAATGTTTGAGAAGTCTCCATCGTATATGGCTGTGACTGTATTTAATAAACTCCCAAAATACATCAGGAATATCAGAACAAATAAAAAATTTCATAGTACTCTAAAACACCTGCTTCTCAAAAAAGCGCTATATAGTCTGGAGGAACTGAGGGAGTTGTCAGAATAGTATTCTACCTCAATTTATCAGGAAAATGCCAATGTGACTTATTTGAAAAATTTTAAATTGTGTTGTTGTATTTATACCTTTTTTTGTTATTTATTTTAATTATCTCGTTTTGTCTTTAGACTATTTACTCAGACTTATGAATGTTTATTATGCGTGTATATGCGCGTATGACTTTTTGATTATTATATTCACTTATATATGTGTATGTGTATACACGTATGAATTGTTTGTATTGAAGTGTAAAATATTATTACAATTGACGTGTACACGCTGTATAGCCTAACGTACTAATAAAGTTTATCATTTATCATTATCTTTATATATATATATATATATATATATATATATATATATATATACTAGACACGGCCAAAAAAACCATTTTTTGTAACGATACTGTGAAAATATTATTCGTGATGATTGAAAAAAAATTCTCGTGAGAGTTTGAGCCCTTAATATTAATATTAAGGCGCGTATCGTTACGACTATTGGTTTCTAACAGTAATCCTATTCTTTTCCTAAATCTCGTAATTCATCGATCAAAATTTGATCGATGTATATTCTTGAAGGAAATTAAATTCCCTAAAAAATTGTACAGTTAGTCAATTGACGTAAAACGAGCAGTTTCCTTGTAACCGTGCCTCTTTTCTGGGGTAGTTCCAAAAATCCAAAATATCAACAAAAATTAAAAAAACAAATCAATGTTCAAGTCACGATTACAAAGAAACGGCTTGTTTTACGTCAAATCACTAAGAAAGCTTTTTTGTAGGAAATTTAATTTTCTTCAAGAATGTACATCGATCAAACTTTTCAGATTAACGATTAACGAGTTTTAGGTAAAAAAATGCGATTACTGTTAAAAAACCAAAAGTTGTAAGGAAACACACCTTAATATTAATATTAAGGGCTGGGCTCAAACTTTCACGATATATTTTTTTGTCATCATGAAAATTATATATATTTATTCATAACAATTTGGGACCTCTAGGCCTGAGCCCAATAACAGAGATCCACTAAATACAAAAGCAAAAAATTGTTTATTCCGTAG
This sequence comes from Cynegetis impunctata, assembly GCA_030704885.1. Taxonomy (NCBI): domain Eukaryota; kingdom Metazoa; phylum Arthropoda; class Insecta; order Coleoptera; family Coccinellidae; genus Cynegetis; species Cynegetis impunctata. The sequence continues at coordinate 1,063,256 of JARQZK010001450.1, read as the reverse complement.
GAAACAATTCACATAATTGAAATATACTAACCAAGAAGAAGAGTAAAATTTAAAAAAAACAAAAAAAAACATTAGAAATAGAAATTACAAAATCCTTAAATTACTTAAATCTATCGAATGAACTAAAATTCAGAAGTGATTGTAACGAAGCAAATGACCGCAAAGTTTCTTTTTGAAACCAACTAAATTTTCATTTAAAACATGAATATCTTTAATATGCCAGTTATAAAAACGTGCAATTCTTAGAAAAACAGAATTATAATATAAATTCGTTCTTGCTTTTGGGACACAGAAAAGAGTACCATGACGATTTGAATACTGTGGTATATTGAGAGATAAAAATAATCAATCAGCGGAAAATGGTATACGTCATTGATAATTTTATATAAAAACATACATCTTTCTGTGCTCCAAACTCAAGACCTTATAATAACGTAAAATAACATTATAATTTCTCAAATGAAAATTTCCACTAAATCTGAAAGTAAGATTTCTAAAAATAAAAAAAGTCTTTCGTACACTCTCGATACGATTAATATATTTGTGATAATGAGGAGACCAAACAACACTCGCATACTCCAAATTACTAGGAAACAAAGAACAATGAAGCGCCTACAATGTGACTACCTCCCTAAAACCCTTTGTGACTCTCAGTACAAAACCCAAAATCTTGAAGCTCTTTTTGACGTGTCAATGTTTACTGCAAATGACAGTGTAACATCGATAATAATTCCAATATATACAGTGGCGGATTTACAGATTTGCCGCCCGTAGGCTACCTATTCAATTTTTGCCGCCTCTAAATTTTGATATCTTTTTACTTTTTTGCGAGACTTTGAATTCGCAATTCTACTCTTGCATGAAAATCTGAATCCGATGTTTTCTCACTCTAAACCGTACCTAACGAATACGATGTACATGTATATTATTTAAAAAGCAACTCATCCGAAAGAAAAATGATCGCTGAGCTCATAAAAATTATTTTTATGAGCTTATTATTTTAACATATAAATATATAATCATAAATAATTTTGAACTAGTTACTATAAAACTTAAGCAATATTCTAAAAATCTAAACAAATCCATACGCTCCACCGTAATTTACGAAACTATACCAGTATTCCAATCCAACTGCAACCAACATTACATTTTTTCGATGAGCACGGGCGTTTGAGCCACGAGTCCACATATCCCCCAATAACGGCAATGCGAGATGACGTAATCCGTGGTCGACGGAGAAGACTGCTACGGACTCAACGTGTCTGGGCCCGCAACCCTGAAGATTACCTTACGTTGTGTTGGCGGATGGTTCTAAGGGCTGTATTGTTTTTTCTTTTCTCGATTTCATAAACTTAATGAGGTTGCGTGAGTTAGAAAAAGTTGTTTTTAGTAAATTAAGTTTGTAAGAAAAAGTTGACTTAAAAGATAATGGACATCCGACCGCAGTTTTGAATATAATTCAGGAACAGAAAGGATTTAAAAATCGGCCGGGTTTTAGGCAAAAATTTGATGGAAACATGAAAGTGATGCTTTTTTTTGTTTTGTTTGGTTGACATTTGGAGGCGATGAAAATTGGATAAAGGTAGGAGTTCGTGATCTCAAACATTTGGTAAAAGATTAAAAAGCATAAAAACAGTCTAGTAAGTTTTCAGCTGTTGGGAAATGTGAATATTGAGTATTTTTTACGTAAGGTTTATGCAGATAAAATAAATATCCGTTCTTTGCACCTGCACCAATGCATTTTGTTGAAAAATTATTGATTTAGATAAATCGATAAATCCCTCGAAGATATTCTATTGGCTAAAGATTTGGCCTAAAACCCAAAACAGATACACAAATATGTATAACCCAATATTATTTTTGCTTTTTATATAAAAAAAGTAATTTTAATGCCATATCGTATGGATTTTTGAAGATCGTGTTCGCAGTAAACACAATAACTTTCAAAAAAATCATTTTTTCACTTCAATTTTTTTTTAATGTACTCAATCGAATGGAAAGAAACCGTTGTATAATAAATTGCAGTATTGTTTTATCTTATTTCAATTAATTCATTCCGATTGGTATTTTCTGAAAAAGTTGGCGTTGTGAAATAATTCGTGTACGACATGAGCGCTTAAGGCATGCTCATTTGGATTTTCCAAACTTTTTCTTACTACAAATAAAATAATTAACTGATGAAATTTATCAATTTTCTAATCAGCATATTGTCTAACTCCATATTTTGTGGAGGGAATATTTTTATTGTCAGTCGTTCAAATATCAGTTATTCGATGAATTTAAACCAAAAGACTATATCTCTATAAGATATTGAACTAGTTTTTTATTTAATAAAAATTAGTCAATTTTACTCAGTATTTTTCACGCATAAAGAAATAACTTTCTGAAATTGAATTTGGCAATTTACAAACTTGCTGCAGCAGTCTAAATTTCGACTAAAATATCGAATCGCTATTGCGATATTCTAAACATTCATGGTCATTAATGTATAAAGCGTTTAGCAATTATTTATGTAGAGATGTTGAAATATTTATTATTTAGCACTGTATGTAGGACTATATTTCTATTTTTGTTGAATATTTTAATTTCTTTCCAATTTTCAAAATTCGTATTTTGTGTGTATATAATAATTTTTTTTTCAATTTGTAAATCGAAATAAAAAATTATTTATGAACTAAATTTGCCTCCCCTTAAAATTTGCCGCCCTAGGCTCCAGCCTACTCAGCCTGCTGGTAAATCCACCACTGAATACATATATATATATATATATATATATATATATATATATATATATAAATATATATATAAGTAGAGCAGAATTATCGGTATAGCCCGCTTATATGGAAACAGCCGTTGACACGTGTTTCGGACTCTTTAGTCCTCATCAGAACGGCGATGCCAAGCATTGGATTGAAAACTTGGAGAAGAAAATAGCACCACATACGAAATCCCCTGCTACGGAAGACAATCACTCATTTGTGGCTTATTGTTTGAACTCTCCGGTTTGGGAGATTTGGTCAAACTTTGCCACGGAGGCGATTAATGCCATCCGCGAGATCTCAGACCGAGTAAATAAACAACAACAAAGAAATTAGTCGCGGGAATATATTAAACAAGTAGAGCAGAATTATCGGTATAGCCCGCTTATATGGAAGCAGCCGTTGACACGTGTTTCGGACTTTTTGGTCCTCATCAGAACGGGGTAGCCAAGCATTGGATTGAAAACTTGGAGATGAAAATAGCACAACAAACGAAATCCCCTGCTACGGAAGACAATCACACATTTGTGGCTTATTGTTTGAACTCTCCGGTTTGGGAGATTTGGTCAAACTTTGCCACGGAGGCGATTAATGCCATCCGCGAGATCTCAGACCGAGTAAATAAACAACAACAAAGAAATTAGTCGCGGGAATATATTAAACAAGTAGAGCAGAATTATCGTTTGTTGTGCTATTTTCATCTCCAAGTTTTCAATCCAATGCTTGGCTACGCCGTTCTGATGAGGACCAAAGAGTCCGAAACACGTGTCAACGGCTGCTTCCATATAAGCCGGCTATACCGATAATTCTGCTCTACTTGTTTAATATATTCCCGCGACTAATTTCTTTGTTGTTGTATATATATATATATATATATATATATATATATATATATATATATATATTTATTTATTTATATATCAGACATCGATAGAATTTCGAAAATTGTTATCTATAACGTCTAAAACTACTCCCGCACCTGACCGTTGACTTGCGATACGCTGCAATAATAATCTATTATTTACGGGGAAGCTACGACTAATAATTCATATGATTTTCAGTAAGAACAGATAAGCTGGTATATTATCGTGAGAATAGTCACCTCACTTCATAAAATTATGTATGTCACTCAATGGTCCGGATGAAACAACAAGAGGGCAATCTGGTATAGCAATTAATCTTGATTTCATTACCCATATATCAGTTTTGTGTATTACTCACAACATGTGAGTTCATTCCCTTATCTACAGCTATAAATCTCCAATAAAAGATTATTTTCTACCCATAACATAACTCTGTGCTAAATCACTTACTCGCTCATTAAAAACCCACAACTTTGTAAGTTACGAGAGAAGCCTATATGCGATAAACACCGAATATTCACTGCCGAACGTGACACAATTTCAACCTTGTGAAATAAATAAACAAATTATGTGGTCTTGGATATCATTGGTGTGAGTGATTTGTGATACCTACTGCCCAAGTTTGTTAGACACAAGATACCAGGTTTGATCCTTCACCCTTCGCTGACACCTTCCCGAAGAATCGACCCAGAAAGTATGACGCTGTTTGCCGCGCCGGTTTGTAACGTCCCTGACTGCCACGTTGCCATACTTACTTACCCTATTTTCTTAGATGCAGTCTTGTCTACCGCACATCTACTCATATTGCTCGGTTGCGCTGAGATAGTTGTGGAACATCGACACAATAATGTGATGTTAATTAATATTGAAAGCAAACATCGATATAATGAAAACATTGATTGTGTAACATGGATGTTAAAATTGTTAAGCTTCCACCGGAGGAACACTGAGGTTTATTATTTAGTAGAAACAATCAACATTTGTTGCCGAAACATAAAGAAATTTTAAGAAACATTTAGGAACATTTTGGAACATTTACGGAAACAAGCAACAGCAACAAAAATGTTCCTCCATGTTCCATGTTCCTCCGGTGGAAACGTAGCCATATATTTATTCGTTTTCGTACTTCACTGCACACTGAAAATATACGACACGAATGTTTACTAGTTGCGTTCTCGATACGTTTCCACTGCGATAGCAACACGGTTTTTTTCACAAATGTTCCCTATTTTTTTGAGTTTACCGCTCAAAATGTAAACCGGCGACAAGTAGGAACAGTCAACATTTGTTGCCGAAAAATAAAGAAATTTAAGGAACATTTAGGAACATTCACGGAAACACGGAACAGCAACAAAAATGTTCCTCCGGTGGAATCGTAGCTTGAAGGGTGACAAGTAGAAACAGTCAACATTTGTTGCCGAAACATAAAGAAATTTTAAGGAATATTTAGGAACATTTGGATACATTTTCGGAAACACTCAACAGCAACAAAAATGTTCCACAATGTTCGACATTGTTCCTCCGGTGGGACTGTAGCTTGATGTTGGTACTTTTTGAAAAAATAAATATTCTCGATTAAGAAAAAATAGAAATAGAAATGTTCTAATATTAGCCGTTTTTTATTTATGGCGCTAAGTTAAAAAATATAAAAATGCTTGATAAAGAACGTAATGAATGCAATGTAACTTTGTTACATTCTGTAACAAAGCGACTTCATCAAATAAAATCAATTATTAACGCTGAATATATTGATATTTTATATCTTGAACTAGAAAATTTAAGTTTAAAGCCTTCATTTTGAATATATCGAACATCGAAAGGTTAACTCAGGGGCGGCTATTCGAAGGCGGCTAAGGAGGCTAAGCCTCCTCCTCAATGATATTCCGTGTATCACTAATATATTATATTGAATAGTCAGCATTCAGCATATTCATATTCATCAAAATCATATTATTTTATGCACCTACCTTCCTTTCAACCTACATTATATAATATAATTTATTAATTACGATAGAAGGTATTTATATTTACTGCATTTCATTGGCGGAGGCTTAAAAAGGTATATTCTCCACGTTCATTATGCCTGCCACAGAAAAGCAAACAACGGTGCGAATACTGCCAATGAATACTTCATTGCAATAGAAAAGCAAAACACATGTAAATGGCAACCGATGGAGCCTAAGTCTCACACAATGTCGACCAATCACAACTATAGACTTTCGGGTAAAATCAAGTGAATTCGTTGGAAAGCATTAATTTAATCGTAGTGACTAATGGCCGAAAACGGTTTGTTTACTTATTTTGCTGGCGTATTGTTTTAAAATGAGTTTGGTTACTGAAGTTAATTTCAATAATTTCAATGGTGACTTAGTGGAATATTTGTTATCCCATAACTCAAGTGCACTAAGTTATGAGGATAAAGTTTTGATAAAAACATTGCGACCTACCCCTGAATTAAACAATTTGGTGCAGCGTAACAGACAACAAAATCGCGGTTTAAATATCAGAAATTATGAGCCTAACCGGATCACAGGTGAAAAATAAATTATTTTGTTGGCAGTGTTTACTTTTTACTGGGGAAAATGTCTCTGTTTGGGGCCGCTCAGGATTTGACGATTTAATTCTATAGTTGAAAGTGAGGAATTTTTCACCGATAAAGTAACTTTAAATACCGCACGCGGATTAATATCTTACTTACAAGATGAGGAATTTATATATTTTTTAAACATCTGAACAAACAGAAATAGTTTTTCAAATCTTACAGCACAAGTTTTCAGATGTGATTTACTCACGAAATCGGCTCAAGTTTCTTTTGGAAAAAATGTCAGAATTTCGTGCAGAAGTTTATTTCACAAAACTTTTTTCTGTATTTCAAACTCCTGATGATACGACTCAATTTAGCCCAAAACGAAAGAAATTCAGTTTCGCAGATATGGAGCTTCACTATAAGCAAATATTTTATGAAATTTTGGATACTACTAGGGGTCAAATAGAAATAAGGTTCTCTGATTTGAAAGAACTGCATTTCTTCGACTTACTCTATAAAAATTTGTTTACCGGATATTCGGCTAATTTTCCAGGTAACCTTTTGGAAAATTTTTGTCAAAAATACACTTTTTTTGATAAGGTGGCCCTAAAAAGTGAATTGTGTGTTGTTTATAATGACAATGAAATTTTGGAGCAAAATGAAAATCATGTGATGACAATTAAATAACTTTTTGATAATGATTTGAATCAAGATTTACCCCAAGTTTATAAACTCTTATGTCTAATTGTTTCTATCCCGATGACATCGGCTTCCGTAGAGCGCTCGTTTTCCACTCTTAAGAGAATTAAAACTTATTTACGAAATTCAATGAGCCAGGATCGTTTGAAAAATATTAGTTTGTTGTCTATTGAAAAGGAATTGGTAAAACTTTTGGCGAAAGACAAAAACTTTTATGAGGATATTATAGATCATTTTGCTAACGTTAAAGATCGCAGAATCCGGCTAATCTTCAAAAATATATAATAACTTTTTATTCGCTCTCACCAGCTGTCCCACACATATTTTGTACATTTTATTTTTCACAGCTTTTGTTTGTGGTACTAGGTACTTTATTACTTAGTATTATACCAAATAATTCGTTGTTCCTTGTAAAAATCTTCACAAAATTTATTTTCTGTTTAATTTTATGTAAACATTATTTTTTATTTAATTGTTCTGCCTTGGCATTGGCATCTATGCAGGAATTATAAAAAATAGATGTCTATGCCAAAGAATTTATTTAAATTTTTTTGTAGGTCTAAATATATATTTTATTTTGTTGTTATTTTATTTTTATTTTGTTTTACTTTTATGACAAGAATTTTATTTTAATCTATTTTTGGGAGGGTCCTATTTTATTTTTGGCAAGAAAAAACTCTCACCTCCCCGTTGGTTCTTGCTGGGCAACAATTGATTAATTCCTCGAATAAGTAACAAATTCGTGAAGTAGGTAGGTAGGTACCTATATCGTGAAAGAAAAAAAAATTTGATGAATAGATGAATTGATTAATTGGCTGAGAAGAGTTTTTGTGAATATTGTAAATAGGAGTAAATTGTAAATTGGGTTTTGTTGAAATCCAGGAAATGATTGAATTTTATACAATATTCGGAGAAGCCAGTGGTATTTTTATTTTGTAAAATTTACTTTTTATGTTCTTCAATACAAATGTTTATATTCCTTCCTGTTTGTCCAATATAGAAAGCAGGGTTTTGCGACGAATGTCCTGCTGCTCAGGGGCGTAGCTACCGCCGTATCAGCCGTATCAATGATACGGGGCCCCCGGTCTACAGGGGCCCCTAACGTGCCTACAGAGTTTTCACTTCAGAAATGAGAAAAGTCAAAAAAAGCAATTACTTTTTTTCTCGGGTTAAGCGTGCTCCCAAAAATTGGCAACATCGTACTTCGGTTATTGCGGGATTCCCCCGTTTAAGTCATTTCCCTTAAACGCGGGAATCTCGCATTAACCGATGTAAAATGACAAACCACGGAGAGCAATTATATTCACGCGTTTTATTTCATCCCGGTTAAACGTTATTATTATAACATTGTAATACAATACAATCTTGTTCTTCTGATTATTTGTTGGTTACTTAGTTTGATTTGTGAAAAGAAATGAGTGAAAAGAAAAGAGATTATCCCAGTGGAGCTATGAAAAGAAAATGTAAGGAGAATAGGGAGGAGGTTATGAAAAAAATGCCCAAAATTTCTTCATTTTTTCAGCAATCAGCTTCTGTGAGTGATATAGATTGCAATGGTAAGTACTACTTATTTATCTACCACTAGCGAAGGGTGAATTTGGTTTTTCGACATAAGACATCTCAGTTAATCTTTATGAACAATTAATTGCTCTGAAAACATGCTTTAAATCTGAAATTAAAAAAATTAATTCCATTAAGGAATTAATGGAATTATTGCTCATAAAATGCAATAGCCTTGCATCCAGTTTTCCGGAGGTAATAACAGCATGCTTTCTATTCTTGACCTTACCAGTTACAAGAGCAACAGCTGAAAGAAAATTTTCGAAATTGAAACTGATAAAAATTACCTAAGGACTTCGATGGGACAGGAACGGCTATCAGACTTGTCATTATTGTCTATAGAGGCAGAAATGTTAGAAAAACATAAATCGTCTTCAGTTCTAGATGATATATAATGATGATGAATAAATCAATTTGCCGAAAAAAAAAGCAAGAAAAGTGTACATTTAATTTGAATTGTTTTCTAGCTCAATTTCTAGAAGGAATTGATAACTTATGATCAATAAACATTTATTTTAATTTAACGTAAGCATTTTTTTTTGAGAAATCCTTAATTTGGGCCCCCGCAACTAATTTTGATACAGCCCCCCCAAGGCAAGCTACGTCACTGCTGCTGAGTTCATAACTCGAAACATGTCGACTATCCTTTACTGCTAAATACAGTATCTAAATATTTTTATATAGTGAAACTTCAGCCAAGTGTGTTTTATTTTGAAGTTTAATCTTTATTATATATATATATATATATATATATATATATATATATATATATATATATATATATATATATATATATATATAATAAAGAAATTAGTCGCGGGAAAATATTAAACAAGTAGAGCAGAATTATCGGTATAGCCCGCTTATAGGGATGCAGCCGTTGACACGTGTTTCGGACTCTTTGGTCCTCATCAGAACGGCGTAGCCAAGCATTGGATTGAAAACTTGGAGATGAAAATAGCACAACAAAACGAAATCCCCTGCCACGGAAGACAATCACACATTTGTGGCTTATTGTTTGAACTCTCCGGTTTGGGAGATTTGGTCAAACTTTGCCACGGAGGCGATTAATGCCATCCGCGAGATCTCAGAACCGAGTAAATAAACAATAATAAAGAAATTAGTCGCGGGAAAATATTAAACAAGTAGAGCAGAATTATCGGTATAGCCCGCTTATAGGGATGCAGCCGTTGACACGTGTTTCGGACTCTTTGGTCCTCATCAGAACGGCGTAGCCAAGCATTGGATTGAAAACTTGGAGATGAGATCTCGCGGATGGCATTAATCGCCTCCGTGGCAAAGTTTGACCAAATCTCCCAAACCGGAGAGTTCAAACAATAAGCCACAAATGTGTGATTGTCTTCCGTGGCAGGGGATTTCGTTTTGTTGTGCTATTTTCATCTCCAAGTTTTCAATCCAATGCTTGGCTACGCCGTTCTGATGAGGACCAAAGAGTCCGAAACACGTGTCAACGGCTGCATCCCTATAAGCGGGCTATACCGATAATTCTGCTCTACTTGTTTAATATTTTCCCGCGACTAATTTCTTTATTATTGTTTATTTACTCGGTTCTGAGATCTCGCGGATGGCATTAATCGCCTCCGTGGCAAAGTTTGACCAAATCTCCCAAACCGGAGAGTTCAAACAATAAGCCACAAATGTGTGATTGTCTTCCGTGGCAGGGGATTTCGTTTTGTTGTGCTATTTTCATCTCCAAGTTTTCAATCCAATGCTTGGCTACGCCGTTCTGATGAGGACCAAAGAGTCCGAAAACCGTGGCAACGGCTGCCTCTATATAAGCGGGCTATACGATAATTCTGCTCTACATGTTTTATATATATATATATATATATATATATGTATTATATATATATTATATATGTATATATATATATATAAATATATACATATATATGTATATCGGAGATGAAATTTTTTTCGAAAATCGTGGTCTAGGAGTTCTAAAACGAATAGAAAAACTACCCCACCTGACTGCTTTCCTTTGATATACTGCAATAGTATGTAATTTATGGGAAAATACGAATAATTATAAAGTTTGAATGTAGTGGTTAATTTCAAAATTATCATTTAAAATAAAATGTTTATATTCATAACCTTTCACGAAAAATTAATAAATTTAATTTTTTAACCATTCCGTCATTTATTTTCATCTCATCTTATTACTCTAGAACTTTGTAGATTTATTCCACTATACCTGCTATTCAATACATAATATATGCCGAAAGTAACTTCGATACAACCGGGTGTTCAAAGAGAACTCTTGCCTTTTTGGTTTTTTAAATTTCTCCCATCTCATCTTATCTTCATAAATGCTAATAATGATGATATTTTTGTCATATCTGTACCTCTATCAACTCCTTCCGTCGTTAAGGTCTAAAGTGTCGAGTTGCTCAATAAAGCTATTCAGAGCACCAATAACTGCCTTTTCGTACTGAAATGTTTGACCAGCACAGCAGTTATTGAGGTTAGGAAACCAGTACTAGTCGCAGGGTCAGGCGAATAAGTAAGATGAACAAAAAATAATTCAGCAATATCAACAATTGCGAGACTGACAAGTGTAGGATACATTTGATGGTATAGGAAAGATTGTATTCGCTAAATACGGTCTCAGTGCAAAAAACTAAGGTAGCACTCGTCAATGGTATTTTTAGTCATCTCAATTAATCGCTAAAAATAATTAAACTACTCTGTAAAAATTAAAAGCCGCGAGTGATTAGTTGAGTTTATCAATTTCTCAACGTAAACATTGTAAGGCTTCTGAAGGACCTTATTATATTATGTACCTAAGTCATTTTTAGATGTCAGAAATCTTAAACGTGATTCGAGGGCTGAAAGCTTAATTTGACATAGGGAACTATTCAGTTGATCTCATAAAGTACATCAGAAAAATGTTTGGAAAACATTGCAAATTGTCTTAGAGGCCATCAATCCATCGGTATACCAAATGGATACTCTCTAAACTCAGCGGTTCTCGAACTTTTCTTAGTCACGGAACCCTTTTGAAACACTAAATATTTTACGGAGCCCTCAAAAAAGCAAAACATGATTTTATGTTCATTATTTAATTATCACTATTTAACTCTTTCGCTCTCACATTTTTGTTATTCAAGATAAAAATCTGAAGACTTACTCTTTTATTTTCTTACAATTTTTTGATGTACTCGAAAAAATTCTATGTCATCGATTTTAGGGGGTGTGATATGTACAATATACTGTACATTGTGAGTAAATGGTATATATGTATGACTTGTACAATATGCACATTTTGAATAAGTCGTAGTGTATTTGCGATTTTGTAAAATGAAATGCAATTGAAAAACATAAGGTTACAACTGATCATTTATTTGTGTAATATAGCAATCAAAAAATAATTTTGTTTTTTTGAAATGCATAAATGTATATTGCACTTAGTACAAACAAAATTCGTCCTAGATGTACATTCAGGGAATTTGCATCTGGAAGAAGAAGACTTTTCATCAAAATTACCTTTCATATCATCTGAACTTCTTTCTTTTACCGTATTTTCATCATCATAATCATTGCTTACCTCTATTTCCCTATCTCCCCACCCATAATTGTCATCACTAAGCCCTTCAATATCTGATAGACCCTCCTCAATTAGTTTCAATAGTTGTTCTTCAGTTAACGGCACATTTTTACACATTCTTCAATTCGTACTACTATGAAATAAATCCAATATAACAAGAACTCTGAATAACGTGGAGTTTTTTTACCATACCTGTCGATTTCCGTTTACTCACAATGTACAATACTTATATTGTATAGTAATATTGACGCCAATATAGAAAACACAAACTGAATCTTCAGCAAGTTTACTATGAAAGTAACAAATACACGTATCGGTTATTACCAAAATAAATATTGCAGACATGTCACAACATGTTTTAAAGCCACCTCATTTCAACATTCTGAAGCAACTGGTACGTGGTACAACTCAGTATTAGGTACCAATAATAAAATTTTTTTGGGTAATCTACTCAACGTTAGGTGAAGGAAACAGTTAAAAATTGTAATAAGGATGTTTACAGAATACTGTACTTTATAAGTAAAGTGAATAGAAGCATACTACAAATTCGTTAGGATTTACATAAAGTGATGTACAATATATTTTACACCATGAGCGAAAGGGTTAATGTAAAAAAAGTAATACTAAAATAGATACATCATACACTACTGACTTCTACAGCAATAACTACACAAAACATTTCACAAAATAACACTGCATTGATTTCACTGTATATTGATCAAATTTTCTTCTAATCGAAGCTACGAGTTGTTCTTTGTTCTTGACTAACTATTTAAGATAGATTTGATAGAAGAAAGTTGAAGACTCATGTCAGGTTCAGCATCAAGTATATTGCGGTATTTTGTCTTTACAGCTGCAGATCCTATTTCGCACAAGTAAATTGTTGGAAACGGGAGAACAACATTTAGAGTATGTATAAAAATTTGTGGATGTCCATTACGAACCCTACATCAGAAATCATCAAGTGATATTATGTTGAACAATAATTCCATGCTTGAATATGATGTATAATATCTCTAAAAAATGTATAGGTTTCTTTCGACATTATTTCGGCCTCCTGCACAAAAGGATTCTGAAATACAGTCTACTGCCCTTTTCATAGCAAAAACCCTCGAGCCAAAAAAATGGGCTATAACTTAGTTATCTTTAATACATTATACTTATATTGATTTCATCATATTGTAGCTGTCTTCACTAATGAATCTGAAAACTGAGTAAATATAATGAATTCTATCAAATTTGATAATTGAGAAAGAGGATTCCTCAATTACTAAAAGTAATTGAAATAAATACATAATTCAGACGTTGATTTGGAAACTTCCAGCTATTTGTATAAATCAGTAATTTTGGATGGAAGGAATATCTAAATCAAAAAATATTTTGAGGACGAAATGAATGTTTCTCAGTCAAAATTAGTTTTTTCTTCTTAGCTGTTTTCTTTTCGTGTAACTGAAAGTGTTCTAGTTTTAAATTATAAAAAACTCCATCGCAGCAAGCTGCATGAGAAAAGCAGGTTTTTATAACGCATCCAGTTTGAAAACTTATTTATTCAATTAAGATGTTTTTTCCAAATTCAAACTATTGTTGATCGATTCCTACTCAAACCAACCCCATTCAAGATATCATATAAAACTATTTAATTATCAACTTTCAACCCTATTGTTTCAAAGTTGCGCCACCCTCTATCGTGTAAACAAGAGTTATTTCCTTTCCTGCGGCTCAACCAATTCGTACCAAAACCAATCATTCAAGATATTATACAAAAGTACCTGTATTTATTCACAAAGTTTCAACTCTATTGCTCCAAAATTGGCCCCTTCATCGTGTAAATAAGTCAAAAATACATAAACACATACATACATACATACATACGAACATATATATATATATATATATATATATAAATATATATATATATATATATATATTAAATATATATATATATATATATATATATATATATAAATATATATATATATATATATATATATATATATATAAATATATATATATATATATATATATATATATATATATATATATATATATATATATATATATATATATATATATATATATATATATATATATATATATATATATATATATATATATATATATATATATATATATATATATATATATATATATATATATATATATATATATAAGTGTGCAAACGGTGACTTACTTAACTCATGGTAGATCAGCCTCCCCCGGGGTTTAAACCCGGGACCTCACATATAGTAGCCAGCGAACCTAAGTACTTGGCTAACTGGGCTTGGTAAACTTTGCTAATCGCACCCATTTTGATAATAAAAAAGATAAGGGTGAAATCTGGATATATTTCATCGCTATCGTCATTCAATTACGAGTTCATAAAGACCTATGATGCGGTAGTTCAAGTAAGACACCTCTTGACAAATTTGTGAACACCTTGGTGAAATTGTATGCCTAATTGCCTATTGACATTTCTGACAAAGTTACGCTCACCTACAATTCTCTTACTCTCTCGAAAATCGTTTTAGGTATGAAACTAATTCACTCTCCCTTCGTAACATTTCGCTCACCTACAATTCTCTTACTCTCTCGAAAATCGTTTTAGGTATGAAGCTAATTCAAGCAACATAATTAATTTTCAACGGTACGCTTAAACAATATGGCGCCTTAGGTGAGCATAAGATTTTAGGTCAACATATCAAGAATCTATATTATGAAGTTCCAGGTCTCTGGTTTGTGCCCTTACAAAATGCACAGCATTTTCCTGAAAAGTATCCATACAAGTAGGTTTTTGGACCCTAGGGTGGACACAAGTAATCTACCGGTCAAGCGAATTAATTTGCCTGATCTAATATCAAAAAAGAACTTTATCGCAGCAAGCTGCAATAGAAAAGCAGCTATCTAGTTAAAAAAATCTATTTATTCATTTATCATTTTTTTCCAAATTAAAACCAGTTTTCTATCTATTTCGATTGCCAACTTTCAACCCTATCGCTTCAACTTTGCTTCCTATAATGTGTGAACAAGATTTTATTCTTCCCCTGTCGCTAAAACCCTCAAACCGATTCGTAACAAAACCAATCAAATCCAAGAAAATTAGAAAAACTCTCTACCTACCAACTTTCAGCAGTATTGCTCAAAAATTGGGCCTATCGTGTAAATAAGATATATTTCCTTCCCGAGGGGGTCAACCCCTCAACCAATTCATACCAAAACCAATCCCATCCAAGATATAGGTAATACGATACTATTTATCGTGTAAACAAGTTTGAATTTCCATAAACACATACATACATACGAATATATATATATATATATATATATATATATATATATATATATATATATATATATATATATATATATATATATATATATATATATATATATATATATATATATATATATATATATATATATATATATATATATATATATATATATATATATATATATATATATATATATATATATATATATATATATATATATATATATATATATATTTATATTAATATTTTTATATATATATAAATATAATATATATATATATATATATATATATATATATATATATATATATATATATATATATATATATATATATACTGATATAGAGATATTTGAAATTGAGTTTTATGGTGCCAAAAATCATGAAACGAAAAACTATCTTATTCCCAGGCCCAACTTTGCTAATCGCACCTATTTTAATAAGCAGGTTTTCGAAGTGAAATCCTGCTTAAAATTCAATGATAAAGTATAATCGTTCAAGACAGAGAAAAAAATCGTGCAACACACGACCATTTGGAGTGCTCTAATGCCTTAGAGAGGGATCAGACCACCAATTGTATTACATCATTAGAAGTGTCTTCCCAGGACATATCCAACGGCCGACCTAGGAGCCACGAGGGACAGATTAGAGATTTTTGTCTTTTTTTGGAAGAAAATAACGCTGGAAATTCAATTCTATTATAAGATCAGTCAGACTGCTTGAAATACATATATGTAAAGTTATTGTTATTTATATATTGGCTAAATCCAAGCAAACTATAAATTGTTAATTTTTCGAATATTTATAAATAATTCATATTAACCACCATCCTCAAACTGGATGAATTGTCCTGAATTTACACATTAACTGAGAAAGAATTACATTAAAATAAACGATATGAGGATATTCATCATATATCTATCAAATCTACTTGACAGTGGCATATTTCATCATTATATATTCAGATTATGTCCACATATATAATTTCAATTAGTAACGATAATGAATAACACTGAAAGTACTCTCACTGCGACGGTTAACTGGCAGTGCAAATTAACAAATTAATGCAATTTACGGTTCAGTCTTATTTGAATAACTGTTATGAGTAACCCAACTCAGGTGTTCAAATAACTCGATATGAATACCGCGTATATCGCCAGAATTGCCGTGGATACGAATGGAAGGAGAAAATCAATATTAGATCTCTCCTAAAGGCCCCTACACACGGACGTTGATGTCTTAACACATCAACGTGCATCCGAGGACGTGCAACCAATAACGTTAATGTGGATGGAAAAATACCCACGTTTTTGAATGCACACTCCGGACGAACGCCGCGTTGATGAATTCTGAATCGCTTGGATTTTCGAATGCGCATTCAAATGAACACGTGCATCTCTCAACGTGTGGAGGCGATTCACCGATGTTTGTGCATTCTTAAAGCAGTGGTTGCGGTTAATCTGTATTTTTATTTCTATTTTTTTTTTCGAGAGCATAAGTACACGTTACTGTCACAAGAGCTAAACATTCTTCTTCGAAAAAAAGTATGGTTTTGTTCGAACGTATGTACGCAATCTGCTTGCACGTTTTTGGTTGCGCGTCGATGTATTAATACATCAACGTCCTTGTGTAGCCCGCTTAAAAGCGGGCTATACACGGACGTTGATGAATTAATACATCGACGTGCAAGAACGTGCATCCAAAAACGTTAATGTGGATGCAATAAACTCACGTTTTTGAATGCACAACCCGGATGAGCGCCACGTTGATGCATTCTGAAATGCGGTCTACACACGAACGTCGATGAATTAATTCAAAAACGTGCAAGCAGATTGCGTAGACACGTTCGAACAAAACCATAGTTTTGTTCGAAGAAGAATGTTTAGCTCTTGTGACAGTGGCGTGTACTTATACTCTTGAAAAGAAAAATAGAAATAAAAATAAAGATTAACCGCAATCGGCTCCACACGTTGAGAGATGCACGTGTTCTTTTGAATGCGCATTCAAAAATTCAAGCGATTCGGAAAACATCAACGCGGCGTTCATCCAGAGTGTGCATTCATAAACTTGAGTATTTTTGCATCCACATTAACGTTTTTGGTTGCACGTTCTTGGATGCACGTTGATGTGTTAAGACATCAACGTCCGTGTGTAAGGGCCTAAATAGCTTGAATTTTTGAATGCGCATTCAAATGAACACGTGCATCTTTCAACGTGTGGAGGCGATTCACCAATGTTTGTGCATTCTTAAAGCAGTGGTTGCAGTTAATCTTTATTTTTATTTTTATTTTTATTGCTATTTTTCTTTTCAAGAGCATAAGTACACGCCACTGTCACAAGAGCTAAACATTCTTCTTCGAACAAAACTATGGTTTTGTTCGAACGTGTGAACGCAATCTGCTTGCACGTTTTTGGATGCACGTCGATGTATTAACACATCAACGTCCGTGTGTAGCCCGCTTATGAGTCATTTATTAGTCGTGTTTTATCCCATAAAATGCAAGTATTGCAGTGTATCCAAGGAAAGCAGTAAGGTGCGGACGTATCCTTCCCATCCGTTTTAGATCTCCTAGACACCTGAACCTAGAAACACCACTGTAAAATTTGAAGTTGTGAACCGGTTGCAACTATGTTTTTTTGAAATGTCAAGTACTAAAAGGTCTACCTTGGGAAAAAATTTCAAAAACTTTATTCCAATTTTCAGGGCATACTACGATATTTTTTCTTAGTCGAAATTCGGGATTTTCTATTAGCGATAGCGTTTTATTGAAAAAATCACTATGCCACTGGATTCAGCATGCTTCAAAATAGGTATGACCAACATTTCGTGAAAAAATATTCATTCATAACAAAGTTATGAGAACTCAAAATTCGAAACTTACACTCAACAGTCACAAAAAAAAACACCGAATATCAACAGATAGACATAAAAACATTTTTTTAAATGATTTCAACAATAAAGTTTCCCCAGATAAATACTCTACAAACGTTAAGTCATCTCCCGAAAGGCGTATAATTTCAATTTTCTCTTACGCTCAATCTTGCAGCCATTATTTCCATGGCAAATAAGATTTAAATTAAAAAATCTATTAGGTCTTAGTTTTAGTTGAAAACTTAAATGTAATTCCGTTATTTTCAGTCAAAATATTTAAGCTATTTAATTTTTTTTAACTGGTGGTACTTTATTGCCAAAACAAATATTTTCATGACTATCTGTTGATATTGGGTGTTTTTTTTTGTGACTGTTAAGTGTGAGTTTTCGAACTTCGAGTTCTCATAACTTTGTTATAAATGAATATTTTTCAATGAAATTTTGGTCATACCTATTCTGCCGTGCTAAATGAAAACGCGGTATCTACGTACGGAGCGAAACTGAGTAATCAGGCGTTATAGTTTTTTCCTTGTACCTCAACTTATCCAATTGTTTTAGAATACTTTCTTTTTTTCCTTTCGAAAATCCCTAGGGTCGATCTAAGCACTCTACACTTTTGAGAATTTCCCCCTTTTTCATTGCCCTTTTCATTAAAAAATCCAAATTTTTTGTAGTTTTCGCATTGAAGGAATTTTTATATTTTAATATATACTGACCAAGTTCGGCAATAATTAGGACAATGTCAGATAAATATGGACGATTGTCTTTTTTTAATTTTTGTTGGGATGTGAGGTTATTCCAATTATAAAAATCAGTGTGCTCCATTTTTTTGACTTCCACGTTTCCCTTACAGGCACTTCCAACTGCATCAGAAAAATCATTGAAGTCATAAATTTTCTGTTTTCTCTTCATAGAGAGCTCGACCTGATGGTGGAAACTGTCAGCCGACATAAATGTGTGGCCTGGTTCAAAATAATTAAAAGTTATACCTTCTGCCGATATTTCATCAGAGTTCACCATTCTGATTAAAAAAGTGAACAAAGTCCAATTTTTATTTTGACTGGCGCAATTATCCAGCCATATTATAAAATTTGAAGCATCTCTGTGCCACTTAAAAAATGCATAAAATGTGCTAATTAAATCTTCTTCACTGCGTTTACTTATGGCCTGGTGCCACACAACCGCATAGGGTTTACTTTTCTGCGATAATTTTCCTAAAGGAACGAAAGTTTCATTGTATGCTATTAATCGTTTCATAAAAATCACACATTTAAACATATCTAATCTAGGCAACATGATAATTTTTTGTAAATCAGTGGAAACACACACAGTTTCATTATCAAAGGAACTTTCTGATTGTTTCTTATACAGTTGCCGAAATTCATTTGCACGCGTTATGTGTTTATTCCATCATACACAAGTAACACAAGACTCTACTAGATTATTTTCATTGTGTTCGTGCATTTTAAATGCCTCGCATAATTCGCACTCTTCATGCCCAAGTTTTGCAAACGATAGAAAACTAAAGCGTTTGTGTGTTGTGAGGAAATGCCGCCAATTTATGCACGTGTTGCTAAGAGAAAAAGCGGCATTTGCGACATCCTTAAGGAAAAGGCCGTAACTACATCTGGTTCGTTGGTAGATACCGTTTTATTACTAAGGTTAAGGCATATACGGCGTTTTCGTTAAGCAATCAGGAAAATTCAGCACATACGGCATATAAAATATACTCAATTTACACATTAAAACTGTAGATACCGCTTTTAGAAGTTGTAAGATGATATTTAGACTCATAATAAACCCAAGTGTAACAAAAACTCGATTTCAGATTTTTTGCATTTAGGGGCATGCTGAATCCAGAGGCGTGG
Organism: Cynegetis impunctata; assembly: GCA_030704885.1. Lineage (NCBI taxonomy): Eukaryota > Metazoa > Arthropoda > Insecta > Coleoptera > Coccinellidae > Cynegetis > Cynegetis impunctata. The sequence continues at coordinate 1,043,269 of JARQZK010001450.1, read as the reverse complement.
ATTTTTTCAATAAAAAAATTGCTAATAAAAAATCCCGAATTTCGACCAAGAAAAAATATGTCCTGAAAATTTGAATAAACATTTCAAAATTTGTCCCAAGGTAGAACTTTCAGTCCTTGACATTTAAAAAAAAGTGGTTTAAATCGGTTCACAACTTCAAATTTTACAGGGGTGTTTCCATTAAAAATGGGTCACACTGTATATATATATATATATATATATATATATATATATATATATATATTTATATATATATATATATATATATATATATATATATATATATATAGCAAAGTTGGACCTAGGACCATGATAGTTTTTCGTTTCATGACTTTTTAAGATGCTTGGCACCAAAAACTCAATTTCATATATCTATATATATATATATATATATATATATATATATATATATATATATATATATATATATATATATATATATATATATATATATATATATATATATATATATATATATATATACAGAGGCGGATTAAACGTTCAGAGCGCCGTAGGCAAGCATCTGATCGGCGCCCCTGTATTAAAAATAACTCGTAGGGACTATAGTTTGATCTAAACCCATGTACCGCCATTTAGGAAAACGCGGTGAGATGGGGGCCAAGGAAAAAAGAGCATGAGTTTATATGAGATCGATTTTGTCGGACAGATCTTACGATTTCGGTTTACCTACAATATTTTAAAGCTTTAAGGTACGACTGGCATGTAACACGAAAATTAGGTATGAAATTCCCTATATAATAATATCGGGCTTTACACGCCAGTCGTATGAATTAAATTATTGAACAGGATAAAAACTGAATTAAATAATTATTAACTTACTTCAATATGTAGTAGGGGCAGAGGTGTCTGCCGTAAGAGTGGAAGGTCTCGGATTTCTTTCTCGGTCGGGAAAATTTGGGAAACGGAGGTCGTTGTGAATTGTCTGGTGCTTTTATTAATTTTAAGAATTTATTTATACTTGGTAAATAAAAAAAATCATATTACGAATTAATCAGTTGAACACGGATGCAGGGTTAAATTTTCAACACGATCTGAATTTTTAAGTTTACTTAAAGCGAACTTAAAGACAATCTGGTAACTTAAAGTTAGATATAATTGGAAATAATTGAATAATTTGCAGAAATTAATTAAACTGAAAACTGAAATTATAGTGGTATGTATTATGTAAAATTAAGAAGCTTTTCTTTTCCGAATACACTTTTCATCCCTTTAATATTCTTTGGCTAGTGGGAGTTCCGAGGTTTGCTGCTCATAGTTATTAAAATTTTCCTGTAGAAATTATGTGAATTAGAGCAAGATTGTTTGTAGATGTAAGTTTTAGTCAGTCCCATCCGTTAAATTTATCTTTTTTTATAAATTGAAGCAAATTGAGGTGGTAAGCAAAAATAATAGTCAATATTGTCTAAGTAGGTGGCTTACTTACTGGCGCAATCAATTTTATGCTATATTGCATATTTTTTCTTTATTTTACAATTCTGCCTTCTGCCCGCGCGCCCCTTTGTACCCTCGCGCCTATAGGCACATGCCTAGTTTGCCTAGAGGATAATCCGCCTCTGTATATATATATATATATATATATATATATATATATATATATATTTATATATATATATATATATATATATAAATATATATATATATATATATATATATATATATAAATATATATATATATATATATATATATATATATATATATATATATATATATATATATATATATATATATATATATATATATATATATATATATATATATATATATATATATAAATATATATAGCTGTACGTACCGCTTTTCTAGGAAATCGTAGCTTCAGGGAAACTTATCACATATCCTGTAATAGTTTGTAAGAATGTTTGTAAAAGTTGAATAGCGCTGTTGAGGATTATTTTGAAATATGTAATTACTTGAATACAATATTTTTGGTGGATGCGCATTTCATAAGAATGAGTAAAACATTAAAACAATTAATCCCTGTTTATAAATATTGATCCTTCGCGGTTCATTTTGAAAATCACTTTTGAATCTCAATAATTAAATATGAAAATATTACCTAAATATTGGACAAAGGTACAATATTTACCACGCCCTAAGTATATATTTTTAATTCATAAATCAATAGAGCTTCGATAGGTTGCAACAAAATTCTTTCAATCTCTCTTTCTCAATATGATGAGAATTTTATTGCTTTTGTGATGGTTTTATATATTAATAATATTAGGATATTTTTAGGAACGTGATGATATGATACGATATAACATCACGTACAGCAATCAAACAATTGAAGAAATGAATTGAAAACATTAACAGCTAAAGTATGAAATGTGGGCTGTTTGTTTCTACAGTATTGATGTGTCTTGACCTATATTAAAGACAGTGGAGATGAAATATTCAGTTCATAACTTCAAATCAACCGGAAATATTCATTTCCTGAGAGCGAAATCAAGACTACTATAAAAAGTTTCTATACCTTAGCTTTGATTATGTGTTGGTAGATGGAGACAGTAAGACATATTTTTGATAGTATAATTATAAATTAATTTAGTATACAAATATTATTAACTTGTATGATTCAATACTATTTCAGAAAAGAAATATTCCAAAACTTTATTCAATATATTGCTAATAATTAAGATGTTGAAACAGCATTAATTTTGATTTTTTTCAAAAAATTCATTTAAATGCCCAAGAAAAGATGCTGTTAAGGCGTAATTGTATAAGTTACTCTATTTTTAAACTACCCGTAAAAGTAAAATGAAAAATTAGTAAGGCTGAAACTTGAGTTTTGTTGACTGTATTAGGCATTGGTAAACTGTTGAAATAATTCAACATTCAACCGACATTTCACGTACACTTTCAACTCGAAACTTGGGTTGAGCATCTGCGCATTGACTTTCTTGTCATGTTCATAACCTGATATATTTTGGAGAATAGTTTATTGATCAGTTTGTAAAATGTATATTATCAATTTTTCTGTTTGTTTCTGACGACAAAGATAATTTCAACCTAACTGATATATTGGGAAATCAAAGATGTCTACTATTTTTATGTAGAATGAAAGTTTAAACTTCAGAGATACTGCATTTGAAAATCAAATAGAAAATCAGCTTTTTTGATAATTTTACAACCAATTCAACAGTAGATGTAAAACATTTTGTATATAACGGTTTTTAAATGACTTTTAGGCCCTTGCACCGTATATTATTAAACTAAGTTTAATGATAATCCGAGTTTAATTTGACATTTTCGCTTGCATCAAAATATAAACGGCGTTTAAGCTGTCTTAAATCCCGCATAAACCAAGTTTAGTTAAACGACATTTTGTAAAAACGGTGCAAGAGCCTGTATGTCTTAACTGAAATTTGAGTTTAACTATGAAGTTAGCCTCAAATATTTGTATACACACACTTGAATAAGATTGACACAAATAACTTTTGAAATAAAATGTGCTTAGAGATGGTTCCTCGTGCATTTTGAATTATAATCATTTGCAGCTATGTATTATAAATAATTTTAATATTTGAGAGTTAACAAATGTAAAATAAGTTTTATACCAAAGGTTTTCGATTTTGTTACGAAGTTACCATTACATGTAATTATTTTAAATATAGATAAGATATTGGATATTGTTAACCAGCTACTTCCAAAAAGATGGCGGAGTTGCAAAACTGTGTTACAAATAATTTGATCGTTCTATGTTCAGTAATTGCATTATTCAGTATTTTAGTTAGAAGGACATCCTTTAAATTGTTCATTTTTCACATTTCTCATGATTTCCAACATATTTATCAATGCAACCTTACAGCATAAAGCGACGAATTGGACAGTAAATTTGAGAAAATAGAAAATATAGGTTATTAGGATTTAGATATTCTATGGTCTTGTTTATTTTGCGGAAATCTATGCTACGATGTGCTAATGAAATGAAATGAATAATGAAAGGTGTATTTTTCTCTCAACACTTCGACTTGCTATCCAATTCTGACTCGTGACTACCTTTGCGTTACCTTGTTTATTAGCAAGATTATTCAGGAAAGACGGGAAAAAGAATTTTTCATATCCGGTTTTGAAGAAAATGAGATGTGCACCCTTAAAAAATTGATTAAAAGTAAAAAAATCTTTGGTAAACCAGAAAATACGAATCCTATTCCGTAAATTCTTCAAAATATACCAGGAAGCAATAACATAAGTACACAGACCGTTTATCCAGAAAGTTTTATGGAGCAAATTAGTTTCTCAAGGAATATTTCACGTTCATAAATGTAAGTTTCAAATAATTACTAACAACTTCCTTTGTAATAAATGAGAAGGGTGTATGCCGTGAAATTAATATAATTCTATCATTTGTAACCAGTGCAGAGAGATGAGCCTAATTATCTGATTAAAATCAATTATTAATGTGTCTTATTGGAGGTCAGATTTATTATGAGGCCAATGTGACCATTTGCCACAGTTTTTGTCTAAAAATCTAACAAACTCTTTTTTTGCAGATCTAAATATGGTACAAGATCTGACCTAGGTAACCTTTGAATTGAGGGGCTGCAACAATTAGGAATGCTAATGATGCCCTCAGTGCTGGAGGAGGCAGATATTCCCAATGTTTTCTCTTCTTTGGTTAATCCTACAGGAATCACAGTAGTACCTTGCAGTCCTACTGCCAAGCCACTCAAAACTATCACAGATGTGAAGAATCTCTTGCAGCAGGGACGTAAACAGGATTTAAAGGTACGTTCACTTATTTTAACTATTACTAATCGTTATTTGGAATCAACTAACCTCAATATGAAATTTCAAGCTATATTTTAACACAATTAACTCTTTCAATGTTGATTTGAGTATTTTCTGATTGAAATATAAGCATAGCCATAATCTTTTTTATATTTTAGGAATGTTATATGAAATATGAATAGCGCACATTGCAATTATTTTGTTTGAAGGGTATAATGAAACTCTTTCTGTCAAGCAATACTCACTAAATAATTCAAATGTTGAATTTCAAGAACATTCTGTGAATATTATAATACTATTGTCATCGGGGTAGACAAATATTCTATTGCATATTTTGATTTGACATAATCATATTTTTAAGTTCGATCAGAAACTAATGTGTGTTAAATAACGATTTTATCTCAAATCGTTCAAGCTCTGGGAGAAATTTTGATAGGTTGCTGTCATATTTTGCAAAATAAATTGAAATTATCTGACAGTATCTTAGATGTGGTGGATTGAAATCGATAAACCAATGTTGACATTTTTTTAATGTGTTTGCTTTCTCTTTAATTGATGAGGTTATTACTTGGTGAAAATGACTTAATACAGCAATAATACCCTTATCAGATAATCCTATATGGTGTCAATTGTGTCATTGTCTCTTAATCAATGTGAATGCTTCTGTTGGGATAAGATATTGAAATGAAAAATATTGAACAGATTAAATCTATTAGACATCCTTATCTTTCTCATATAGTACTTTTTATCTTTAGTACCTTTCAAGATATTTTAAGATTTTTGTACCTGAGATAAAAGCTGTGATTTTTAGCGAATATATTTTGACAGTTAACATGCTATATTTGAGATTTCTGTTTCCACTATTTATATAGTCTGACATACACTATATCAATATACCAACGAAATACTGTCTGAAAAATCCTATGAAGAGAATTATTTATTTTTCAGTGGTTAGGAATATAATTATTTTTACTTTGGCAAATAAAGATAGTTCGTTGATCAAAAACAAAGTATTTGGATTTTGTAATATCTGTATTGTATAAGTTTTTAAACAGAAATTATATTTTTCTCTGAAAAACACTGAACTGTGATTTTTGTGATTCTAGTATTGAAAGAATTGAACATGAAGTTACTCCTTAAGTGTGGCTTTGAAGAATCTTTATTGATTTGTTGAAAGGTCCATGTTGCAAACAAAGAGATAATACTTATTTCACTTATTAATGAAAATAATAGCAATAGTAATATTTCATTTAATGCTGTAATTATATTTTTAGACTAAATATTCAATGCATTTCTTACTATCTGACTCACTACTCATCTATTATTGGTTTTTCGAAGAGCAGTGTGACTCATAAACAAAATTATTGAATGGGAGTTGTGAATAAATTATTAAAGCTTGACTCATTATGCTTATAATTATTTTGATAATAAGTGAAGTCAGTTATAAAAAAAGAACATTAACTATTATATCAGTATTATTGAATTTATTCAAGGATTGTGTGACATTATTATATTCATATTATATTCATATATATGCTAATTGAAAAAAAATTTCAAAAATGGGTAGTTTGGTCTTACCCAATATTTCCAAAATGAAAGACATCTTCATGAAAAAGGTTTCAGTACATCATAAAACATTTGTTATTACAAGACTATCTAAGACACCCAGTGAAGATTTGAAAAATTTTTGAATAATCTCTGAAATTATAAATTGATTGTTTTAGGTTATTGTTGAATAATAAATTTTTTTTTACTTCACATGAATTATATCTATGTTTTTGATATTCATATTTGATTTGAAAACGCGCAGCAGTGAATATTTCTTTAACCGATTGCACTATGAAAATTTGGCGAAATTTATATATCAAGGGGGACAACATTTGAGGCATCATAAGTTGTATTATATTCAGCCCCAGGGCACCTACCCCTAAAATTTCAAATAGCAACCTCCATTTATTTTGCTATTTTTGAAATTTTTATGTAATTCTAGATGAGTTACATTTATTTTTAATTTTTTTTCTTCAAGATGGCAGTACTTAACATCAGGAATGTTTGGATTGTAAAGGATTTCGAATAAAAAAATAAGTTGGGGTTGCTATTTGAAATTTTAAGGATAGTTGCCCTCGGGTTTTATATAATATAACAACAAATACCTCAAATGTTGTTCTCCTTGGTATGTAAATTGACATGGTTTGCCAGATTTTCATAGTGTCAACAGTTAAAGAAATATTGAGTGCTGCTCGTTTACAAATTGTCACATACACATATGTATATATATATATATATATATATATATATATATATATATATATATATATATATATACTTATATATATATATATATATATATATATAATATATATAATATATATATATATATATATATATATATATATATATATATATATATATATATATATATATATATATATATATATATATATATACCTAAATATATAATTATGATATTTGTGTTATTTACTGATATATTGGGTTTATGATGTACTATTATTGTTATTTTTCTCACAAGATATAAATTTTACATATCGTGATAGTATTTATTGTAGATTCATTACACTGTGACAAAATAGTATATTATGTTACTAGGAGTAGAAGGCTATCATTATTGTTGAGCCCAGATTCTCGGCTAACGCCTCGGCAGTGCAAACTGGGCGAAACATATAAAGAGTCTTCTGCTCCGAGTGACATATACTATTTTTTCTTCAAGCGTAAATTGAATATTGTGACAAACATCAAATTAAATAAAAATTAAATGACAGTGCATACCTACTTGGATACAACGCCCATAGACGTTGCTATCATTTCTCATTATTTTATTACTAGTACAATAATGAGCGTTCATTATTTTACTAGTAAGAGAATAGGTTATTTCTACGATCTGTGTTGTCGAAAATAATATAGATATTATTATACGCTTGAAGAAAAACAAATTTATGTCGAATATGTATATTTTCTATTATATGTTGTCAATTTTTCAAAATAATTACCAGTAAAAAATTGTTAGACTCGTCATTCTCCAAGAATATTAACGACAGATACTTTCCATAAGTAATTATTTTTGGAGATATTCCGGAAAAAGTGTACGTTTTGAATTTGATCAAATTGTGATAAAGAATGCATTGAAGAACCTACGATTACCGCAGGGAAATTCTTCAACTTACGAGCTTTGGATAAGCTACGCCATCAGGATAAATTACGATATTAATTCCTAGTAAACTGTCTCTTTTGCTCTTGTTTAAATGAGCTACATGAGCATACCTATGTGTTATGTCATCCGTTCACAATGGAATCCATTGGACTTGTGTCAGTATGTAAATTTTCAGTGAAAATATTATCAATATTCCCGGAATGCAAATTGCACTCGCACCAAAAAAAAACACGTTAATTTCGTAAACCCTAAACAATCGCTATTAACTGAGAGCGGTTGAAGCCATAACAAATATCGCGTTACCTTGACATTAATTCACGTAATTTCGGAAAACAAAAGATTTAGATATATGATAACCTTTTTCGGATTAAAGTAATTAATAATTAATATTGCTATGACTTTTCGTTGTCACACTATGAACATTTCCAACGAAAGATTTTATAATATCAATGGTATTAAGCGTACATTCGCTAAGCCGAAATCAATCAAGCCAGCGTTTCTAAGCCTTTTAGGATTTCGTATCATAATGTGTATCTCGCCTTTTAGTCTCTTTTGTTTAGATTGTGTGTGCAGATCATCATTTCATTTGTATCTCGCGCCCCCAATAGCTAAAACAATAAAATTTTTCGCGCCCCCATTGCCAAGACATGTAATACTTAAAAAACCAAAAAAGGTAATTTGTTTAGATTGTGTGTGCAGATCATCATTTCATTGGTATCTCGCGCCCCCAATACCTAAAACAATAAAATATAATATTAAAATAAGGTATCGCGCCCCCCTATCCAAGACATGTAATACTTGAAAAAACCAAAAATGGTATTTTGTTTATGTTGTGTGTGCAGATCATCATTTCATTGGTGTCTCGCGCCCCGATACCTGATACAATAAAATGTAATACTAAAAAAAAGGTATCGCGCCCCCCCTAACGAAGCCATGTAATACTTAAAAAACAAAATATGTATTTTGTGTAGATTATGTGTGCAGAGCATCATTTCATTGGTATCTTGCGCCCCAATACCTAATACAATAAACTAATACTAAAAAAAGGTATCGCACCCCCCTAACCAAGACATGTAATACTTAAAAAACTAAAAAGGTCTTTCGTTAAGATTGTGTGTGCAGATCATCATTCCATTTGTATCTCGCGTCCAAATACCTAATACAATAAGATGTTATAATAAAAAAAGGTATCGCGCCCCCCTTAACTAAGACATGTAATACTTTAAAAAATCAAAAAATGTCTTGTTTAGATTGTGTGTGTAGATCATCATTTCATTTGTATCTCGCGCCCCCAATATCTAATACAATAAAATGTTATACTAAAAGAAAAGATTTCGCGCCCCCCTAACCCAGACATGAAATATTTAAAAAACAAAAAAAGGTGCTTTGTTTAGATTGTGTGTTCAGATCATCATTTCATTCGTACCTCGCGCTCCCAATACGTTATACAATAAAATGTCATACTAAAAAAAGGTATCGCGACCCCCCTAACTAAGACATATAATACTTAGAAAAACAAAAAAAGCTCTATTGTTAAGATTGTGTGTGCAGGTGATCGTTTGATTTGTAGCTCGCGCCCGCAATACCTAATACAATAAAATGTAATACCAAAAATGGCATCGCGCTCCCGTAACCAAGACATGTAATACTTTAAAAAACCAAAGAATGTCTTTTGTTTAGATTGTGTGTGTAGATCATCATTTCATTTGTATCTCGCGCCTCCAATACCTATTACTATAAAATGTAAAACTAAAAAAAAAGGGATCGCGCCTCCCCTTACCAAGACATGTAATTCTTTAAAAAACCAAAAAATGTCTTTTGTTTAGATTGTGTGTGTAGATCATCATTTCATTTGTATCTCGCGCCTCCAATACCTAATACAATAAAATGTAATACTAAAAAAAAGATATCGCGCCCCCCCCTAACCAAGACATGAAATATTTAAAACACGAAAAAGGTGCTTTGTTTAGATTGTGTGTTCAAATCATTATTTCATTCGTACCTCGCACTCCCAATACCTTATATAATAAAATGTAATACTAACCAACACATAATACTTAGAAAAACAAAAAAGGTGTATTGTTAAGATTGTGTGTGCAGGTCATCGTTTGATTTGTAGCTCGCGCCCGCAATACCTAATACAATAAAATGTAATACCAAAAATGGCATCGCGCTCCCCTAACCAAGACATGTAATAGGTACTTAAAAAAGCAAAGAAGGTCTTTTGTTCAGATTGCGTGTGCAGATCATCATTTCATTTGTATTTCACGTCCAAATACCTAATACAATAAGAAATTATAATGAAAAAAGGCATCGCGCCCCACCTTACCAAGACATGTAATACTTTAAAAAACCAAAGAATGTCTTTTGTTTAGATTGTGTGTGTAGATCATCATTTCATTTGTATCTCGCGCCTCCAATACCTATTACAATAAAATGTAAAACTAAAAAAAAGGGATCGCGCCCCCCCTTACCAAGACATGTAATTCTTAAAAAACCAAAAAATGTCTTTTGTTTAGATTGTGTGTGTAGATTATCATTTCATTTGTATCTCGCGCCTCCAATACCTAATACAATAAAATGTAATACTAAAAAAAAAAGATATCGCGCCCCCCCTAACCAAGACATGAAATATTTAAAACACAAAAAAAGGTACTTTGTTTAGATTGTGTGTTCAGATCATCATTTCATTCATACCTCACGCTCCCAATACCTTATACAATAAAATGTCATACTAAAAAAAGGTATCGCGACCCCCCTAAGACATATAATACTTAGAAAAACAAAAAAGGTCTATTGTTAAGATTGTGCGTGCAGGTCATTGTTTGATTTGTAGCTCGCGCCCGCAATACCTAATACAATAAAATGTAATACCAAAAATGGCATCACGCTTCCCTAACCAAGACATGTAATACTTAAAAAAAAACAAAGAAGGTCTTTTGTTTAGATTGTGTGTGCAGATCATCATTTCATTTGTATCTCGCGTCCCCAATACCTATTACAATAAAATGTAAAACTAAAAAAAGGTATCGCCCCCCCCCATTACCAAGACATGTAATACATAAAAAGCAAAAAAGGTTTTTTGTTTAGATTGTGTGTGCAGATCATCATTTCATTTGTATCTCGCGCCCCCAATACCTAATACAATCAAATGTAATACTAAAATAAAGGTATCGCGGTCGTTATTGATAGTCAAGAACTTGGTCATTCTCCACATCGATAGTGATCCCAACTTTTTGCCTAAACAGATAATCTAAACTTTCCTCGGAAAATGTTCTCACCTCAACCTGGGTGTCTCGTTATTGGGTTAAATCAATATTAGTTATAATAGTTCGAATGATAACAAATGCTACATGTTATGTAACTAATCAAACTCTACACGTAGACTTAAAAGTGCCATATGTGAATGACGTAATTAAAGAAAGAAGTATCAACCACCACGACAAATTGGAGAGCCACCCAAATGCTATGGTCTACCCACTACTTCAACCACAGAACAACAGAAGACTCAGAAGAAAGTGGCCAGCAGACCTAAAGGAGGGTTAAAAAGGACTTTTCAATGGAGAATACCTCACCACGTTATATGAGGGTCCCATTAGCTCATAAGCCATCACATTAGCCCCTAGAATATATTATATTCTGATTGCTGATAAATTTGTAAAAAAGAAGAAAAAAATTTCTTCTTGAAGTTCTTCGACAACTTGGCTTGTTTTTCACCACGAAACTTTCCGCGGTCGTTGTTGATGATCAAGAACCTGGTCATTCCCGACAGCGACAGTGATCCAAGCTTTTTTTCTGTACAGATAAGCTAAACTTTCGTCCGAAAATGTTCTCACCTCACCCTGAGTGTCTCGTTATTGGGTTAAATCAATATTAGTTTCTCCAAGTGGATGTACCTATGTTGAAACTTATCGAATATTATCAAATCAGATAGTTCTGTTTAATTGCCTGTACGTCAACGCGAAATTAAACGGTAACGTATCTCCATTTCAACAATATCATTTTTTTCGGATTAAAACAATACTGGGCAATATCGCCTTAGTTTCCATATATGATAACACAGTAATATTTCCCAAGGGAAATATGAAACGTCATATATCACTATGAAAATGTTTTACTTTTATTCTTCACAAATGCTTCCACTTTCGAACATTTCAACATCAGTTTTTTCCTTAAAATATGTAACATTGACCTTACCATCGATAATTTTGGCCACAAAGTGTTTGGTGAATATTTCTGCGACTACGGATAGAATGAATTAGTCATACGTGAAAAATAGCAAGAATTAGAGTACCTTACCAAATCTTCAAAAAATGCTATCAAAATATCTTCTTCCACGCGGTTCACCAACTTTTTTCTTCTCCACTCCTGAAAGCCTTCATATGCCCAGTGACGCCTACACTGCATAAGGTGCTGCCTAGCTAGCCGAGCAGGGCGAGCGGCTACCACGAATGTATGCTACACTTATTGTGGCATAACTATAATAGTTAGACATATGCTGTCGCGACACTTTGTGTAAATATTGATATGTTCTGCAAAGTCGTAGTACATAATTTTATTCTATCATCAATAGTTTCTTAGCGCTCGCGATGTAAAGAATATTTTAGGTATTTTTTTACACCTTAGGTTACATTATTGGAGTTTTAGTAAGGATTCCTAATTTTTTTGAAAATATGATATAGCCTATGTTACCCGTGGAAAGCCGTCCTGTAGCAACGTTACCAATCCGATAAATTCAAAAATTTACAATCCAATATTTTCAGAACAATATTGTTGCAATCAGAAAAAACTATTGATTACAACACGGGAAATATGAGTACATTTTCCTTGGTTGCATATGCAAAAAAACGCAACAAGTTAATATTTGGTAAAATTTGAGGTTTCATAGTTTTTTCATTATTAGTTCAATTTTCGAATTTTTTTCAGGAATGATAAATTTATTAATTTCAACTTGCTCATTCACTCTTTCGTTAAATGCTGGCTTATAAGTCATTATACAGGGTTAATTAGAAGTTTGTTGCTGATCCCTAATTTTAAGACATCTTGTGGAATTATTTCGTGGTCAAATTCTTTCAAAATACCAATTTTTCTTAAAAACCATTCCTTCTTAACATTTTGTTTTTTGTTTCATGCCTTTAAGTGCACTTTTTCATTTTAAAGAACCAAATGAACTCGTCATCAACGGTTTCCAATAAGAAATCTAATTTTTTGAAGAGGTGGCTTTTTTTTGTTGCCCTAATGTCAGTTTGGCAGTAAAACACTTAAAAGATCTCCAACCATGGATTTAAGTGCGGAAAATTGCGCAAAAGCTGTACCGTTGTACATTTTAATGGATTTATCGGCGATGACTTTATCCTGATATAGCAGCATAATGCGCGGAAGTAGGTATCTACAAATTGAACAGGCCAGCATGTTCGCCTGATCTCAACGCCATAGACCATAGAGCATGTGTGGGACATGCTTGGTAGGCGAGTCAGAAATCGCGAAGTAGCTCCGGCTACGATAAATGGTAAAATATTCTTCAAAATGCTATTCGTTACCTAATTGACAGTATGAACCGACGTATGCAGGCAGTAATAAGACCTAGAAGTGGTAAGTAATACAATAGTATATTGTACAACGAGCATGGAATGACATGCATTTCCTACGAGTATGACGTTTGCAGCACGAGCCGCAGGTGAGTGCTGAAAATCATACGAGTAAGAAATGGTCATTCCATGCGAGTTTTACACTATAATTTTTCTACGAATGTTACTGTTATATAAAATGGGATAAGTAATATTTTTCCTTTTAAGATTTTGAAAAATGTCAATCTGACGTTCCACAAAAAACACGCGGCGCCGGTTAACGCCACCTTTGTAAAAATACCCGTGCACAAAGTGAATTTTGTAGTTCACTCACCATGGTGATAGAAGCACAATGAAAATGGGTATAAAACAATGCCCTATGTTCCGCAATTACTTTTGAACATAGAATGATGGTTTTTATTGACATTCTTAGAAAAAATATTAAGCAGAATGTGTTGTAAAACATGCATAAATAAATTTTGCAATGATTGCTTATTATTATAAATGACCGATATATTGTTGCCTTCTCATTGCTAGACTCATAAACTGAGCAGGCAAACTGACATTATGGCACAATGAGCAAAGCCATCTCGTCAAAAAAGCACATTTCTTAACATTACGTAAACTGTTGTTTCGAGTTAATTTCTCTCTTAAAAATAAACTAGTGGAAGGCATGAATCAAAAAACAAAATGTTGGAAAGAAATGGTTTGTAACAAAAATTGGTATTTTGAAAGAATTTCGCTACGTAATTATTCCACAGGGTGTTTTAAAAATAGGGTTCAACAACAAACTTCCAATTAACCCTGTATAATGACTAATAAGCCAGCATTCAACAAAATACTGAATGTGCAAGTTGAAAATAATAATTTCATTTACCGTTTGCTGAAAAAATTTTGAAAATTGATCTAAAAATGAAAAGACCTCAAATTTCACCAAATATTAACTTGCTGCGTTTTTTTGCTTCTAAGTATAGTATTCGTACTTTCCTAGTTGAATTAATAGCTATATTACCGTCGCGACGTTCTCGGATGATAACAAAATCAATATATTCTAGCCGTAGAAATTGACAAATATTTCACGTGATCATTCGAAGATTCTTCTTACTTGTTAAAAACAGAAGTAAACAATTAGGACGATGTTGTCGTTTATTTTTATGGTTGTTAAATGAGATGCATAAATACATACAATACGTGAATTAATTTAACTATCATATGCTGTCACGCAATATGATCTCGGATATTCTATTGGAATAGCATACATTTTGGTTTAAAATATTTTAAACTCTCATTATTATTCATTTTGAAACTAGGCTATGCAAATAACTTTCGATTTTAATTTAATTTTAATAAAAACAAAAACTCGTCAATATTCATACTAAGGAGGGGATTTGAGAAGTTTATGTCGCCTATTTCCAAATTTCACCCCTCCATCCCTTGTTTAGAGTGTCAAATGGCTACCCTTATAAGTGGTATGTATCAAGAAAAATACATTTATATATACTTACGTATATTTTATATTATGATGTATTTATTTCTGTACTATTTACAGCCCTTAACATCAGTTTACATGATTTAAGTAACATATTTTTAATATCAATTCATGAAAAATATACAAGTTGACCATGGTCGATTTAATATACTACATGAAGTGAACAATGAAAATTCTTCAATAATTTAAAAAATTATCAAACAACTTTCCAAGGGAGCCCCATATATTTATGCCGCGACAGTGAATTTTTTGATAAGTTTCTAGTTCTTTATATATATATATATATATATATATATATATATATATATATATATATATATATATATATATATATATATATATATATATATATATATATATATATATATATTAATATATAAATATATTTTTATATCAATATATATATATATATCTATATATCTATATTTATATATATATATATATATATATATATATATATATATATATATATATATATATATACAGGGTTATTCACGTTATTCGACACGAAGAGTTATGGCTAAAGTATTCGATTGTATAAAAGTTATTTCTTTAGGATGGATAGGGACCTATTAGAATTACATTTTGAAAATATTTTCATGTTGTACAGGGTGTTCCAAAAACACGAAAAGTATCATGATATTATTTGAATGGAATACCCTGTATATTATTTCATTTTTGGATTTTACTGTGAAAACAAATGCCAGTTTCATTAAGGTTTAATTCACCTTAACCTTATGGTTTTCGAAATATCTCGTATTTTGTGAAAATGTAGTCATCAGTTTTAACGCTTAAACTCTCAACTGGTGTTTTCTTTTTTTAACCAAATTAATGATAAGGCCTACTAACTGGATCAAACTTTATGTCGTACATGTAAAATATTGACTAACTTAGACTTGGTGTGTAAAAATAAAGGTAAAATAATTGCAATCTTTAAACGCCACTAACTTGTTTAACTTAAATGGGACACCCCGTATTTGATGTCACCAACAGATGTAAAATTGAATTGTCTATCGAATACCTGAATACATTCCAATCGATATATCTTCACGTTTTCAAATAAGATGAACATTTTCATCTTGCAAACTGATTTTAAGAAATTTATCATTTATCAAGCCGCCTATGGCGTTTTGAGAAATCAGAATTGATTGAAATAAACATCAAGATCATAATGTATGCGTTTATTTTTCAATATATTAAATGTTATGTACTAGTTCAAATTATGAAGGAAAAAAAATTATGGATATGAAACAAGCAATATTTTATATCAAGTGTTCAAAATGGCGACCATCAGACTCTATTTATTATTAATTATCGTATGGTGGATCTACAAATTCACTCTTGAATACAGGTAAAGTATCAGACTCTAAAAACAACAGTATTCTTATTATAAAACCTTTAGCAACATTTGGCGGGGCTTACATTTAGAAAAGCTTCTCTGAAACTCTGTTTCATATTGTATGGTGTTGTTGGAGGTGTGTATTATACCACACTTGTGAAATATTGACTTACTTATACTTGGTGTGTAAAACTGAAGGTAAAATTATTGCAATCTTTAAACGGCACTTACTTGTTTAACTTGAATGGATCGCTCCGTATTTTATGTCACCAACAGATTTGAAATTTAATTGTCTATCGAATACCTGAATACATTTCCATCGATAACTCTTCACGTTTTATATAAAATGAGCATTTTCATTTTGCAAACTAATTTTAAGAAGTTGTTTATTTACCAAGTCGCCCATAAAAACAGCGTATCAGAGAAGCTTTTCTAAATCTTATTCTGCGTGTGTTATTAGATTTTGCTGAAGGTTTTATAAAAAGAATACTTTTGTGTTTTCAGTATTTTTTCCTTCATAATTCGAAATAATACATAACATTTAAGATATTGAAAAATAAACGCATATATTAAGATCTTGATGTTTATTTCTATCAATTCTGATTTCTCAAAACGCCATAGGCGACTTGATAAATGATAAATTTCTTAAAATCAGTTTGCAAGATGAAAATGTTCATTTTATTTGAAAACGTGAAGAGATATCGATTGGAATGTATTTAGATATTCGATAGACAATTCAATTTTACATCTGTTGGTGACATAAAATACGGGGGGTCCCACTTAAGTTAAACAAGTTAGTGCCGTTTAAAGATTGCAATTATTTTACCATTATTTTTATACACCAAGACTAAGTTAGTCAATATTTTACAAGTGCGACATAAAGTTTGATCCAGTAAGTAGACCTTATCATTAATTTGGTTAAAAATAAGAAAACACCAGTTGAGAGTTTAAGCGTTAAAACTGATACCACATTTTCAGAAAATACGAGATATTTCGAAAACCATAAGGTTTAGGTGAATTAAACCTTGATGAAATTGGCATTTGTTTTCACTGTAAAATCCAAAAATGAAATAATATACAGGATATTCTATTTAAAAAATACCAACTTTGATACTTTTCGTGTTTTTGGCACACCCTGTACAACATGAAAATATTTTTAAAATGTAGTTCTAATAGGTCCCTATCTATCCTAAAGAAAAAACTTTTATAAAATCAAATACTTTAGCCATAACTCGTGTCGAATAACGTGAATAACCCTGTATATATATATATATATATATATATATATATATATATATATATATATATATATCTTATAGGAACAATTGATAATTATATTAGGAGTAACTTTCGTCATTTTTGACATAAAAACTTAAATATGTCAAAAACGCTTAGACTTAGGTATAGGACATGATGCATAAAATCTGCTTAGAATCTTTGGTAGAATTCAAAAATGTAATAATACATAGGGTATCCCAGTTAAAATAAGCGACTTATGGTCTATTTCCGGTATAACCGGAAATGCCCAATAGATGAAAATAATTTAACTGAGTAGACCCTAAGACATCTAGCAAGTTTCCAAAATTTCAAAATTTTCCTAAATTCAGTTTCCTGGTGGTCCACCCTGTATAGTGTAAACTTTTTACCCTTTTCTTAGTATATCTTGCGTACAAAGAAGTGTGAAATTTGACATAGTTGAACTTTATATAGAGAAGTAGTGCAGAAAGTTGATATGTTTGTATCATTTGTTATAAATACATAATATTAAGTTGACAAAATTAGTTTAGTTACAAACACTCTTCCGGCGCATTCGCCATTTTATATAAAATTGTTTACGTCCATACAGCCATTGCTAAACACATAAACTTCAAACTTAAGTGTTCAAGAATTACGGTCGACCACTGACTCACAAGAATTACCTAATAGAAATACTATGTAAAGCTCAGATCACATGTTGAAAGAAAACATGCTTTATGTACATTTTAGCTTTTACCTTTGTCCTCGAATAACTGTCAAAGATCATTAAAAAGTAAATAAAATAGTATGATAATCGTTTTATTGCTTGATTGCTTTTACTGCTGAGATTATCAGCATTTAAAAATTCGAAAATTCAAATGACATAGTTTGAAGAAAAACTGAAACACAATTTATAAAAATATATCTCGCCACAAAAAGTGAATAATTTAAATTACTAAGATTTCAAAAGTTCGAAAGTATCAACGTTTCATGAATTAATTCCTCTCTAGAAGAGCTCAGAATATTGAAGGTGACCGGAAAATGAAAATAATGAATATTTTTTAAATTGAATTACTTTTTGGTGGTTAAGTTCTGATTTATTAAGTTTATTATTTTTAAAAGTGAATCCGAAACAGCTGATGCTATACTCAATTGAATAGGCCGACTGGTCTGCCTTGAGTTTTTCTCAGATGTTTCCACATGGTAATGTAAGTCACTGCTTGCAAACTTATAAGGCGAATGCTGGGCCAGTATTAATCCTCTGAACCCTACCCACACTTCCTATGTTCCATAAATATACCGTCTCACCTATCCTTAATGCACTTGTACATACAAGTGTATCCTCTGATCTGGCTGAAGGAGTTAATCCCAAACTCAAGCTGCCCGCCTCCCTGACACATACTTCAGGGAGGAATGAAACACGCGTGTTTCCTTTTCGTGTTTCCTTTGCCCTTAGAAGAAGTTAAGTGTCCTATGTTCTTTACTATTCTCTTGGAAATATGTGTAATAAATTTCATGATGTCGAGTAGTTTTTGCGTGAAAGCGTAACAACTAAATAAACATACTCACATGAACATTTATAAGATTAGTTAGTATTTATAGCAATAATTGACTATTACAGTCAAGTTAAAGAGGGAATTCATTCGATAGTTCAATGTACGCAACACCTCGGCTCGTTATGTCAGACTACTGGACGTGCCGGATTATAGAGAATTGTATATATGCGTATATAAATATAATTATATATATTTATATATATATATATATATATATATATATATATATATATATATATATATATACAAAAAAGCTAAAGCTGGGAAATATCAAGCTATTACGCATTTTCAAGGTCATAAACCCGCATACAAAAGCAGCTGTTTACACGTGTTTCGGAGTTGTTGGTCCTCATCAGAACAGCGTAGCCAAGTTTTGGTTGGACAAACTTGGAGATCGATAAACAAAACAAAACAATCGAAATCCTTCATTGTAAAACACCATCGCACATTTGCAGCTAACAGCTCGAACACTCCAAATTCAGGAGTAAGATCTTCGCAAAAGCCACAGAGGCAATTTATGTCTACCGGACCTCGGATGAGCATCAAAGAGTCCGAAACACCTACAAACAACTGCTTCCGTATGCGGATTTATCATCTTAAAAATGGATAATATTTTGATATTTCCCCCTTTAAGCCTTACTGTATCTTAAGATTAATTTGGTCAGAGGTCCGGTAGAAGACATAAATTGTCTCTGTGGCTTATGTGAAGATGTTGCTCCTAAATTTGGAGTGTTCGAGCTGCTAGCTGCAAATGTGCGATGGTCTTTTACAATGAAGGATTTTGATTGTTTGTTTTGTTTCTCCAACTCCAAGTTTGTCCAACCTAAACTTGGCTACACTGTTCTGATGAGGACCCAAAAGTCCGAAACACGTGTAAACGGGTTTATGACCTTAAAATGCGTAATATATACATATATATATATATATATATATATATATATATATATATATATATATATATATATATATATATATATATATATATATATACGTATAATATTCATATCATCATAAGATATCTTCTGTTATTATAAATAAAAATTGGTAGATGTAATAATGTAATATTCATTTTTCAGTGAAGACTCTTTTACCAACACATATTAATTATGATATTCTCAAAACTTTGTTGTTGCCGATTAATCTGAGTTAGCTTATTTCAGCAACTCGTCATTTTTCATAATCTTTTTTATATGAATATATTGGTCAATATAATATACTGTTAGGGTCTTATAACCATCCTTACAATAAAACACGTATATGTATATCTATGTCGAGAGGAACTGCTGAAAGATGCGACAACTGCTCACCCGTTCTATCTGTCACTCAAGTGTCGCCTCTTACAGAACAACTATTTGTTCTCTACTACTGACGTACCGCCAAAAGAGATGGCGGCAATATGCATCAATTTTTGTTGTTTTGTATATTGAAATGTATATGTTTAGTTTTTGAGCGTTACTTTTATATCCACTCTTATCTATTTATATACGATTGTTGTATGCAATATTCTATTTATTTTGGCTTCTGCACGCAAGCTTCCAGTAGGACCATTATTGGTCAATATCGCCAACTATAAGAACCCAAATGCAAGTTATTTATGTTTATATTTATCTTTGTTATTCCCGCAGTTATGTTGTGAATTGAACTAGGTAATGTAGTTTTTTTGGAACGAAGTCCCTTACGGCAGGTTTGGATAAGATAGGGATTTTGCTGTGCGACCTGAAAAATATGTGAGACTAAAACCGTGACGGAAGCGACGACACACAAGCGAATATTGTATACCTTTCCCTTTCTCCCTCTTTCTTTCCGTTCTCTCATCCCTTCCCTTTCTGGTCCCACTCCGCCACGCCAATCGTCAGTGGATAGTATATACTCATGAATTCATGTACAAGTAACGCGAAAGCGTCATGAACCGTCGCGGGACGCCCGGCAGATGGGAAACATAGAAATAACCCTGGTGCCGTATTTCTGGGTTCGAATTCCAGAGCTGAGTCTTGGCTTTTTTCATTTTTTTATTTACAATCTCGTAAGAGCTCTTAGCCCCACATTCCAATATTAATTATTTCTACTTGGAGTAGTTTAAGTAGTATAAGTTATCACTTCTATCGTGCGCCCCGACACGCACATATTTCGTTTTTGTGGTTTTGTGGTGCCTCTATATTATCCGAAGGAACTTCGTTCCTACCTGGTGTCCCATGACACCGTTTCTTTTTTTTTTTAATTGAAGTAACCTTTACGTGATGGAAATTCATATTAAGAAATAAGAACACGTTTATTTAAACTTAATTTCCACACTAAGGAGTTCCAAAGTTGGTGGAACTACATATTTACCGACTAGAGCCAAACAAAGGAAGAGCAATTAATGGAATTTCTGAAACCCAATTTTCCAGAAGTAACTTGCCAAAAGTTATCTTCCAAACATCCAGACTTGTACTCTTCTCTTAAGGTCGGTATTTATCAGACTAATTTCAAGAGTGCCATGGATCCAGCTGTATGGCCAGAGAATGCTTGTATCAGACGTTTTTTACAACTCAGGATAAAGGAAAATCCACAGACTTAGTTTTTGATCCAAAGCTAATGCTTTTAAATATTCAGGGTTTAAACTCTGGAAAGATTAATGAACTTTGTATAGACATTTCTGACTTTAAAAAGTTTTTAAGTGTTTTATGTTTTGTGGAGACGTGGTGTACGAATGAATCTGTAGATAGTTATGTAATTGACGGCTATTCTTTCGCAAATTTTTATTGTAGATCTGACAGTAAGCGAGGTGGAATTGGTATTTATGTGAGAAGTGGACTGTCATTCTCAAGTATCAATCTTGACAGGTTTTGTATTGAAAAAGATCTAGAAGTTTGTGGAATAAGGTATAAACCCAAAAAAATCTGTAAGGGATGTGATGAAATTTTAATTCTTACTTTTTATCGTTCACCTTCGGGTAGTACTGATGTATTTTTTGACAGAATTTTGGATATATTGGATTTTGTATATAAACCGGGTAGAAATATTTTAGTGTGTGGAGACTTTAATTTCAATTCTTATAAAGAAACCATAGATTTTGGAAATTTTTATGAAATGTTGGCAGGTTTTAATTTGGCCTCTAGGGTGAGATGGCCGACCCGAGTCTCTACTTTGGATCACATTTTTGATAATTTT
The DNA here is from genome assembly GCA_030704885.1 of Cynegetis impunctata. Classification (NCBI taxonomy): domain Eukaryota; kingdom Metazoa; phylum Arthropoda; class Insecta; order Coleoptera; family Coccinellidae; genus Cynegetis; species Cynegetis impunctata. The sequence continues at coordinate 1,021,010 of JARQZK010001450.1, read as the reverse complement.
GATAAAAACGGAGTTGTTTGTGTTTTGGATAGTAATGTTTCCGATCATCGAACAGTGTTTTACGAGATGAATGTTTCTGAGTCAGTGAATTTCGGTACATCCAGTTATAGAAGATCATTCTCTAATGAAAATATTGCCAACTTCCAAAAGGATCTCTCCTCAGAAAATTGGTGTCAATAATTGTATGCAACATATGACCTCAATACAGGTTTTGAAATATTTTATGATTCATTTATTTATCATTTTAATACACATTTTCCCCTAAGGAAGCATTTTATTAATAAGAATAAAAAGAATTGGTTAAACCAACCAGTCAAAATTTCTAGTTCACAGTTGAAAAACCTTAATTCATTGAAGTATAGATTTCCTGAGCTGAGGCAGAATTATGTAAATGCAAAAAAGAATCATTACAGATTAATAGAACAGACAAAACAGGAGTTTTATCAGAATAAAATAAAAAATAGTTTGGATAAAAATAAAACTACTTGGACTATAATTGCTGAATTGACAAAAAAGGAAAAAATTTGGAAGAATCTTTTAACCCAACACCAGCCAACGTCCCATTTTTGGGACGCGCCATTTTTGCCAGATTCCTTCAAAGCTATCACAGAAAACTAGAGTATTTGATAATGTCATTTAGGTCAAAGTATGTACTTCATATATTTATAGTCAGATGTCTCACAGGAACAATAACAGAAATTAGAATGATTCAACAAGTCGGCACTTGTCTGGCGCATTGGGGTTGTCATACGTTATAGTGATTTCAATATATTTCTGTCGAGAAAATTATAATTATACCATTGCAGTTTTATTGTTGAATAGCCTCTTTTTTCGATACGGAACGGAATTGAACTGACTCATATCATTATCTGTTGCCAATTTGTTGCTAATTTTGTTGTCCCAATTTTGGGACATTGGCTGGAAGTAATAATTATGAGTAGCAGAAAATGTCTAACTGTCCGTGACATTGACATCATATTTGAAGATCCGGAATTTTGGAAAGATATGGATATTGAAAATATTATTATAGCAATAATTCCTCCAGACCCGGATATTCTAACCGACACAGAAAATTTTGAAGAGAATGACCTAGAAGGAGAAGAAATAGTGGATGTTGCAGGTACTATGGAGTTGTTTACTTCTAACCCTGCTGACGAATCCGAGTTTGAGAGTGACGACGAACCATTATCAGAAAAAATAGTTAAGTGGACTAAATAAAACAGCACAAACCGTGAGAATTCCATTGCAATAGTGACAATACTCCATCGTAAAATTGATACAAGAATAAATCGCATATGGGCGGAGTAGATATGTTAGACAAGCAAGTGTCTCTTTACCGAACAAGAATTCTTTCCGGGAAATGGTGGTGGCCTTTATTCACCCAAGTGTTGGATTTATCGGTGACAAATACTTGGAGACTTAACCAGATTGTGAATCACCAAGAAATGGCTTCTCTGCTAGAAGTACGTAGGAAAAGAGACCACGCCCTCAAAAGTCCAAATTGATGGGAGGAAGAGCAAGTGTGGACATAAGATATGATCAAATGGGCCATTTAGTTGTTTCTATAAAGAAAAAAGGAGATAAGCATTTTGTGAAAAAAAAACACTAGAATTTGTGGAGAATGCAATATACGACTACAAGATATCTGCTTTCTACCATCCCATAAAAAATAATTTTTTTTACCAGAAATTTTTCATTAAAATTTGTTCTGTATATAATTTATGTGAGTTTATTGAACACATTTTGTTATTAAAGCAGCTGAAAGTCCCTTTTGTCTTGTTTTTTCTAAATATATTATTTTATCCCCTTTTAGCCATCGTCCCAAAAATGGGACGCTATTTTTCTGTGAATTGAAATTCATTTTTTTCCAAAATTTCAGTGTTCAGTCTTTGCTGAACACTCAACTACCAGTCTATACAAAAAAATTAAATTTTTTAATCCTCTTTGAGTTCTGGCTGGTATTGGGTTAATTAAACATAATGATGATTGCATTTCGGATCATTTCTTTGTTTCTAATTTGTTCAATGATTATTTTAAGAATATTCCATATGACATACGAAATAAGATACCACAGAATGATCGAGTGGATGTGCCTGTTGAGTCATCTGTAGGAGCAGATCTCCCTCGAAATTTTCTCTATGCTCATTTACCGAAGGTGAGCTATATGATTTGTTGAATAGCAAACTTAAAAATAAACATTCATCAGGCGCTAATCATGTTCCAAGTTTCTTGGTTAAGAAGGTTTTGTGGTATATTATTAAACCCTTAACTTTTTTGGTCAATCTCTCAATTTGTTCTGGAGCATTTCCATCTGTGTTGAAAACCGGTAAGGTGACACCGTTATACAAGAAAGATGATTTTATGAATATATCTAATTATAGGCCAGTTACTGTACCAATGATTTTGTCTAAGATTTTTGAATATGCATTTTTGGATAGGTTATATAGGCTCTTAAACGGCTCTTATACGGTTTCATAATTACCAGAAGAAGTGCTCTAGAGTAAATGTTTATGCAGGGGAAAATCTGCTTGAACAAAGTAAGAATATAAAATTTTTGGGAGTCTATTTGGATGAATGTCTCAATTTTAAAAATCATTGCGTATATGTTTCGGGAAAATTGAATAGTTTTCTTTATATGTTTAAAAACTTGCGCACTGTTTTAGATGAAAAACAACTAGTATCTCTTTATTATGCTCACGCAGAATCGAGATTACGATATGGTGTCATTTTCTGGGGTTGGTCATCTCTTGTTTGTAAAGTCACCTGACTCTTTGGGACCACAATTTTTCAACAAACTGCCAAAGTCTATCATTGAGTCCCCTAGTCTAAAAGTATTTAGGGCTAAGTTGAAAAATATATTGGTTGATAAATGTTTATATTCTGTAGAAGATTTTTTAAGGAAAATGGGATATTTTTTTGTTTATTCGACAATTCCTATACAAATGTTATTTTGTCAGAAAGGAAAATAAATTATTATTATTATTATATTATTATTATATTTACAATTAAATGACAATTATTGTTTCGACAACACAGTGTGGTCATCAGTTTGTTACTAAATCTAATGAAGACTCTGTGTCGTCGAAACAATTGTCAGTTAATTGTAAATATAGTGGAAAATAAGTTTAAATGAACGTATTCTTATTTCTCAATCATTGTAGCATACTACGTGGTGAAATGAGCCGAAGCTAAAGCTACAGTTCCACCGGAGGAACAATGAGGAAAATTGTGGAACATTTTTGTTGCTGTTGCGTGTTTCCGAAAATGTTCCTAAATGTTCCTTCAAATTTCTTTATGTTTCGGCAACAAATGTTGACTGTTTCTACTTGTCACCCTTCAAGCTACCATTCTACCGGTAGAACATTTTTGTTGCCATTCCGTATTTCTGTAAATGTTCCTTAAATTTCTTCATTTTTCAGCAACAAAGGTTGACTGTTCCTACTTGTCGCCGGTTTCCCTTTTGAGCGGGAAACTTCAAGAGAAAATAGGAAACATTTGTGAAAAAATCCGTGTTGCTATCGCAGTGGAAACGTATCGAGAACGCAACTAGTAAACATTCGTGTCGCAGATTTTCAGTGTGCAGTAAAGTACGAAAACGAATAAATATATAGCTACGTATCCACCGGAGGAACATTTCTGTTGCTGTTGCTTGTTTCCGTAAATGTTCCAAAATGTTCCTTAAAATTTCTTTATGTTTCGGCAACAAATGTTGATTGTTTCTACTAAATAATATGCAACTATTGACAATTTTAGTTGCTTCAGTGGAAACAAGAAGTTTACGTATGTTGCCATAACTATCTACTTTTGGCAACAAGGAGAAACATTCAGCAACAAAATGTTCCTCCGGTGGAACTGTAGCTTAACGTATTCGTGGCTCCACCCCCAATTCGATACTTGGGTGGGCGAAAAATAGATTATTCCTCAATGGTACAAGTGATCTTAAAAATTTTCTTACGAACCTTCCTTAATATCAACACCATCGACACGCAAAATATCAAAAATTTCGATCGCACGGTTTAGATGGAGAAGCGTCAAAACCAAAAATCCTCAATCGGGTGAGAATGAAGCCTCTTTAAATCGTTAACTATTCTCTGAGTTGGTACTTTGAAATTGATATAAGGATAGTGGTGTCATCAGAAAATCATTAGTCGATTTTGAAATTTCGATATATCCGGAAAAACAAACTCTCGATATCATTATTTTAGTATATTAATTGCATTATAGTCCATTGAAAAGTTACATTGGACCTTGCGTTTTTTCGAGGACGGAATTTTATTGTTGGAATGTGTGAGGGGGGGTCACTAAGAGCTTAACTTCAAGTTTGTGGGGTTGCAACCCTTGTCCCGCGGTCGCCATATCAGAAAAAGGGGTGCAAACGCCCTTTTCGCTACATCTCCTGAACTATGCATCCCACAAAAATTTTGTCAAGACATAATTTGTAGCAAATCGCTTTGTCAACAATTTTGTCTATCTTACCTTTTTCAATAAAACGACAAATAAAAAAGTTATCAACAAAAATATAAGCAAATTTCCCAACAAATTTTTTTTTCTGCTATATAACTGCTTAATTTTTCATTTCACGACCAAATGACCGCAGACCAATCTTATAGAGTATTTTCCAACCAACATCTTCACCTATAATTTTTTTGGATTTGAGGAATTTATGGGCGCTGCAGAGCGCTCCAAAGTCGACTAGGTTCTTACTACTCGCAGTAATCCGATAACTATGAAACGTCTGTCTTACTTTTTTGTTTTCATAAATCATTTTTAATATTTGTCTTAACATTCATATATGTTCAACTACCTAAAAATTACCTTTTTTTCTTACTATACAACTTGAAATATTCTTGTTTTTTACAATAATTTTTAACGCCACTGTACATTTACAAAGTCGTGGGAACGCTTGCGTCGCACAAAAAAACATCAATCAACCGAATTTGATAAGAGCACCGTACCAGCAATATCCCAAGAAAAATTTATTGGTAATGAAAACAACAAAGCAAACTTCATAGACCTTCTGAAAACTGCACTATCAGAGGTGGGTTTTTGTGTTGACCAAGCTAAATCAGATGCAGATACAGCAATCGTCTATTCTGCGCTTGCTGCGTTCCAATCCTATGATACCGTGAGTATCGTAGCAGAGGACATTGATATTCTTGTCTTGCTCATGGCATTAGGAAGAAAACATTCCAACATTTTGTTTTTAATACTTTCCAAAGGACGGACATCTGACCAGTTATACAGCCCTTAAAGTTTTATATATGGAGACGTTATGGCTGAGCATTAAAGTTATGGAGAAACATCCTCAGTTAGCTAGCGGTAGAGCGTTATTCCTCAGTGATAAAGTGGATCCAATTTGCTCACTCTCGTTGGCGAACGTTTTTTCGTTGCTTTATACGGCGGTAATAAAGATGATTCACTGGATAGCATGCGATACAAACGCTTCGCCGAGAAAGTAACCAAGAACACATTTAGTTTGTCATCGTTTCCTCGAACACAAAATGCAGCCTCCGAGTTTACCACCAGGTGCAGTCGTGGCTCGGAAAACACTACAATCCTGAATATTGGGGCTGGAAAAAGCATGGAAACATTCGGATACCAATCCCAACTTTGAAGCCCCCAGCACCCCTGATCTAATGAAAATAGATTGCAGATGCAAAGGGAATTGTAGAAGCATGTGTGGTTGCAGAAAAGCAGGTCTGAAATTCTCTGCAGGGTGCCTCAATTGTTCTGGAGAAACATGCAGCAACATTATGGAGTTATCGAAATTAATGGAAGAAAATGAGTTCGAAGATGAATTACCAACAATGATTCCGATTTTAACTCCTGTCATTCCCCAAACCTTCACTTTAGAAGCTGAATTAGATCCTGAATAACAGCCTGGGCCATCCAAAAAAAGTAGAAAAGAATAGCTGTAAATAATAGTTGAAATATATAATTATTTCCAAAATTATCTTACTTGAGAATAATATTGAAAACTATGTATGAACTGCTACGATAGTCTCGGTATCGTAGGATTGGGACACAGCAAGCGCAGAATAGATGATGACTGTATCTGCATCTGATTCAGCTTGGTCAACACAAAAACTCTCTCTAAAAGAGCAGTTAAATATCCCAAGTGCAATAAATTTTTCTTGGGATATTGCTGGTACGGTGCTCTTATCAAACTTAATCTTGGTTGATTGATGTTTTTTTGTGCGTTCCCACGACCTTGTTTGTAAAAGTACAGTCGCGTTAGAAATTATTGTAAAAAAAACAAGAATATTTTAAGTTGTATAGTAAGAAAAAAAGGTAATTTTTAGGTAGTTGGTCATATATAAATGTTTACGATTTATGAAAATAAAATGTAAGGCAGACGCTTTATAGTTACCGGATTATTGCGTGTAGTGAAAACCTAGTCGACTTTGGAGCGCTCTGGATCGTCCATAAATTCTTCAAATCCAAAAAATTATAGGTGAAAATGTTGGTTGAAATATGTTCTATACGATTGGTCTGAGGTCATTTGGCCGTGAAATGAAAAATGAAGTAGTTTTTGTGGGATGCATCGTTCGGGAGATATAGCGAAAAAGGTGTTTGCATCCCTTTTTCTAATATGGCGGCCGCGGGATAAGAGTTGCAACCCCACAAACTTGGAGTTAAGCTCCTAGTGACCCCCTCACACATCCCGACAATAAAATTGCGTCCTCTAAAAAACGCAAGGTTAGCCCAAAAAATTTCAATGGACTATTAGTAAGTTATTTCTGGCATCTGGTATAGTTTTATATGTCCATCGTCGCTTGTTGAAGAAAATCACAAATATTCAATTGAATATTGGAGACCATTACTTGACGTAAATCGATTCCAACTAATAATAACAACTTTGTATTACATTGTGGCGCATACTTGATATAAATCGATAAACATATTGAAACTATAGTTCAATAACAATTTACACGTGCATTGAAAACAATAACACATGACGTACGTTTCGGTGAGACTTCACCTTCTTTGGATGCCAAGTGCCAGCTGATTACATTTCTCGAATACATTCAATAACAAAGATAGATAGAACAAATTATGTAGAAAGGGTAAATAATGATAATAATATTAATAATATTTATTCAGTCATTGATTGAAATGGAGTGCTAACAAAATAACGCAAACCATTTTTAACATGATCTTCGTCCTAATTGAATACATGAAAAATATTGTGTGTGTGTCAACTTTATATCTTTCAATATTTTATTAACTTCAATCACTCAATAATTTTGTTTATTGTTCACAAATATAAGTATCGCTACATATAAATAAATGAACTACACTCTAAAAAGAAAACACAAATTGACGTTTAGGTTGCTTTTGTATATGTTGTATCATATACATATATACATGCATCAACTGTTGCCGGTATACCCTAATATATGCGGCGTAAACTCAAACAATAATTTTAATAACATATAAACATACTAACAAAATATATAATATCAAAGATATATGCAATTAATCAACCAAACATACACACATACATTAAATAACAGACAGCTGTTCGTTAATTCAATTAATAATATTAATAATAATAATAATAAAATAAACCGCATCCACGGTTTCAGATTCTTCTTCTTCATTATTCATTGTCATTCATTTATATCTTTCAATATTTTATTAACTTCAGTCACTTAATAATTTTGTTTATTGTGCACAAATATAAGTATCACATAAACATGCATCAACAGTTGCTGGTATTCCCTAATATATGCGGCGGTATACTAACAATCTCGAAGTGAAAGGTGAGCATAGTACGTTGCGCAAAGGAACGTTACATTTCACTTTAAGTTAACGCTCGATTCAACTCCTCATATTTTCATACCGCGGGCTAAATGTGAAAATCGTTTCTTGAAGAGTAAACTCCAATAAATTCCAAAAATTAAAATTACAAAAATTCAGTTACATTAAGTAAACCTCCCAAACTAAATAATGCTAAATAATACTCACTTATAATATCACAAGAGCATCAAAAATAATCGATTATACTTCCGAGTCACGAGACGTATTTTGCGAAAGAAAATACGTCGAGTGACGAGGTCAGTATAATCGATTATTTTCGATTGCTCAAGGGTCATTCCATGTCAAATCAACACACCCATTTTACCTCACCATCTTAGATTTCGCTGAAATTTCGAATACTCATTGTGGATGCTGGAACTAAGAAAAATACCAAAATTCAATTTTTATCTTAGACCGTTTCCAAAATATGGCTGCGTAAACTTTCAAAATTTCGGCCAAAAACCGAAAAGTTACTTTTTTGAAATTGCTGTAGGAGCTGCCCTAGTTGAGCTAGAGAGCTGGAAGAGGTGTCATTTTGCAGCATTCTTTATGCTCTTTCTACCGATGCCATACGTTATAACAAAAAAAATTTTGTCAAAATGCAAATTCATATTTTGACTTAATATTTTTCCAAAAAGTACATAATTTAAAATTTTCAAAATTATTCTACAAATAGTTAGTACTATTGTCAATCACCTGGCCAAATATAAAAGTGGGGTGGCAATGGCTTCATTGTTACAAAAAGTTTACTTGGCACTTGTTTTTCTTTTATAGGCCGTTTTGGGCAAATTATAATACCTATCTACCTTAAGGTAGAATTATATACATTCAAAAAAATTGGCATTTTATACCATTTAACACTGATATAAATAGATAATTCAGAAATCAATATACTTACAACAAACTACAAAATAAAATATTCATCATAAGATATGAAAAACTGTAAATATCAGTAACCTACTGTTAATCACTTGACAAAATTAAAATATCTGGGATGATGATGAGTTTCATTGTTGAAAGAAATTAATGACATAAGCTCGTGTTTTATTATAAAAGCTAGCGTTCATAGCTAAATTCAACTGAATAGACATTAACAATAATGTTTGAACAACGACATACAAAACACAAATTCACACTTACCTGAGGAAAAATTAATTATTGAGTTCTAAGTAGCGTTGTGATGCTTTTTTTTTGGTTTGTTTGATTAATATTTGTAGGCGATGAAAAGTGGATAAAGGTAGGAGTTCGTGATCTCAAACATTTTGTAGTCAAGATTAAAAACCATGAAAATTCTCCAAAGCATAAAAACAGTCTATTAAGTTTTCAGCTCTCGGGAAATGTGAATATTGAGTCTTTTTACGTAAGGTTTATGCAGATCAGATGAATATTCGTTTTCTGCACCTGCACGAATGCATTTTGTTAAAAAATTATTGATTTAGATAAATTGATAAATCCCTTGAAGATATTCTATTGGCTAAAGATTTAGCCTAAAACCATTTTTTTATGTACTCATTCGACTGGAAAGAAGCCGTTGGATAAAACATTGCAGTATTGTTTTATCTTATTATAATCAATTCATTCCGATTTTCTGAAAAAATTGACTTTGTGAAAAATTTAACAAATGTACCAAGCCGTTGGATAATAAATTGCAGTATTGTTTTATCTTATTATAATCAATTCATTCCGATTTTCTGAAAAAATTGACTTTGTGAAAAATTTAACAAATGTACCAAGCCGTTGGATAATAAATTGCAGTATTGTTTTATCTTATTATAATCAATTCATTCCGATTTTCTGAAAAAATTGACTTTGTGAAAAGGTTAACAAATGTACCAATGTAAATATTCAATTTAAATAATTCGTGTACGTGGGCGCTTAAGGCTCATTTGGATTCTCTAAACTTTTTCTTACTACAAATAAAATAATTAACTGATGAAATTTATCAATTTTCTGATCAGCAAATTGTCTAACTTCATATTTTGTGGAGGGAATTTTTTTATTGTCGGAGTCGCTCAAATATCAGTTATTCGATGAAATTAAACCAAAATATATCTCTATAAAATATTGAACTAGTTTTTTATTTAATAAAAATTAGTCAATTTTAGTCATTATTTTTACGCATAAAAAAAAACTTTCTGAAATTGAATTTGGCAATTTACAAACTTGCTGCAGCAGTCATGGTTAGACCATCGATATTATATCAAGATGGAGTTGTGTATGATCTCATAATTATTAGGTACACGGAGATAAAATTATAGCAGTTATCAGTGGAGAAAATATGTATAAATAACTAAATTTCGACCATAATATCGAATCGCTAATGAGATAATCTAAAAATTCATGATCATTAATGTATAATTAATAAAGCGTTTAACAATTGTTTATGTAGAGATGTTGAAATATTTATTATTTAGCACTTTATATATTTAAATTTTTGCTAAATATTTTAATTTCTCTCCAATTCTCGAAATTCGTAATTTGTGTGTGTATACAAATTTTTTTTTTCAATTTGTGAATCTAATTAAAAAATGCGTGAACTAAATTTGCCGCCCTTGGCTCCAGCCTTCTCAGCCTGCTGGTAAATCCGCCACTGCATGGGCAATCCGTCTTCTTGTTTGTATAACATATTATTAAATTTGAAATACCTAACTCTGTTTCAAACATAAGTTTAAGGTAGACATTGTTTCGTTGACTGCTTGAGTTGTTAAATTTGGGTTCATCTCTAGATATCGCTTAACAATATTTTTAACTTCTTGAGTTAGCGTGGAAGGAAATAAGTTGATAACGTCAAATGAAATTAATTTAGCATTTAAAGGAATTTTGATATTCTTAAGATGATTAACTAACTGAATAGAATTTTTAATGTTATACTCCGGATTGAAGTTATTGAAATTACTAGTAGATATTTGAAATTGAATGAGGCTTTTACTAGACGTTAATCAATTTCAATGATTCGTTTCGGTGGAGGGTTACTCCTCGGATCTTTTTGAGGCATGTTCTGGTGTACCTCAGGGCTCTCACTTAGGACCTTTATTATTTTTAATATATACCAACAAGATTGCAGAATGTTTTACCAAATGTAAATTCCTTCTCTTCGCGGACGATTTGAAGATAATGAAAAGTATCAGCTCCGAACAGGATTGCTTGGATTTGCTGTGTGAATTGAATGCCCTTTGTAGTTACTGCGGCGAAAACCAACTATTTTTGAATTTAGATAAATGCCAGGTCATCTCATTTACGCGCAATATAAATAAAATTATCTATCCTTATAATCTTGATGATACTGTCTTGCCTAGGGTAGATAACATAAAAGATTTGGGGATAATTTTTGATTCTAAGCTTCTTTTTGACCGTCATATTGACCAACTTGCGCATTCCTGTTATAAAATTTTGGGCTTTATTACTAGAAAAAGTAGACACTTTACGAATTTGAAAACTTTCACCATTTTATATAACTCCTATATTTACAGTAAACTCAACTTTGCTTGGAGTCCAAAATATTCAGTATATATCGCCAGGCTCGAGAGGATCCAGAACAGATTCTTAAAATTTATCTCGTTTAAATTTAACTTTCGTTTGACACCTAGAAATCCCGAGAACTATCTTCTTCGTTTAACCCAATTTGGTTTCATTTCCCTCGAAAATAGAAGAAAAATCAGTGATGTCCTTTTCCTATATAAACTTCTCAACAATATCTATAATTCCCCTGACCTTCTTTCCTCCGTAACTTTCCATGTTCCGTGCCGTCTTCTCAGAAGTAGTGATATGTTCCATATTCCCTTTCGAAATTCTAATAGCGCGATGAATTCGCCCCTCTGCAGGATGATGCGATGCTGTAACTGTTTGAGTAATGTTGATTTGTTCCATCTCGCTCAAAATTCAATCAAGCAAAAACTCAAAAAGATGTTCTTGTGCGAATAAGATTTTTTCACCATTTCACTTTTATTGTTTCACTATATTTTAGTTTACTTTAGTTTTTATTGTATCAAGATATTTTTATTTGTTCTTTTAATTTAGTTACTTTTCTTCTTTTTTTTTATATAAAAGTCAATTGTTCACTTTGACGCATCTTTGTATTTTCAAGTAGTGGGTACTGTGTTGGGTGGTTATCACCTGTTTGTAGTCCTAATTACCTAAATAAATAAATAAATAAATGAAATAATTAAAAGCACTTGTTTCTAAGAGATAGGTAAACACAAAATTTATTACAATCCTAGGCGAAACGTACGTCACAATATAATAAGTCTTGTGTTTATTATTATTATTTTTTTCTCGCAATTTTTAATCCTTTTTTTTTCAGTTTCTTCATATTGTTACTTCATGAAATATACTAGGAGGTTTAAGAAATTTCAGTTGTATAGTTTCAGATTATATGTTTGCTATTAGAAGTTCGCAAATACTAGTTAACTAACCATAAGCATTATTCCTCAATTAAGATTTTCAGGTTATAGTGAATGTTTAATTATAGTGGTCGTTCATCGAAAGTAGTCGAATCAGTTTCGAAAGAAGCAACGATTTTTTGATTATCTAGTCGATGACCAACGCTGCCCACTCATTAATCAATTTGCCGCAGGCGGTCCAACTTTCGGTTGGCAATCGACTTAAATCAAGACCCGTGATCGGAATTCGATAACTCGAATTCGAGAATCAAAAGATACAGGCCGAAACATCGACGTTTTAACATTTGGTTTTCGCAATTGGTATTCGATTATTCATTTATGATGGTAATTAATTCAACCGTTGCAGGCTATATTATTTAAAATGTTTTCAATTCGATTTGATTATCATTCAAAAAAAGTTCATCGAGAATATACAGGTTCTTTCGGGAAGAGAGATTCATAAAAAATTCTAAACATTTAACCCAAACTGAAATTTAACGAATAATTTGAAAAATTTAGCCTGAATTCGATCTCTGAAATCCTTTTGTCCCAAATTGAACCAACTTTGACGTTTGTATCATTCAAAAAAAGTTCATCGAGAATATACAGGTTCTTTAGAGAAGAGAGTTTCATAATAAAATTCTAAGCATTTAATTCAAACTGAAATTAAACAAATGATTTGAATAGTTCAGTGGGCTACACACGGACGTTGATGTGTTAATACATCAACATTCATCCAAAAACGCGCAACCAAAAACGTGCAAGCAGATTGCGTACATACGTTCGAACAAAACCATAGTTTTGTTCGAAGAAGAATATTTAGCTCTTGTGACAGTGGCGTGTACTCAGGCTCTTGAAAAGAAAAATAGAAATAAAGATTAACCGTAACCACTGCTTTAAGAATGCACAAACATCGGTGAATTGCCTCCACACGTTGAGAGATGCACGTGTTCATTTGAATGCGCATTCAAAAATTTAAGCGATTCAGAAAAAATCAACGCGGCGTTCTTCCGGAGTGTGCATTCAAAAACGTGGGTATTTTTAAATCCACATTAACGTTATTGGTTGCACGTTCTTGGATACACGTTGATGTGTTAAGACATCAACGTCAGTGTGTAAGGGCCTTTTAGCTTGAATTCTTTTTCTAAAATTTTTTTGTTCCAAATTGAAATTAACTTTGAAGTGTTTATCATTCAAGTAAAAAAAAGAAGCTCATCAAGAATATGCAGGTTCTTTCGAGAAGAGAGAATCATAAGAAAATTCTAAACATGTAATTCAAACAGAAATTTAACAAATAATATGAACATGTTATTTATTCTGATTTCTTTGTCTAAGTCTTTTTGTTCCAAATTGAATCGACTTTAAAGTTGGAATTATAAGAATTAATGCTTTATCATGCATTTTAGTAAGGATCATAAAAGTAAAGATAAGTTAAAATCTTAATTTGAAAATAGTTTAATCTTGAAATGATTCAATTTCTCTAAAATAAATTTGATCATAACATTTATGAATTTTAAAAAAATTTAAAAGTCAAAAAACTGTTTCATTAAATTTTTTGCGACTGAGGCCGTCTCCAGTTGCAAATTACGTATATATATATATATATATATATATATATATATATATATATATATATATATATATATATATAATATATATATATATATATATATATATATATATATATATATATATATATATATATATATATATATATATATATATATATATATATATATATATATATATACTAGCTGACCCGGCAAACGTTGTTCTGCCATATAAATTATTTTTATCTATCTATCTATTCATCTATCTGCCGATGTATATCTACCTATCTATCTATCTAGATAGTTATCTGTCTTTCTATCTATCTACATATCTATCTAACCCGGCAAACGTTGTTCTGCCATAAAAATTATTTTTATCTATCTGTCTTTCTATATATTCATCTATCTGCTAATGTATCTCTATCTATCTATCTAGATAGTTATCTATCTATCCTTCTACATACCTATCTATCTATCTGACCCGGCAAACGTTGTTCTGCCATATAAATTATTTTTATCTATTTAAATAGGGGTTGATCGTAGAGGGGTGAAAATTTAGAATTGTATATATTTTTGAATGCTGTATCATAAAAAAATAGAACAGAAAATGTTGTCAGAAGAATAAAGAAAAAAATTAAGGGGTGGACTACCCTTAACATTTAGGGGGATGAAAAATAGATTTTGTCGGATTCTCAGACCTAACCGATATGCACACAAAATTTCATGAGAATCGGTCGAGTCATTTCGAAGGAGTTTAACAAATAAGAAATAAGGGTTGATCGTAGAAGGGTGAAAATTTAGGATTGTATGTATTTTTGTATGCTGTATCATAAAAAAATAAAAACAAAAAATTTTGTCTGAAAAATAAAATAAAAATTTTGGGGTGGACTACCCTTAACATTTAGGGGGATGAAAAATAGATGTTGGCCGATTCGCAGACCTACTCAATATGCTCACAAAATTGAGAATCGGTCAAGCCGTTTCGGAGGAGTATCGGAACGAACATTGTGACACGAGAATTTTATAAGTATTTATATATATATATATATATATATATATATATATATATATATATATATATATATATATATATATATATATATACTTATATATATATATATATATATATATATATATATATATATAATATATATATATATATATATATACTTATATATACAGTGCTTTCATGATGAAAGGAACAAATTCATTAAAAAATTAGGTTTCTATTTCATGTTAAAATCCTCGGACAGGTCGATTAGTATTTTTATTTGGGCATTTTTCGCAAAAAAAATTTTGTATACAGGGGTGTCTCATTCCAAGAGCTATGGCTTTGTCATTAGTTTTTTTTAAAGGTAATACCCTGTATATTATTTCACTTTACAATTCTACGATAAATTCTTATCACTTTTTGTGAACATACCATATGCTCAACTCGATGAATTGCCAGAAACGGAGATAGTGGGTAATGAGAGGTACGATATGAAAACACACAAATGTAATTACTAATTTAATTTTTACATATGTTCAATCTGTTGTCCGTTTACTTCGAGACATTTTTTGAAGTCGATTCAATGTTTCCCGTTGCACATTTTCAATTACTTTCTGGACTGATAAGTCTTATTTCCTGCCTGATTCTCTCTTTTAGATCATCAATATTATTTGGTCTATTCAAATAAACTTTAGACTTCAAATAACCCCATAAGAAAAAATCCAATGGGGTTATGTCCGGTGATCTTGGCGGCCACTCAATCGGACCTCTCCGTCCTATCCATCTGTTGGGAAAAGTTGCATCAAGAAATTGTCGAACAGCGATTGAATAGTGAGGAGGTGCCCCATCTTGTTGAAACCATATCTCGTTATTAGGTATGTCAGGATCTTGTGGGTTAGGAAACAAAACAGCTAAAGCCGGAATGAGTTCGAACTGGAGAAAGTTCAAGTAGTCCTCTCCGTTTAGTGTTCCTTCAAAAAAATAGGGACCAACTATACGATTTCGAACAATCGCTGCCCATGTATTAATTTTTTGAGGCCGCTGTGTGTGGCATTCTTGCATCCAATGAGGATTCTCGGTCGCCCAATACCTACAGTTTTGTCTGTTGACGTGGCCATTTAAAGTAAAGGTGGCTTCATCAGAAAAAATTATGTTTGTAATGAAATTTAGATGTTGATTATGAATTTCAAGAATCTGCTCACAAAACTGTACTCTGCGGTCAAAATCGTCTTCTAATAATTCATGTACCAGCTTAATTTTATAGGGATGATACTTATTTACCTTAAGTATTTTATGCACGGACCCTACTGATAAATATTATGGTTATCTTGGGTTTCTAGTAGAGCGTTCAGCACTGTTTCTTCAGATACTCTCGGTGGTCTTCCTTTAGGTAAATCTCTAACGTGGCCGTATCTCCTGAATTTTGATTCAATTTTGCTGACTGTCGATCTAGTAATTGGCGGACGATCAGGATGATTTTCATTGAATTGATTGCAGACTTCTTCTTGTGAACGCACCCTATCTCCAAAACCAATCATCATAAGTACTTCAATACGTTCTCTCTCAAGTAATTGCATTTTCTTAAACAATGAAGTAGTGTAGTGCCTGGAGCGTTAAAAACGTGAAAACTGCGGACTATACAGCACCAGTGAATGAATTCAGATGGTACATGTGAAATTTCATTCTTCAGATTTAATGACAATGTTTACCTAAATTTTTTTTGTATTTTTAATCCACATTTTAAATCTCCAGGTGCTCCACTATCTCCGTTATAATCTGGGAATCCATCAAGTTGAGGCATATGGTATGTTCACAAAAAGTGATAAGAATTTATAGTAGAATTGTAAAGTGAAATAATATACAGGGTAATACCCTTTAAAAAAACTAATGACAAAGCCATAGCTCTTGAATGAGACACCCTGTATACAAAATTTTTATTGCGAAAATTGCCCAAATAAAAATACTAATCGACCTGTCCGAGGATTTTAACATGAAATAGAAACCTAATTTTTTAATGAATTTGTTCCTTTCATCATGAAAGCACTGTATATATATATATATATATATATATATATATATATATATATATATATAATAATATTAATAAATACGTTTATTCAGTTATGATTTACAGTAAATTGACTACATGATTTACAATAATTGACTACATGTTTTAAAAACCTATGGAATAAACAGAATAAATCACTGAAGCTGTTGACACAGCTTGTGCGTGATAAGCATTCAATTTTAACAAAACAAAAACATAAACATAATATAATATCATTGAACATCACAACAGCTCAAAAACACAGAACAATAGTATATAACACTGAAATATGACAAAGTACGTGAGTGTAAAATATGCAGTGCAGAATTGCAAAGTTAGAACAAAAGCACAAAAATGAGAGAAGGTTATTGCACAACAATATTATAACTTAGTTAAAGTATAAAGTAATTTCACCTGAAGACATACGGCTGGAAATTAGTTAAAAACATGAAGATTTTTTTTTTTTTTTTTTTTTTTTTTTTTTTTTTCTTTTTTTTAAAATTTTTATTGCACTTCACTATCAATGATTCAACCCTCTATCATTCTGCGTATTTCTGCTCTGTCCGTCTCTTTCACAAATTTGGAGAGTTGGATTTTAAAGCTCTTCAAAGAAGTTTCATCGATTATTCTTTGTGGTAGATGATTGAATAATCTCGGTGCCAAATAGGAGTAGCTTTTTTGACCTATTGTTTTAGATGCTACTGATGTACAATATCTATTCCTCCATCTGGTCGTGTATCTGTGGTTCTGAGCAGTAAGTCCATTTCCATCCTTATATTGCTGACATCCTATCTGAATAACATACAGCTGTCTAACATCCAATATTTGTGCTTCAGTATAGAGTAGAGAGCTTGGATATCTAGAAGGTTTGTTGAGCATCAATCGGAGGAATCGCCTCTGAGAGATCTCGAGGGCATGTAGGTAACTTCCGGACACTCCTCCCCAACCAATAATACCATAGTTTAGGTGTGGCTCAACCAACCCATGATATAACATTTTCTTATATTTAACGCTCAAAAATGGTGCAACTTGTTTGAATCTAAATAGGATACTACGAAGTTTTTTAGTTAGATACTCCATATGATGGTTCCATCGCAAATGGTTGTCAATGTAAATGCCCAAATATTTAATTTTTTTTGCAGGTTTAATTGAAAAATCTTCGTGAATATTCAGACTGTATTTTGGAAGAGATGTTTCATGGCTACTGAAGGGCAGATATACGGTTTTATCGAAGTTAATTGACAGCAATCTACTGTCGAACCAGTCTTTCAGTTTTTCAAGATCATTTTCAATGTTTAATTTAAGATTGTACCAGTCATCTTGTTTGTAATATATTACAGTGTCGTCCGCGAAACTGATTATTTTACCGGTTCTTTTCTGTTGAAATAGGTTATTCAAGTAAGTTACGAATAGCACAGGCCCCAATACTGTTCCTTGAAGTACACCACATTAATGTTTATATCTCTACTCACATCATTTTTAAATTTGACTCTTTGTGTTCTGTTTGTTAAGTAGCTTTTGAATAGATTGTTTGCTAAATCTCTAACACCCATATAGTGTATCTAAAATAATGGAGTGATCCACAGTATCGAAGGCCTTTTCGAGGTCTAGACACCGATGGACGGGGTACTTGAATCTAAAGATTCATAAATGGTTCTTGTCAAGGAATGGAATGCATCATTTGTAGATTTTTGTCTCTAAACTATATTGTGATGTCGACAGCAGATTATACTTTGAGAGGTATGCGTTAAGCCTATTTTATATAACTTTTTCGAAAAAACTTTGCTAACAGATGTAAGAAGTAAAATAGGCCTGCAATTAGAAATATTTTCCGTATCGCCACTCTTGAGGATTGGAGTTTCAATTGACCTTTTCAGAATTGAAGGAAATATGCCTAATTCAAGGGAATTATTTATGATGTCTGTCAAAGGTCCACATCACATATGTAGGCACTAAGAAAAAATTTTCAGAGTTTCGGCTTTGATTTCATCGAGACCGAGAGCTTTTCTGTTCTTTAGAGTAATTATTGTATTTTCCACCTCGGTAGTTGTTGTCGGTGTGAGGAAAAGTGAATTTTTTATATATATATTTCTTATTTATATAGTTGTGATTTTGTCTTTTGTTCTTTGCTATACTTTCTCACACATGCGCGAAAAATTTATTAAATATATCAGCTATATCTTTTGTATCTGTGAATATCTCTTTTTTTGTTTTTTTGATAGTGCTATATATATATATATATATATATATATATATATATATATATATATATATATATATATATATATATATATATATAGTATATATATATATATATATATATATATATATATATATATGTATATATATATATATATATATATATATATATATATATATATATATATATATATATATATATATATATATACCTGGAAGTCTTGGAATTCTCAGCGAATTTTGGGTTCACTCAGGGAAGTGTTATCAGTTTCTTTCCAAATGTAAAAACAGTATTAAATTGCAAAAGAAAAAAAATCGTCAAGTAATATGTCCAGAAATAATAATAAATACTGATAAATTTTCACGTAAAGGAAAATTGTCGGACAGCATTGCAAGTTCTTTCAGAAACTCTCTCGGTAAAAAGATGTATTAGCTCGAGTGTCCAAGACATTGATAGAAAAAAACCTATGACAGGAGTGCTCCATGAGAAGAAAATCGTATCGGGATACACCTGGAAAAATAATAAAATCACCTGGAGTATCCTGGAATTCTCAGGGAATTTTATATCCTGACTTGAGCAGACACAGATATACCTATATACATGTATATATATATATATATATATATATATATATATATATATATATATATATATATATATATATATATATATATATATATATATATATATATATATATATATATATATATATATATATATATACAATTAACTAGCTGTTTGGTCTATTTGAAACTCACTGCATTCGAATTTAATTGGTTTATAAGCTCCAGACCCACCAAATTTGTTTTTCTTATCTCTGGCATTGAAATAGATGTTAGATAATTAAGGTTATGGTCTAAAAACTACTTTTGTATTCGGATTACAAATTATTTAAGGCAATTATAATCGGTATTTGTTTTATGGAAATGTCTCCAAGATCGGGATATAAGTGATTCATAGCAACGTTTCTGCCTATCTCATTCATTAATTTTTATCAGGTACGGAAGTGGAAAATCTTAGGAAATGGCATTTCTAATAATTTCTAGTGATTGTGTTGTTTACTATCTCTACTGATATGTTTTCGATCGCGAAAGTGGAAACACTACGAATTATCGATCTAGATACCAAAAATTTTCGACTGAACGTATACAATCGAATGTTGGGAAATGAGATCTGTGTTGATTTCGATAATGATTAATGAAATTTTATTGTTGTTCGAGAGTCTAGTCTAGAAAAATGATATTGATATCAGGTTATTTTACGAGCAACCCTCGGAAGATTCGAGAGCGTATAACGCATTCCAAGCGATCCGAGATTATTTCCATAAATATGGAAAATGGTATATATGCTGTATTTAAACCGTCAAAAGTTTCCCATTTGCTGTGCGTGTATAAAATTGGGGAACTAAGATCTCGCTTGATTGTTGTTTGGATGATATGCATCCAAATGGAGTTTAACTTGAACTTGTTGATTCAAAATGCTGGCAGTATTTTCCTTATACTGGGACCAATAATAGCACAATAAGGTTTTTCAGCTCCTTTTGTTCACAGATTTTTTCTATCCGTTTTAGACCTCCTAGACCACGATTTTCTAAAAAAAATCTCATGTCTGATATAGGTATATATATATATATATATATATATATATATATATATATATATATATAATTATTTATTCGAATTGTTGTTGCCTGTGATCTATTTTTAATCTCTTGGTAATTATTAGCAATAACAGGCTGGTTGAATCTTAAAAAACTCGATTTTATTAAAGAGTTGACGTTTCACTTCGATATTCGTAATTGAAATTTCTTTGACATTTATTGATGTGAAAAAATTGAAAAAAATTGAAAAAATAAGGCTGCTTTGTCTTGCTAGTTATTTATTATATGCTATTCAGTCTAATATTAACATTCAAAAATGTTATCATTAGATGGTAAGGGAAACCAAAGAAACCTTTACCTACGTAATGTTTGAAAATAAAAATAATAGGGTATTATTTATCTAACAACAAAGAAATGAGTCATGGGAAAACATTAAAGATGTGGAGTAAAATTATCGGTATAGTACGTTTATATGGAAGCAGCCGTTGACACGTGTTTCGGACTCTTTGGTCCTCATCAGAACGGCGTAGCAAAGCATTGGATTGAAAATTTGAAGATGAAAATAGTACAACAAACAAAATCCTCTGATATGGTTTCCCTTACCATCTAATGATAACATTTTTGAATGTTAATATTAGACTGAATAGCATATAATAAATAACTAGCAAGACAAAGCAGCCTTATTTTTTCAATTTTTTTCAATTTTTTCACATCAATAAATGTCAAAGAAATTTCAATTACGAATATCGAAGTGAAACGTCAACTCTTTAATAAAATCGAGTTTTTTAAGATTCAACCAGCCTGTTATTTCTAATAATTACCAAGAGAT
Source organism: Cynegetis impunctata (assembly GCA_030704885.1). NCBI lineage: Eukaryota > Metazoa > Arthropoda > Insecta > Coleoptera > Coccinellidae > Cynegetis > Cynegetis impunctata. The sequence goes on along the minus strand of JARQZK010001450.1, from coordinate 999,611 downwards.
TATATATATATATATATATATATATATATATATATATATATATATATATATATATATATATATCTTATATATAAAATTCTCGTGTCACAATGTTCGTTCCCATACTCCTCCGAAACGGCTCGACCGATTCTCATGAAATTTTGTGAGCATATTGAGTAGGTCTGCGAATCGGCCAACATCTATTTTTCATCCCCCTAAATGTTAAGGGTAGTCCACCCCTAAATTTTTTATTTATTTTTTAGACAAACTTTTTTGTTTTCATTTTTTTATGATACAGCATACAAAAATACATACAATCCTAAATTTTTACCCTTCTACGATCAACCCTTATTTTTTATTTGTTAAACTCCTTCGAAATGACTCGACCGATTCTCATGAAATTTTGTGTGCATATCGGTTAGGTCTGAGAATCCGACAAAATCTATTTTTCATCCCCCTCAATGTCAAGGGTAGTCCACCCTTAAATTTTTTTCTTTATCTTTCTGACAACATTTTCTGTTCTATTTTTTTATGATACAGCATTCAAAAATATATACAACCCTAAATTTTCACCCCTCTACGATCAACCCCTATTTAGATAGATAAAAATAATTTATATGGCAGAACAACGTTTGCCGGGTCAGATAGATAGATAGATAGATATGTAGATAGATAGATAGATAGATAGATAGATAGATAGATAGATAGATAGATAGATAGATAGATAGATAGATAGATAGATAGATAGATAGATAGAAAGATAGATAACTATCTTGATAGATAGATAGAGATACATTAGCAGATAGATGAATATATAGAAAGACAGATAGATAAAAATAATTTTTATGGCAGAACAACGTTTGCCGTTAGATAGATATGTAGATAGATAGATAGAAAGACAGATAACTATCTAGATAGATAGATAGATAGTTAGATAGGTAGATATACATCGGCAGATAGATGAATAGATAGAAAGATAGATAGATAAAAATAATTTATATGGCAGAACAACGTTTGCCGGGTCAGCTAGTATTATATAAAATTCTCGTATCACGGTGTTAGAAGTTAAACTCCTCCGAAATGGCTCGACCGATTCTCATGAAATTTTGTGTGCATATCGGGTAGGTCTGAGAATCGGCCAACATCTATTTTTCATCCCCCTAAATGTTAATTTTTTTTTTTCAGGCAAAATTTTCTATTCTACTTTTTTTTTATTATACAGCATTCGAAAATACATACAACTCTACATTTGCAACTCTCTGAGATCAACCCCGTGGTCCACCCCAAACATTTTTATAAATTTTTTTGACAAAATTTTTTATTTTTATTTTTTTTTATGGTGTTGCTTTAAAAAATACATACAACTCTAAATTTTCACCCTTCTATCAAAAACCCATATATTTCAATAGCCATTTTAATAATTCAAACAACGTTTGCCGGGTCAGATAGATTGATAGATAGATTGTTAAATAGGTAGATAGATAGAAAGATAGATAACTATCTAGATAGATAGACAGATAGTTAGATAGATAGAGATAAATCGGCAGATAGATAGATAAAAATAATTTATATGGCAGAACAAGGTTTGCCGGATCAGATAGATTGATAGATATCTAGATAGATAGATAGAAAAATAGATAGAATGATAAGATACATAATTAGATAGAAAGATAATTAACTATCGAGATAGATAGATAGAAGGATAGATAGATAAAAATAATTTATATGGCAGAACAACGTTTGCTGGGTCAGCTAGTATATATATATATATATATATATATATATATATATATATATATATATATATATATATATATATATATATATATATTTCACCGGTACATATTGGCATTTCCAGCGGCTCCCATCGAGTCAAATGAGATTAAATTTGGTACCTGGGATTGTTTTCGTTGTGGAACGAAAGTATCAGAAATTGGATACATTTTTGCAACCGTCGCCATTTTTATGTGAATATTTCTAATTTTCTTATAAATATCCTTCCCGATACATACCTATTGACATCTCCAGTGGTTCGCATCACACCAAATGAGCTTAAATTTGGTATCTGAAGTGTTTTCCGAGACAGAACCAAACTATCAAAATTTGTTTAAATTTTTCCAACCGCCGCCATTTTTACTCCACAGCTTCTGCAGATTGAGTTAGAGGGTTCGAACTTGGTACGTAGATTGAGTTAATGCCGAGGAAGTAGTTTTGATAGTTTAAACCATTTTCCTCAGTCGCGCTGCACCGCGCGGGGACTATTCCGTTGAAATCGCATCCCGACCTGCTTCAGTACGCGATGCACTTCGCGAATTTTTTATTTTTTTTACAATAGATGGTTGAAATTTGGTACGTGGATTAATTTTTTTCCTCAACCACGATGAACTTCGCGATTTTTGTTTTAATAAAATAAATTATTTTCTACTTTTCAATTCGGTTTGCTGTTCAAGCATGATTGTTCAAAATATAATTCAACCCGTTATAGTCTAAGAGCCAGCTTAAATCTGACAACACATATTTTACGGTAGCTGAAGTTTTGTCCAGCGAGACTGCTATACATACTAAAGAAGCAATGGGTACTAGCTTCGCCCGGTTGCGCTAGGTTTAGGGTCCCTCAGGTGGGACAGGCCTGAAAATTAGGTAAATTTTTAAAGTATTTTACGGCGACTGCCATTTTAATATGTCATCATATACCTCCCCTAGAACTGAAAAATCACAATGGCTGCCGATTTTAGCGGTTGTAAACTTACGGCAGACACTTTTGAAAATTCGAAAAAAAAAAATTTTTAAAAGTATTTTACGGCGACTGCCCTTTTAATATGTCATCATATGCCTCTACTAGAACTAAAAAATTACAATGGCTGCCAATTTTAGCGGTTGTAAACTCACGGCAGACACTTTTGAAAATTCGAAAAAAAATTTTTTTAAGTATTTTACGGCGACTGCCATTTTAACATGTCATCATATACCTTCAGTCGAACTGAAAAATAACAATGACTGCCGATTTTAGCGGTTGTAAACTCACGGCAGACACCTTTGAAAATTCGAAAAAAAATTTTTAAGTATTTTACGACTTCTGAAATTTATGTTATTTATCAAACTATTTTGAGCTTATATTGAAAATGGCTGCCATTTTCTCCGGTTGTAAATAGCCGGCTGACAACGAAACCTTACCTGCAGCCCGTGCATATTTCTAACTTTTAACATTGAAATTACTCGAGTAGATGTAAAAGATCTTTCAATGACATAAATAAACAAACAGATTTTTTACTATAAATGCGCATGATAAGGTAAATAGGTTCATTATTAGTATAGTAAATAGGTTCATATAATAGGCGCTACAGCAAATATGAAATTATTATGGAAATATAATAAGTAAACATTTCAAAGTTTAATTGAAAATATTGATTTATTCATACCAGAATGTCAATTTAATTTTCGAAATGAGTAATTGCTCATATTGTGAAAGTTAGAATTTTAGTATATATTTCAGTTAGGTGTTAGTTGATTTTACAATTAATCGTCATCTTCGGAATCGTCTTCAGCATGTGAAAAGTATTCATCATCCACCGTATCAGATTCTGTAAAAATGAAATTGAAATTTATTAATTAAGCTTAACATAATTAAAATTAATATGCTATTATTACCTTCGGAGTGTTCAATTAGTTCGCTGACTAAGCTAGGGAGTTGATCTCCTTAAAACCACTTAAACAACAAAGAATTATCTATTTCCATCCAGCCATATTCCAGGGGGCTGAGTGGTGTGGGTTCTTTTGCAGAAGCATTTTTCCAAATGCTAGAAATATAATGCGCCCTCAAAAACTGCTGATATAATTCAGACTTACACGGAGGAATCAAGATTGCATCGAAGTTACGAACTTTTTTATTAAAATTTGTATGAATTAATGAACAGCTGGAACATCCCATCATCAACATCGAATGATTTTTTCGCATTGTACATAATGCAAGTGTACTTCTGAATAACGTCAAATAGATCACGTAAGGCATCATCAGTTAGGCTAACGTCACCGAAAGCAGCGAATGCTTGTTGAAATTCAACGTTATTTTTCAATAACGTGAAAGGTCTTTTTTTTTCCCGATTGAAAAAGGCTGTATTGAAGTCACAACCTGTGAAAGCGTGGAAACCAATTAAGCTTTTAGCTAGTAGTGGACCTAAGTATATATTATATTTTCAACATAAACTCAAAATGGTTTGATAAATAACATATATAAATTTCAGAAGTCGTCAAATACTTAAAAAAAAAATTTTTCGAATTTTCAAAAGTATGTGCTTTGAGTTTACAACCGCTAAAATCGGCAGCCATTGTTATTTTTCAGTTCAAGTGGAGGTATATGATGACATATTAAAATGGCAGTCGCCGTAAAATACTTTAAAAATTTACCTAATTTTCAGGCCTGTCCCACCTGAGGGACCCTAAACCTACCGCGACCGGGCTTAGCTAGTACCCATTGCTTGTTTAGTATGCATAGCAGTCTCGCTGGACAAAACTTCAGCTACCGTAAAATATGTGTTGTCAGATTTAAGCTGGCCCTTAGACTATTAGAATCGCATCTCGTCGCGATGCATTTCGCTAGAAAAATACTTCCTTAGTGATAGTGATGGAGTTCTGCTGCTCACGAGTTTTCATTTTATATCATCGAAATATGCTTTTTTGGGCGAATCTTGAGAAAAGCTGAAGCTTAGGGGTTAGACTAATGCGTGTATTCGAAACTGTGCACTTGAATACTAATTACTTAATTGGGCACAATGTTCTTTTGACTGCCAATCTACAGTCCTTGGATTACCTAAGAAAATGGCCGGATTTTGCCCATTTAATAGATACTATCTCGTTTTTAATACCAATAGTAGATATGGACGCGCTTCGCTTAATTGATTGACCTTTTTTTTAAAGTTTGATTGTTTTTTTAGCAGTCCTGAGATGAATCGAGAATATCACCCTAATTTGCCATTCATTCCTGCCCTCTCAAGCGTGATCCTGAGATATCTTCTCTATAAACATGAGTTGAATGATATTAACCACCTAAAATAAAACTTCCTCGATCTGAACCCAACCAAATGCGAAATATTCGATAACATGGATAATAATTAGTTTCCAAATTATAGCATTTGAAAACTCATAAAATTTCATTGAACTTTGAACTTTAGACTTTGAAATATGCAACGTATTTTTCGAACACCAAAGTTGAATTTTTTTTGACCCGATGAACAGATATGGTATCGAAATTATGCACCCAGCTTTTGCAGTCAAATTCAAAATGATACGAGTTATCTTTTGGCATTATTGTTTAAAATTTTCACTTGTAATATTCCTTTGCGGTTTGCAATTATTTTTTCGGAAAACGTAAAGAGATAAGTAATTTTATTTCTATTTGAAACAGAGCTGATGACTTATTTCGTAAAACCAACGTTGTTTACTGGTGGTGCAAAATTCATTTCAACTGTTGAATTCTGGTGATTTTCAAAAGATGAGAGCATCTAGCTAATACTCAATGGCAGTACCCAATATTATTTTAATTTCTATATGGACAATATTTTTGCGGTTGAGATTATTGGCTAAATCCAGTTTTCACGAAAGGTATGGTTCTATTATTCTACTGAAACATCATGTATATTATTCCATAATTACGATGATAGTACCCATTTTTTTCAATGATAAAAAGCCTCATATTAATTTGCGATTGCTCAAAGATAAATTACTAATTGATCTGCATATTTATACCTTCATTATTCTCTGAGTGCATCACCGAAATCTTAATTGATTTTTTGATATAGAAAACTTCCAGATATTACCATATGACATTCGGATTCTAAATTCTCATCGAAAATGTAAGCACCGATAGATCTTCTATTTATTCCAATATCACTCGAAAACTATAACGTCGATATTCTCTACCTATTGAACACTCTTGTTTTCAAAAGTGTTAAATTTGGTAAACCCTATTCAAATGAATTGTCTAGAAAATCTAGATTTATTTATTTAAAGCTTAGTATAGCAATTGGTAATCATTATTCTTATTGAGAACACCATCCATAGAACAGTTCAAAAGTGATAAATTTGGTCAACCCTGTTTAAATGAATTGTCTAGAAAATCTAGATTTATTTTTTTAAAGCTTAGTATAGCACTTGGTATTCATTATACTTATTGAAAACGTCCGTAGAACAGTTCAAAAGTGTTAAACCCTGGACAAATAAATGTTCAACGAAATCTAGTTTTATTTATTTGAAGTTTAGTATAGCTCTTATTTTCCTTATAGAATGGCTGCAAGTAGATGTTATGTGTGATGCTTGAATCATTAATTTGTATATATATATATATATATATATATGAATATCTTGTTGTGCTCAGCTTACTGAAATTAAGTTTACTCCTTTCTCAAATTTCTGCACTTAAATCGCTTGCAATATCTTAATGCTTTGATGAGTGGCACTTGTCCAATAATAATCCTAAGGATATCTTGTTCAACCAGAAACTAATATCGATTATTTGCAGTATCTTCTCCGAAACAATGGCTGGCCTGTTGACCATCCTATAAGAAATCAGTTGTGGCCCCTGTTATGCACACAACATCAAAATGACAAATCTTCGAATTCGATGGAGGGATTTTATTGGGAGATGGTTAAACAGGTAAGTTTTCATACGTTTATTAATCTTTCTGGGGTCTGAGGGGAGAGAACCATTTAGTTTTCTAGCTAAATCATTTAATTGTGGGAAGTTATGAGGTTTCGCAACCTTAATCAGCCCTGGCTTTACTTAATTAATTTTCCTGACATACATTTATAATAAAAATCCTAATTTTCCCATATTTTATATGAATATGGGATTTGAACGCTATGCGATAGAACTGTACATCAGTGAAATGCATGCGCCAGCATATCAACAAAACGGAATACGCAAACAGTGCTGCCAGACTTCTGTCACTTTTCTGAGCTAGCGAAATATTCAAGTATTCAGTTTCCTGAGGTTATGGAAAGAAAAATATCGTTCAGAATGTAGTTAGTATGTTTATATGAAAATTTCACATTATGTGCTTCTGGTTTCCATTCTAACACATTCGATAATTATTTTGAAGAGTGACAAACTCTTCTATAGTTTTTGGGTAAACGCGATACAATGTTACGTCCTTCAGTGTTTTTATTTTATTTTTTTTATAATTTTGATATTGACGCGAGGCAATTTACATTAGCAGTGGACATGCTCAACGCTGTTCCGAGTTGATTCCTCAGTTATCATAATCTAACTTTCAACTGCTTTGTCAAACATCGTTATCAATTCAAATTAACAGTTTCCAATATCTCTTTGTCGAATATCACATATCAATATATCTTCGCTTTAAAGAGTTTTCGAATTTCGTGGTCAAAATAGTTTTCTTCATTGTTCAAATTTATTAGAATCTTTCTTCTTCTTCTTTGCCCTTTAATTCGTCCAATTTTGAACATAGGCTTCCCTTAGTATTTTTCAATCATTTCTGTTTTGTGCTTTTCGTTTCCAGTGTGTTCCATCTCATCTGGGGTCTTCCTCTTGTTCTTTTCCCTATCCATGGTCTACATTGTTGTATAGCGGTATTCCATCTGTTGTCTTTTTGTCTGGCGTTATGACATTCGAAGCTCCATTTTAGCCTGGCTATATGTTGTCCTGCGTCTTTAACTTTTGTTTTGTTTCTTATCCAGTTGTTTTGTTTTTTATCTTTTAATTTTACTCCTAACATTGACCTTTCCTTGGCTTTTTGTGTCTTCACTATTTTATCCATGTTTGCTTTAGTCAAGGTCCACGTTTGGCATGTGTATGTAAGAATCGAGAGTATGCATTGATCGAATACTCTTGTTTTCAAGTATTGTTGGATTTTCTTGTTTTTTGGGACCCATTTTAGTTTCCCAAATCCTGCCCAGTCTAATCTGACCATTCTTTTTTTATCTCTGCTGTTTGATTTTCCTTGTTTATTTTTATTATTTGTCCCAAGTATACGTAATCGTTGACCGCTTCTATTTTCGTGCCGTCTACCGTTACGCATCTATTATCTTGTGTGTTTGTCATCGTTTTTGTTTTAGTGAAATTCATTTTTAACCCTACTTTTTCGGATTCTCTTGCTAGTTCGGCGAGCATAGTTGGTAATTGTTCAAAGGTAGATGCTATTATTACTACGTCATCTGGATATCTCAGGTGGTTTAATTTATTTCCTTTTATGTTTAGTCCCATGTTTTTCCAGTCCATCGTTCTGAAGACATCTTCCAGTGCTAATTTAAATAATTTAGGGGAAATCACATCTCCCTGTCGCACTCCTTTCTTAGAATTAGAATCTTTAGAGCATAATAATTCGAAGTTTTAAAAAAAGAAATAATGCTTGCGTTATATATCTATCCAACAGTAGTATTCGATGTATTGTTATTTTCGTTAAAATAGCCGAAATTGTTGCCATCACAGTTTTGTTCGTAACCTTTAAACTAATACTAATGTGAGAATTCCTATTGAAATAAAATGTTGTGAGCAAGGATGATCAAATTTTATACCTGTATTATAGTACAATTTCAATTGAAATAGACAAATTAGGTTCTAGGTTTCGTTGATTGAGAAACATAAAAATTGTGATCTTGATATGCATATTTTCATGAGCTGTTTTATCTATTTCATCAATTTTTATGCTTTGTTTATCAATTCACGCATAATTTATATATCCAATTTGCATTATATCATATTTAAAATTCAAGGAGAAGTCGCTATTGCTATCTTGCCTTCACTCTTTTTCAAACCAGTTATAGATTCATGCAACCTTTTGAGTTGCTAATATCAAATTTAGTATTTATATCTTGAGAGAGATGCTAAACAAGCATGAAAAACTGCTCAGATTCAATTCAGTTATGTGTATAATATCGCTTTCTTATCTGAAAATTGTAAAATAAAAAGCTCATCAATAAGTTGATTTACTTATATGTATAGGTGATCGGTTCTTTTCTTTCGTATTTTCTGTTCGAATTTCATTAAACTTTATATTTCTGTTAATTTTTTTCATACTTTACCTTATTTCAAAAAGTGAGAAATACTTACAATCGGGTGAATTAAATCAGATTATCCTTTTGAATTGAAAATGTCATCCCTTTAGAAATGAAGTTCTTCCCTAGCGTTGCATTTCAGGATTTTTTTTCGGTAACTGAACATGTCAGTAAGTGCATTAATTATCTGCATAAATTTTATGAATAACTCACGAATAAGTGCGTATAATTTTTGCATGAGATTTTATTTTTGTATAATATTTGAAATTTTAAAATTTCAAATGCATTGATAAAAGGAAAAAACTTATCTTGACGTTGTCTACGTATTTGAAAGAGAGTAGATGTTTTCAGAAGAATGATTTTTAAATTTTTTTTGTTTTTTTATTGGCGAAAAATAAAATCAACTTATGGTATAATTGAATAGTTTTTCTATTGTGGATGTATTCTTATAGTTTCATGAATTTCTAGGTATTCGGAACCATGGAGTTGCCTGAGAAACCTATAAACTTGCCTCCATTCGTCGAACCATCCCACTGCCATTCTTATTATCTGACGCACAAAGGTAGAGCTGCAGTAGATCGAGTAGTATCTGTTCTTGGGTATGCTTACCCAGACATTGTGTATAGTCCTACCATTTATCCAATATGTGCCCTGTTGCTCCACTATATCTCAGGTGAATATATCGCTGATATACTTCGAATATAGATATACTTTTAAACAAAAACATCTTAACATTATTTTAACCTAGATTTATTAAATGTTTTTATAATAATATAGGTATATATACAATAAGTCAATATGATGATTCAACAAAAATTACTTTACATAGTTTTTATTGAATATTTAAAATTTCGAATGCGCTTTACCAGCAACGCGTTCCACAAAATTCATTTTTATAGAAACTACACGGCTGATATTTTTTTGTAATTATTTCACATAACAGCCTTCTCCATTAAAAAGCACTTTAATGTGCCAAGATTGACGATGATGGATCAATAGGTGTTGAAGTTTAGCTTTGTTCTGTGCATATACAAACATTTATTTTTATGTATGTAAGATAAGAAAATTCATAAAAGGTTGCAAAATTAGGTGTTTCAATTAAATCAGCAACTTTCAGCAGTAATGAAATAATCACTCGATGTCAATATAATTTTTGCTTTTAAGATTTACTGGAAACTTATTGGATTATTGTATATCATATCTCTGAGCAAACAAATAATAAACAAGATTACTTATACTTTCGATCTTTTATGATTAATGATATCTATAATACTCACCTATTTTCTAGTTTTATTTAATGCACTGAATCTATTGTGAAAGCCTAGATATTAATGTAAGACTTATCAGAAAGTATAACTGCAAATCATTATGGTAGCTAAAAGTAGTAATTATGACGGAAATCAAAACGTATTTTTCAATAAATTAGTTTTTGATTGAAATCAGATTGTTCAATTCCTGATCTATTATAGTAAAGCAATTATTGACGATATCTATATAGTTTTTAGCATATACCATAACGATAGATTATTTTATATATTGATTTTCGGTGAATTAACATTCTTTATTTCATAGAATTCAGTTGAATCGTGTAGAATTCAGTTATATCACTTCAACATACTTCCAAATTGGTTATAGTTTTATTGTTGCTTTACTAGCAAATATTTTTTCAAGTTTACTTTTCAATCACTAGGTTTTATTAAAAAAAGTCATTTTGTTATTGCTGTTACAGTTTTATATACTTAAGTTATAGTCACCATGGTCATATTTTAAAAAACTAAATTTCATTATTCTCTTTCAGAGGAGGAATGTTACAACTGCATGGTCTATTTGGTTGCCTCAAAAGAAAAAACATTCATTACTCAGACCAAGTTGTTGTATGAGGTAACATGGAAAACTGTTATGCAGATCAGTAAAAAGCATGTGGTAGGTGCAATTAGACGAAGGGAAAACTGGAGAAAATCTATGTTTTGTTTCCTGTTTTGGTTGCAGAAAGGACCGGCTGTTTTTTTGCAAAGACATTGCAACACTTCAAGAGCAGAGAGAATATACATGGACTGGATATGGTGGATTTTTCAGGGATTGCCATTTCAGCATCTTATTCGTATTATAGATTGTTTCTTACATGAAGGAATTAAGGTAATTGGCGTCTGAAATTAAGATCGTAGCGCCGGAACGGCTAATATCGGTACTAGAGCATAGGGCATTAGCTGTTTTGTTTACATTGATTGGTAATGGTATTTACGCTCATTTCATTTTGAGTTTTCGGACGTTCAGCTTCGTAATTTGTGTTTTCTTGGACTTCGTATTTTCCAGAGGTTCATTGTGTTTGGATTGAGGACAATATGGGTGCATCAGAACAACAGTGGTTCAAGTCCAAAATTTTGATTTTCTGTTTTATTCTCGATTCAGTACCCCCAATACGGTTCCTTTTCAGAGCAACAAAGATCCAAGTCCACTCCTCAATAGTTGCCTTTAAAATACCACTAGATTGGTATTGCTGTGAATTAAAAATGAAAATGTTCAGAGCAAAGGTGATTCAAGTCCTATTTTTCCTGTCAGGACACGTATTGCTTCAATTAGTGGATGTGACTATGTGACTAAAAATTCAGTTAATTAACTGAAGATTCAAGTCATCAAATTCAAACGTGGACAAGCATTTTCTTCATTATTTAGAGAAATTGTGTCAAATGTTATGGACTTAATGAAGAGTGCGTTGTAAAGAAATTCACATCTTTAGCAGCGGTAAATCGTGAGCCTCTGTACATGCAACGACGAGCCATAACTTTAGTAAAGAAGAACGAAAAATAATAGCTTCTACCTTTTATACCACCTATTTCTCATCAATTTCATAAAAATCTTCCTGTTAAAAGTAATACAAGAACTATCTTCCAAGATGGTCAGGATTAGAGTAGGTAATCAGTTGTTGAGTGATGAAGAGTTCAACAACGAATACCAATTCGACAAATAGATTAGCTAGTTTTTTTAATATTCATGTTAAAATTGTTTTTTGATATATATTTTATTTTACTTACTTGTTTCAGTCTAAAAACATCTGTGCAATCCTAATACACACAAATTTGAATTTGTGACTCTACAATTCAAATTTATTTTCTGTAAAAGAAAGTTTTCAGAGAAAGTAAAATAAATAACATAAAATATTTTAGCTAAATTCAGTTTTATTCTTGTGACTTGGATTGAACAATGCACGTTTATATGAATTCGTTCAGTGCAACACTGATCTAAGTCCATTTTATTTTCTTGATTGATTAGTTAGGTGTTTTTGAATTAGTTAGGTGTTTTTGAATTTATCATCCATGAAGTATAAGAGAAATAAAATTTAATATATCACCAAAAAGAATCTAATTAATCCAATTTGAAATAAGTAACAAGAAATTACCTATAAACATAAACGCAAATATCTTAATTAATCAAAACTTTGTAAAATGGACTTGGACCACTGTTGTTCTGATACACCCATATTATCTCTGTTCAACAGTAGATAACCTACCTACATCAAGTTGAAATTCACACTGAGTTTTTATCATTGAACATGAAAATCAATAATAAAATAAAGTAGAAGACGAATAAATTAATTGGTTAGAGGAACTATGTATACCTCATGAAAAGGCTGTATGATAGAAGACCTATTTATTTAAAAAATAAAAAAACTTTCAAGAAAACATCTCTGACATGTCTACTTTCATTACGAACTGAAGAATCTTTGAGTATAATGGACAAAACTGAGTACTTACCAGCAAAACTGAAAGAAACAACATGAAATAAAAGAAGAATTAACATGAATACTCTGCTTGAATGGTTTGAACGTAATGAGTTTTTATATTTTTTGAATTTTCCTGACGTATAACAGCTCTCCTAAAAGTACGGTGGACTTCTGAGAGTCTGGTTTTTTTGATAGAATCTCTGTTTTCCTGATTATATAATTGAATATTTCAGTTTTTACCTAGCTATAGAGTCAATATTTATTTCATATTCTTGATGTTATGATAAACTGTTATTTTGGTTGTGCAAATAAACATTATTTGTTATTATTATTTTAATAGTATCTCTGGTTGTTACATGAAAGAAAATGCAATTATCTAGAATCTCTGGATGATGGCCCAGGTTCAGATTCCGATAAAAGTAGAACATTTTTCGTTTGAATAGCATTGGACTTTAAAAACTCTACGTTCTCGGTTAGCTGTCGCTATTGCTATCTTGCCTTCACTCTTTTTCAAACCAGTTATAGATTCATGCAACCTTTTGAGTTACTAATATCAAATTTAGTATTTATATCTTGAGAGAGATGCTAAACAAACATGGCAAACTGCTCAGATTCAATTCAGTTATGTGTATAATATCGTTTGAATAGCATTGGACTTTAAAAACTCTACGTTTTCGGTTAGCTGAAAATTGCACATCATTAGTTGGTATAATTCTGTATGGAAAAATCCGCAAACTTACTGCAGGGAAAATAATTATTCTCAGTAAACTGTAAAGAACAACTCTCTTATGTTCAGACATTTTTTTCAATCTTCAAGTAATGGATCCACACCTTTCTTCTGTCCATCATTTCCTTGTTTCCCAACTTCGTTTGGAATGCAACTTTGAATTTTCCAGCTTTCGGAAAGGTATGTAAGCTATGTTCGGGTTTTTTTGCCCAAGATGAACAATAGGATACACAACAATAGTGATTCATCTCTTCTGAACGTTTGTAAACGATCCAAAACACAATTAAAACTCAACAACTTCTCATATAAAATACACGTAAACAGATGTAAACAAAGCAATCTATGGCTCATGCTCTAGTAATATTCGATACCCGTAGGGGGCGTATCGCTTATTATGTTTTACCAATTGCTCGAAGAAATTTTAGATGATCACAAAAGGAACAATTTTGTTAGGTTATAGTACAGGATCCCACTGCTCGATTCTGTAGGTGTCTGTTTTTTTGATACAACCAATTTTAAATGAAAGTTAAGATAGTATGCAATGGATTAGGGAAAGGTTGCCTATAAAAAATTAGCCGCAATTACCTTTAATTAATTTTAGTATAATTAATTCGCTAATATAAATTGCAACTATATGTTTTTTCAATGAATTTCACGCCATTTGAAAGATAATAATGTCACGAATTGAAAAAAAAAAGGGTTGCCAGCTCTCAGTCAGCCGCAGCGTTTGGGTTGCCAGGTGTGAAGAAGTATATCAGTGTTAATTTTTTGCACTCACCTGTTTTTTTGAAATTTTTAATACAAAATTAATGTTTCGTATATACTAATTACAAAAATCCATGGTTGCCAGTTGGAAAATGGCCGCAAACAGAGGTTGCCATGATTTCAATGAACGATTCTCGCTCCAGGTAAGTGTAAGCGCAAGAGAGAAAAGATGCACGCATTGATTATGTGCTGTAAACAAAAGTATAATGTAGTGTAGTTGAAGTTCTAGTATTTTTTTACTTATTATTTATGAAACATAATTTTTAGTACATGATGACGTTAAACAATAAATTCGATTTCAAAGTTTTTTTATTGAAAAAGTAAAATCAATTTTTTTTTACAAATTATGTATTGAACATTATGGTTATTCTAAATGCAAATCTTACAATTATATACATCTTCAATTTTTCTTATTCATTGTCTGTATCGGTGTCAATATCATCTAAATCAGAGCCATCATCTACTTCCATATTTTCTTCTAAGACTTGTTGGTGTTCATCTAAAGTTAATTCTTTTGATGCTGACAGGATATATTCTGCAGTCATTGGTGTTGGATCGTCAATAAACTACGTTGGTTTTAAATTACCATCAATTACTGACCAACCGCAGTCTTCTGGATTAAAGGTAATACAACATGGCTCAGTTGCATTTTGCCACATGCAATTTATGAAAATAGTTCTCAACAATTTTTGTTTTAATGATTTCCAACAAGGTGGAATCAATTTCGAGTCAAAACTTGTGACTTTCTTTGAAAATTTTTCTTTTATTCTTGTTGCTGAATATTGTATGTAATCAGTCAATTTTCCACCCTCGTGGCACAAAAAACACGCCTTCATTTTCAAAAATCACAAATAAAAACAAAGAATCCGTAATAAATAGGAAACGAAGTTTTCACTTTTCGTAAACGAGAGAAAGTGACGTGTTCGTCTTTTGTAAGCTAGAAAATACGTATACTATACGTGAACTGTCATTATAGTATAAGTGTCAAAGCTATCATAATTTTTCCTTTTTTACAGCACATAACAATGCGTGCATCTTTTCTCTCTTGCGCTTCCACCTACCTGGAGCGGAAATCGTTCATTGAAATCATGGCAACCTCTCTTTGCGGCCATTTTCCAACTGGCAACCATGGATTTTTGTAATTAGTATATAGGAAACTTTAATTTTGTATTAAAATTTTTTAAAAAACGGGTGAGTGCAAAAAATTAACACTGATATACTTCTTCACACCTGGCAACCCAAACGCTGCGGCTGACTGAGAGCTGGCAACCATTTTTTTCCAATTCGTGACATTATTATCTTTCAAATGGCGTGAAATTCATTGAAAAAACATATAGTTGCAATTTATATTAGCGAATTAATTATACTAAAATTAATTAAAGGTAATTGCGGCTAATTTTTTATAGGCAAACTTTCCCTAATCCATTGCATACTATCTTTACATTCATTTAAAATTGGTTGTATCAAAAAAACAGATACCTGCAGAATCGAACAGTGGGATAGACTATTATATTTGTCATTTTTCTGCCTTGTTACTTTTGTTGCCAAGAAACCGGAAAACGTATAAAACGAATGAAATTCAGTTTCCAATAGAATTATTCAGTTCACAATCTCAGCTAAGGCCGGCCGCACATTTACTACAATCGGATCAGATTGTCTGAAACGATTTCAAATCGGACTACTAGCGCACACTGCCGACAAAATACGTCCAATTTTATTTGAATGTCACAAGCAGGGATATTTTTCGACCGTGGTAATCAAATTTTCAGTATCGCACATGGTTTGACAATTCCTTTTTCTATACTCCCTGTCAAAAACTAACAGAAATAATCGTATGTTTGCGGTAGACTATGCAAAAATAATGCACGGCTTGCCTTCCAGTAGTCGGATCAGACTTTTAATCGGTCCGATTGGTAGGACGCGCTACTCGTGCATCCGAGTCGGACGTCCGATCCGATATCGGACAGTAGGTGTGCGATATGACCGTATAAAAGTATAGGTATTTGAGCGTCAGATGCCCTGATCCGACAATCGTTTCAGACAATCGGAACCGATTGTAGTAAATGTGCGACCGGCCTTACCATTGGGTTTGTTCTCAAATCAACAACAAGAAAGACTATAAACATTAATATATTTTTCCGTCGACCTCTAAATAAAACCTTACTTTAACGTACACGAAATTGATCATTAATGACCTATTTTAATGTGCAATTACTCCTATTTTAATGTATGATTGTCATGGACAACCAAACACAGAAGTATTCAGCACGGAATAGTTGAATTATTCTGTGTTTGTACTGTTATTCCACAGAGAAAAGGAATTCAAAAATTCAAATCAAAAAATTTAACTCTATACAAAATAAAGTAGAAACTGCGCAAAAATTTTATACAATAATCGTTCGAAAGTAAATAACACTTCAGCTTCCACCAGTTCCACATATTCCTTATCGGATATTGTAGGTAATGTTAACTATTCAGAATGTCACATTTCTAATATTCCATCTATGAATTTCTCAAATTGTTCCATCGGGAGCATAAATATAAATATATCGAAACATAGAAATTTATATTGTGTCAAGTGTATCTGTCATGCAAAATAAAAATTTATTTCAATCAAGAATTTATACTCAATTCATGATGAGGTCGACGGAAAAATCTTGTAATAAACTCGTTTATTAATGTAGCGATTAATGGTCTCGAATTATTAACGCGCTCGCTCCGCTCACGCGTTAAAATATCTCAACCGTTAATCGCTGTCATTAATAAACTAGTTTATTAAATAACTATTTCCGTCGACCTCTAAATAAAAGCTTACTTTAAAGGTGCGATTCCGCAGAACGCGGCAGACGGCCGACAGCAGCGGCAGACGACCGACAGCAAATGCTGTCGGGCGTCAATTGCAGTCGTATAGATTCCGAAGCCGGCAGCAAGTTTTTTCGCATACTGCTTAGATACCATTTCAAAGTACAAAGTACAAGAAGTTACCTACAAAATGAGCTCTCGAACACCCTTCTACGATGAAGAGTTTTTCATCACTCCAACGATCAAGTTGACCGCGCGCGCCAATGTTGACGGCGCGAGCCGCGTGTCGTACTCTTATTGCTCGTACATTGCACTCTCTACGTGCAGTTAATAATTATCGTTGAATTTTTTCCTAATTAGAATTAATAATATGGTTGAAGGTGGACTTGTTTGTTTTTTCCAAGGGAAAACGGGAAATCCATCATGGACAAACGACAAGGTCTGCCCTTGCTGAATAGTGTGAGACTCCTACTCACTAAAACCCTATAAAAACCCCAACATTTGAATGTTCAGTGCTCTGTCATGTATGTGTGTGTATTGCCGTGTACTGTTTGATGATTTGAAGTGTCTCGATCATTAATTTACATCAAACAGTACACGGCAATACGCACTCATACATGAGAGCACTGAACATTCAAAAGAATGGCGAGAACTAGTGGATTTGCTAATGCCGGAGGCTTAGTAATTCGAGGCAAATTAAAAGATTTTTTTTGTTCCCAAGTAGGTGAAGTATCTTGGCAGAGAAATATTGTAAACCGTACAGAATAGTACTAAGTTTATGAATAAAAATAAAAAAACTCACTGTTTTATTGATTTCTCGAGCGATCTCTTTCCAAATATTTTCTTTGATACGTGCATATTTATAATTAGGATTTTTGCAATTAAATAAACAAGGGTGTTGAGATACTAAATTGATAAAAATTTCAGTTTCGTCATCTGTCAACACGTCCATGATGTCGAACTTCAACGGCAGTACTGTGTTTGTGCGGGACTGCCGTCTGCCGCTACGCGTCAAAAAATGTCGCTATCTGTTGCGCGGCAATTGCAGTCGTATGTCGGAATCGGTCCCATAGAAATGTATGGTGCAAAGTACTGCCGTCTGCCGTCGCGGCAGATGCTGATGCCTTCTGCCGCTGCTGTCTGCCGTCTGCCGCGTTTTGCGGAATCGCACCTTAACGTACACGAAATTGATCATTAATGACCTATTTTGATGTGCAATTTCTCCTATTTTAATGTATGATTGTCATGGACAACCAAACACAGAAGTATTCAGCACGGAATAGTTGAATTATTCTGTGTTTGTACTGTTATTCCACAGAGAAAAGGAATTCATAATTCAAATCGAAAAATTTAACTCTATACAAAATAAAGTAGAATCTGCGGAAAAAATTTTATGCAATAATCGTTCGAAAGTAAATAACACTTCAGCTTCCACCAGTTCCACATATTCCTTATCGAATATTGTAGGTAATGTTAACTATTCAGAATGTCACATGTCTAATATTCCATCTATGAATTTCTCAAATTGTTCCATCGGGAGCATAAATATGAATATATCGAAATGAACATAGAAATTTATATTGTGTCAAGTGTATCTGTCATGCAAAATAAAAATTTATTTCAATCAAGAATTTATACTCAATTCATGATGAGGTCGACGGAAAAATCTTGTAATAAACTCGTTTATTAATGTAGCGATTAATGGTCTCGAACTATTAACGCGCTCGCTCCGCTCACGCGTTAAAATATCTCAACCATTAATCGCTGTCATTAATAAACTAGTTTATTAAATGAACAAATGAAACAACAATGAATCTATGTGTATTATGGAAACTTCTAGAAAGGAGCTCATCAATTTATTTCACTCTGAATCTATAAATGGATTTCTGCTTGTTCACTTGGTTTATTTTGCCCAGGTTTTCTACAGAACCGCAATGGCCATTCTCATCTTGTTCTATAAGAATTCCTCATCCTCGTCGAGCGAGTATCAAGCGGAGATCCAGAAGAACGGAGTAGACAGCGCTCTTACCAAATTCTGCAAAGAGATGCCAGTCACCCCACAGAAGTTTTTGAAGGTGGCCTTCGGAATTAGGGGATTGAGCTCAGCCTACATTTCTCGCGTGTTCATCAGAACCGAGATGGTTCTAAGAAGTAAGACTGTAATCAGTGGTTCTCGGCAGATGATAAGGTCCAGATCGAGTGAAAATCTGCCGAATAGTCAGAGTCAGAATAATATACAAATGGTGTCCCACACTTTAACAATAAGAGAGGTAAGTGTGTATTAATTCATGTGGAATTTAACAATTCCTAATTAAACCTAAATGAGATTCAACGACAGTTTTGTAGCACCGTAAGGCTACTGTACTAGTTGTTTAATCTTTTACAGATTTGAGTTTATAATTACGATATCTATTTTCTCTAAAGAGATAAATTTTGGCAAATATCGAATAAAGTTCAGCTGCTTACTAGTCCGGATGCAACTCAATGTATTTACTTGTAATTATTTCAAAGAATTTTATTAATTTCAATTGAAAAAATTTAAAACTTGAAATAACTACGACGGTTCAAGTAAAAATTAGGTAATCCAAGAATCATCAAAAATAAGATGTATTTTGAAAAAAGATCAAAAATTATCCTTACCATTTCAATACCAAGTAGAAAATAATCTCGGAGTACATTTACATATGGATTATTTTAACTTATAAATTAATTTATTGTAGCTTCCGATTTTAATTTTTAAAGAAGCTTTTTTCAGCGTATTTCACTTTGATTATTTACTGTTGCATTTATTCCTTCAGAATTAGGTTATTTCATTCGATATTAGGCTATAATATATTTCATAGGTATGTTTCTCTTCTTATAGTTAGTATACTCATTATTTCACACTCAATGTTTCAGATTGTTTTATGGTTCTTCAATTTCTTAAAATGTTTATGGTATTCACAATGTGTTTAAAAATTTAACATAAATTATTGCAGCTAATATTTTACTAATATTTTTTCCAAAACATTGTATTATTATTTAGAATACTATTTTCAGAATATTGTACTTGTTGCTTGAGTTTTATTCAAATTATTTTCAGATTAACATATGTTAAAGTATGATATTTATAGATAGATATTTTAAATAGTATTAATTTATTTTGATTATGTGTGAGTAAATTTGTTGAAAAATAACACACTTTGATTTGATAATTTATTTTTTGCTTATTGAGGAGGTAGAGATCTTAAGTTAACAAATTTCTGTCAGATGTCTCAGTACCACTTGTAGGCTTATTTTTATTTTTTATGAGGCTATTTGCTGCTTTTTTCTTGCTGACAACTTTCAAGGACTTCATACAAATTTCAATAAAATTGACAGCTTGATTCAAATTAGTGTCTTCTATCCTTCATTTGCATTTCAGAGAATGCCTGAAGAGATGCACAAAGAAACGGTATTGTATTAGTTTTTTAGTTATATAGTGTACGCTATCCTGATTATCCAGTCTGTTTATCATTGGAATGTTCAGTTAAGTTGACAAGGATTTCGATTAAAAATAATTGGGAAGATTTATTGATTTATCATTGTTACATGTTATAATATGAGATATTTGATGACATAGTCAGTTTTGATTGATTTGATAAAAGCAGATTCACTTCAAAGTTTCCCGTTGAATATAGCGAAGAGAGAAATTTCAAAATTAATTGAAATTAAGGTTGAGATAAAATTGTATTTATTTACTATATTATTGAACTGAAAATGTAATATTGTGAAAATCAATGTTGATTAGATGATATCAGAAGATAATTTTCAATGATCACTCATAAAAAAGAGCTTACTGATAAAAATCAATTTCAATTCTTCACAATGAGAGAATGAGCTTCACTATCTTCTTCAAATTTTATTAACTATTCGTTGTAAATATATTTTTTGGAAACAAATAGTATCCCACATCTAATCTACTGTCTGCGTTGGTGTTTATATAAAAAGAATAACATTCATTCATCGAACTGATAATAGGACAATAATATTCACAACTAAGGGCCTTGTACTTCAGATATAGATTTGAAGTGAATTAAAAATTAAATTGTCTTTTTAAGTTATAAAATAAGCGCCACAAAAACAATATGGTCTTTATCTTTTACAAAGAAGACTAATACTAGAAGTGGTACTAAATATCGGATATTTTCCGAAGGTAAATTAGTTGAAAGAATACAAATTTTAAACCTTTAGAATTCACACAGCTGTTTGATATCTCATAATATTCTGAACATAATTATATTACAGTAGTCAATCTCAATTATTTTCATTATTTTTGGAAGACTTGTCAACCCGCATATATTCATCGTTACTGGTGCTTTTATCTCCTATTCAATCCTTGTTTTCAACAAGAAACGCATTGTTTTCTGTGTTACGTTAGGGGAGATCTCCAAAATATTATAATTATATCTTTGAAAAATCAAAACAAAGTGAACGAAGTTTTACACTATGATCTTGTAAGTTCAAGTCTAAATATGTTAATTTCATTTTATTTCCTAAATATTTTAAATAATTCTAAAAACTTATTTCAATAATATGCTAATATAGAAAGAATTCTTTGAAAGTATTCGTTCTTAAACAAGTTGAAGCTTTCATATTTATGCTTTGAAGACATGTGTTCTTGTTTTCTCCTTCTTCAATGTTATTATACATCCTTCCAAAAATAATTGTAGAATTGTTGTTATTTTAGAAACTAAAATGAGTGTATATTATTCCGATTCAAGAATTTTTGTTGGTGTTGAAGGTACTCTGAGATATAATTATTTTAATTTTGATGATCTAACCACGACTTGCTTCTGTCAATTACATTCGTTGATTGTTTATTAATAACTAATATTTACTTCCTGTTCAGTGAACTTGTTCATTTTATTACACTGAAATCTCATTCAATGTTGTGGTACTTTCACTAACAAGCATATGAAAGATTCAAATAATAGAAGGATGAGTCAGATACCTTCAGTTCAGTTATTTCTATTTCTTTGTAAATAAGTTAATGTGTCCAACGTTTACAATGAAAACTTCCTCAATACAACTGGTATGCACTTCGATAATTAATATTGTCAAGCTGTCGTTTTCAAGCGGTGATAAGATTTTCTTTTTTATTGTGCTGCTTAAAGGGAGCTCATTCGCCGGGTCCACGTACATTGTCAATGGGTATTTATCCCATACAGAGTGTGGACTCTGTGATACTAGTTCAGGAAGATGTAAGTGTGTATGATTTTGAAAAATTGAGATCAAGACGATTATCGACTATCTGTTCAAATTTACGAACCGTATAGAGGCTTGAAATTGTTCTAAATTGTAAACAATAATTGATAATGTGATGTTTTAGTTCGAATTTTCTTTTAATGAATATATTTTATTAATCTTTTTTTAGCGAACAGTCAAATTGAATTATTCATACCTTCAAATTGTCTTAGCAAACTGTTCCCATGAACGTATCATTTCCACCACGGATTTTTTGAATTTTTATTGTAGTATATCGTTTGTCTTCGGTCCAGTAGAATATATGTGATAAATTGGAATAATTTAAGACGATGTTTTTTCGATGGTGATTTCTCATGTTTTAAGTAACTACCTAATTGAACTACTAACCCAATATCGTACAAACTAAAGTTACTTTATTATGTGACAATATCTCTTGCCATTTAAATTTTTCTCATTGAAACTAATGAATGTGAAGAGGAAATTCTTTCAATAATATGCTTGAAACGAATGTGGTGTCTATATGTTATCCCGTTGTTGCTTCTTAAATTTAAGGACTGTTTTGGGAAATGGTTAGAACACGAAATTGGGAAATTCTTCGAAGTCGCCCAGTGCTTTTCGGTCATAAAAATTTATTCGACTTGATTTCCAATGTTTTAACTGCATGTTTGGTAATTTAATATAAACATTGCGAGCCTGATATAAGATTTGGTTTTGATACAATTGAAATTGCTTATTTTTCAATACATAATTTAAAAGTTCAATTTATAAGCTCAACAGAAATCACTTTATATTCATTCGCTTCATATTTTTCATGATTATGATGAGATTTAATTCGGACAGGTAATAAACAACAAGGTATTTTCTTGTTAATATTTATCTATCATAGGTCTTTACTCAGTATGTATTTAGCGCAAATGTTTCATACAATTGCATAATTCTCTTTTTATTGAGAAGAGCCAGTGATGTAGATTTGTCTAATTCTAATGTATTTTTGAAAGACGATCATAAAGAAACGGAAGAAGCAACCATGTTTGACAATAAAGAAGTTTGCCGACAATTCTTCTATAATAAAAAGGTTGGTAAGTGGTTAGTTGTGAACGAACGAGCAATTAACTTATAAAAGGTATACTGAATTCAGTTTTATGCTTACATTCATTAGCGTTCATTTAGTTTGGAGATATGAAGATCAGAAATTATATTAGCTGATTTATTCGAAATACAATTGAATATATGAGTACATTAATAATACTACCTTCGCGTAGGATAATTTATTGTATATACTATATACTACGTACCCAATTACTCTTGAATGTAGGTGATTAGATGCTTGCTCAATTCTATCATAAGCTGATGAAAGTGAAGTAAATCGAAAAATGGCGTCACACATATTTAGTGAAATTGATTCAGAAATCGTTTTTAGAACGGTATAACTAATTTTTCGAACGCTAACTGAGTTCAAAGCAGTTCAAATATAAAAAATTTCGAATTTGATATGTTAGTGAAAATGAATCGCATTTTAATTTATCAAAATATGCCATCTCTTGAAAATTTTCATAATTAAAATTGACTGTAGCACATTTGTTCGACTAAACCTACTTGACTTTAAACAAATATAGTTGCTTTCCGTTTAAATCGTACATTGCCTACAATAAATTCTGTCGAAATATTTCAATGTAGTTTGTCAATAAAACTACCCCGATATCAGAATTGATGCCTATGTTAAAACACCGCAACCTCGTTCAGCTTCATTGCACCATTTTGGGAATTAATTTCTACCTGTTATAACCTCACATGTGGCATCATTTTCGTGTTCAACCAACTATCATTCCCAATTCATCCATTACGTGATTCTGTTCCATCCAGCTTCTAACACTGTGGTCTTGGCTGCCGGTTCGAATCACCATGTACACCCCCATATTGCTGTACACCACGGAGGAACACGGATGCTCGCTAACTACATTTTACGTGAGGGTTGAACAACACGAGCCTACACTCCTGCTAATTAAGACGTGCAACAACGAAGTAAGTATTTTATCTTTGTAACTTAACAAGGAAATGCTTGTACACTAACAGGTCATTAATTATTAACTGGGTATAGTATATCTTTATGTGTATATATATATATATATATATACAGGGTCGCTGATATGTATGGAAACGGTAGATTATTTACTAAAGTAAGATCGCTAGCGAAAAATGTTTGAATACAAAAGTTTTAGGGTTTTCAAAAATATATCACACTAAATAAAAATTAAGTATACAGGGTCAGTCAAAAAGTACTGAAGATAAAATTGCTTTTTCTTCAATAGAACATCCTATATATTACACCATATTTCAATTCTGTTCGAAATTCTGAACAAAATTTACATAGCACATCATTTCCTAAATTCAACCGTTTTCGAGATATCGAATTTTGAAAATAACTTTTTACTACTCTCAAATTTATTAAAGAAATAGCACGATATTTATTATGAAAGTCACACAAGGTGGAGTATGTGGAATGGATTACAATTTAATTATATTTTTACAAAAAATAAAAAAAGCATAATTGTTCAGGGTTGATAAAAATGCTCGAAACAAGTTGAAATAAACAACAAATTCTATTTAATAAGGTGCTCAAAATGTTCACCTCCTGACAGTAAATGTAGTCTACAAAAATAGTTCGCTGAATATCTAAGAGTTGCAAGAAAAAATAAAGCATGAAATTTCTACTATCCCTCCTCACATGATTTTAAATTGACTACAAAATTTTGTTCAGCGATTTCATCGCTGTCAGGAGGTAAATGGTAAACACTTTGAGTACCTTATTAAATAGAATTTGTTCTTTATTACAACTAGCTTCGTGCATTTTTATCAACCCTGAACAATTATGCTTTTATATTTTCTGTAAAAATATTATAATTAAATTATATCCACATACTCCACCTTGTGTGACTTTCATAATAAATATCCATCATTTCGTGCTTTTTTTTTATAAATTTGAGAGTAGTAGAAAGTTATTTTCAAAATTCGATATCACGAAAACGGTTGAATTTAGGAAATGATGTGCTCTGTAAATTTTGTTCAGAATTTCGAGCAGAATTGAAATATGGTATAATATATAGGATGTTCTATTGAAGAAAAAGCAATTTTATTTATTCAGTACTTTTGACTGACCTAAAATTTTTGTGCTATTAAAGTTGAAAGTATGATTCTCATTGTTTTTATGTTTTATTAGCACTAATAAAACATAAAAACAATGAGAATCATACTTTCAACTTTAATAGCACAAAAATTTTAGAAATAGAAAAAGATCAAAAACGCAGAGAAATTTTAGAAATGTTACATATTCAAAAAAATTTAAATGAAGTCGTAAATGATAGAACAGATATCAAACATTTAAGTTCAATATATGCAAATTTAATTCAACAAACAAATTCTAACCACAACAACTCATCTTCTTAGACAAAATCTAAACATCTAGAATTTTCAATTTTCTGGAAAGAAAACATAGTTTAGAACATGTGATCTCCAAAATCACAAGTAATGTCCTTTTAAAGACAACAATCAAATATTTTAAACCTATTTTGTACATTACGTGGGTGAAGGTTTCTGTGGTTCCCTTCCCATCTAATATCAACGGACCTGTCTGTTGATATTGGACTGAATAGCACGCAATTAATAACTGAAGACGGCCACAGCCGCAATGAGAAATTTTTGAAAAAAAAGATAAATAGTACCCTATTATTATTATTCTTTGACTCTTCAAAATCAAAATAATTTGGACCTATTTCGAACATTACGTGGGTAAAGGTTTCTGTGGTTTCCCTTACCATCTAATAATAACAAATTTGAATGTTAATATTGGACTGAATAGCACGTAATATATAGCAAAGAACGGCCACAGCCGAAAAAAATTTTAGTGAAACAGTAGTCTGTTTCTATAGAAATTTTTCAAATCAAATAAAGTCATAGAAATTTCAATTTTTTCTCAAAAGTTTTGATAAAGCCACGAATGTCGTGGCGAAACGTCAACCTTTTCAATAAAATCAAGTTTTTTAAGATTCAACAAGCCTGTTATTGCTAATAATTATCAAGAGATTATATATATATATATATATATATATATATATATATATATATATATATATATATATATATATATATATATATATATTCTGTGATAGACGGATCTATGAGTTTGTAAATTCCAGTGTATCTCCATTCTGATTGATGAAACTATGGTTCAGAAAAATAGGAAAAATTTCATTGTTGTGTCTTTAAATACTCAAAGTTTATTCTGAAAGATTGTTCTGGTAAAATAGGATGATTATCACACTTTATTGATACATAATATGATAAGCTCCCAAAAAGGCTGATAACAGCTATATTGTATCAACCGTTTGTACGTGACCATCTTGATATTTCTAATATGCACCGCTTCGCGGATGAGAGATCTTGGTTTCAGAACTATCACAGAGAGCTTTACACACGACATTGCTTGGTTATTCTTATGCGAAATGTCGTGAAATGAAGAGTGCAATGTATTAATAATTACTCTCTAAATATTATAACGTCACACGTTCTTATCCAGTGAAGTGTTAATTTTTTATGTAATTTAAAACAAATATGAGCCCTTAAGTTGGCTTCATTTAGTGAAATTAATCTCTTAACTTAAATTATATGATATTCATATTGTAAATAAAACTTCACAGTTTTTGATTTTCACTATATTTGTTTAACATGACAATTGTTTCGCCAAACACAGTGGCTACTTCAGATGTATAATAGAATACATACTAACTTTTACAACGAGAATATTGAAAGATGAAGGGTTAATGACTTGGGAAAACACAATAGGCACAAATATTCAATATTATATCTAGAAAAGATTTAACAACGGTGAATTATTCATATCTAATTGATCATTTAACAAATTATTGGATTGTTTCATACCATTAATTTCAAGAGCTTCTAATAAATTGAGTTTACAGCCTTTCTTTTCTATATGTAATATTTCAAATTCACTTTTAAAAATATGATTATGTTCTAGGAGTAGGCCTGGGTAACACAGTGAAATATTGGGTGTTGAAACAATGACACTAACACAACCTAGTGTTTCAACACTTTGTGCCAGCACAATTGTGTCACGACACAATCGTGGGTCATGCGTTGCCTAAAGTATTAAAAACAAATCTAGCACTCTTAAAACTGAAACTCAAATTTCTGTTGGCTCAGGTCAGTGCTATCAGAGTCGGCGCATAACTATGACACACAAAGCGAAACATTATAATAAATCAATTAATGTAGAATTGTAGAATGTGTAAATTTTTAAGATAGGGATGCATAAATCATTCGTAATATCAAATAAAATAATCCGTAGCGCCAAAAATCCTGAGGATCGACTAGCGCGGCTTATATTACGCACATGTTTACTTTAAAAACTTATAGTTTCATGTAATGTGGGTTGCCTATAGTCCATGATACAACACATCTCTAGTGCTAAATGTGCAGTCGCGTAATTTCTTAAACAGACCATACGTTTCCCGCACCTCGGTTTCTTGAAGTGTCAAGTGCCATTGCATATCATTCTACTGTTTCAACACATCTGACACATGTGAAAGTGTCAGCACAAAAGTGTTATACAACACTGTGTTACACAGGACTATCTGGGAGTGATGTGATGCATTAGTAGAATCTAATTTTTTCTTGTCGTAACTTCTTTTATGTTCTGACATTCGAACTCCACAGTTCCTGCCAGTTTGGCCAACATATACTTTAAGTCATGAACCACAAGTTAGCTTATAGATCCCTGATTTATTTTGTTGTGTAGTTTTATCTTTTGAATTTTTAATATGTTTTCCAATGGTATTCTGAGTTTTGAATGCTATTTTTAAATTTCGATTTGACAAAAAGGTTGAAATTTTGAGTGTTGTTAATAATTTAATATTATATAATATACATACAATAAGTTAATAATTTATCTATTACGCCCGGATAAACTTGAAAAATGGCTGCCTTATACAATCTTCTTGTTAAAATATTATCTATTATTTTTGGAGGATATCCATTATTGTGCGCTATTTGTTTTATGATTTGTAATTCCTTAGTGTAATTTTCTTGTGATAACGGTATATTAATGAGTCTATTTATCATACTATTAAATGCTGCTAATTTATGCTGGTAAGGATGTAAAGACGAATTGTGTATCGTGAGGTCCGAATGGAATGGCTTATGGAAAATCGAAAATGCATATTTATTGCTATATCTTTCTATTGTTAAATCCAAAAAATGAAACCTTCTGTTTCATTTTCAACTGTAAATTTAATATTAGGATAATTGAGATTGAATTCTCGCACATCACTTGGTGAAACATCATAAAGAATAAAGTATAAACTCTAAAATAAAAACACTTGGCTTATGTTTCACAATATAAAAAATATTTAGTTACTGTATTTAGCAGTAATGAAAAGTCGACATGTTTCGAGTTATGAACTCATTATCAAGACTGACTACAGGAGAGTATTGCATCGTAATTTATAAAACAGACAAAAGCAAAGGTGATACCTGAAAATCAATTTGTTCGTTTACAAGGGGTAATTGACTATTATGGGCGGAACTTATTTCTAGAATTTCGAGAAGGTCAAGGCGTTTACCCTTGTTACCTGAATGTGACAATTTGGTTTTGTTGAAATCCAGGAAGTGATTGAATTTTATACAATGTTCAGAGAAGCCAGTGGTATTTTTGTTTTGTAAAATTGACTTTTTATGTTCTTCAATACGAATATTTATATTCCTTCCTGTCTGTCCAATATAGAAAGCAGGACATTCGTCGCAAAATATTTTGTAAATACCACTGTTTTCTCCGATGTTAGATTTTTCTTTATTATTGACCAAGAATGACTTCAAGTTTCTTTTATTTGTACAAATTGTTTTAACGTTATTTTTCGATAGTCTTTTACAAATTTTGCTACTCAAATTCGGCACATAATTTATTGGGAAGTATTTTTGTTCTTCATTAATAGTTTGCGTGGGGTATATTGAATGCAACAGATACTTAATTCGTTTTTTCCCAATGAGCTTGTCGATAAGACTTTCATTTTAACGGTTATTGATGGCTAATAATTTAATTGTATTAACTTCCGTTTGAAAATTTGTTTCCGATAATGGAATCGTGAACAACCTATGTATGAACGAATGAAAAGCACTGAGTTTTATTTTAATGTGTTGGTTACTGTCGCTGTGAATTAAAGTATCTGTGAAGGTTGGTTTTCTATAAATGTTGAAAGTAAGAGAATTCAAATTCCTGGCAATCTGAACGTCTAAGAAATTCAAGGTACCGTTTTCGTTTTCTACTTCTTTTGTAAATTGAATCGAGTTGTAGAAAGTATTTATGTATTCAAGGAAATTATCTAACTGCCTATCTGTACCGGTCCAAATACAAAAAATATCATCTACATAACGCCTCCATAATAAAACGTTAGTAATTAAATTATTATCAGCATTGAAAATTTTTTCTTCTAAGTTATTCATGAAAATTTCACTCAACAAAGGCGATAACGGTGATCCCATGGGCAATCCGTCTTCTTGTTTGTATATTATATTATTAAATTTGAAATAACTCTGTTTCAAACATAAGTTTAAGGCAGACATTGTTTCGTTGACCGCTTGAGTGGTTAAATTTGGGTTCATCTCTAGATATCGCTTAACAATATTTTTAACTTCTTGAGTTGGCGTGGAAGGAAATAAGTTGATAACGTCTGAAGTGATAATTCTTGGTCAATAATAAAGAAAAATCTAACATCGGAGAAAACAGTGGTATTTACAAAATATTTTGCGACGAATGTTCTGCTTTCTATATTGGACAGACAGGAAGGAATATAAATATTCGTATTGAAGAACATACACAGAAAATAATAATGAGCCTGATATCAATCACTTCCAATGATTGACCGCATATTCATTATCATAACGTATTTTTCATTAGGACAATGTCCAAAATTTATTGATAATAATGAATTTCTGTGATTGATCAATGAACGATTTTGTTGTTATAATGAAATCTATGTCATTATGATAATGTAATTGAAGCATGAATCTAATGAAAAAAGTCATCTTTATAATGTTATTTACATTAGAGCAATGTGAAAAATACATCAAGATAATGACTACATAGTGATCAATACTATGTACCTTTAATCATCACGACACATTGTCATAATCCCTCTTTTAATAAAGCTATGTTCAATAGGCATAACATTAATGATTGAAAACATTAACCTATGTATAGTTCATCATAGCAATACACTGCGTTTATCACCTAATGTATTTCGGTCATTCGGTCAATGTCCGAGAGCATTGGGACAATGCTTAAAGAATCATGGATTGATGAATTTCTGGCTGCACCCCCACCGTCTCAACGTAAATATGCCAAAATTCGCTATCTAACGCTAACAGCTAAACGGTGAAGTGTTATTTGTGTATAAGTAAATTTTTGTGGAAGCAGTTTCTCTAGAAGGTGGTAAGTATAGTAACTGTATTTTTTGAATCTTGTTAGTTTTTTATAACATTTGAATAAAAGTTACCAAAATATTTTTTGCCAGAATACAATCTCAAAAAAATAAGTAGTTACACTGAACAGTGTTGAAAGAGACGAAAGAATGAAAACATGGCGTGTTTCGAGCACTTATAGTGAAAACATAATATAAATATATTGCATTTTGAACAATTTTTATATTATTTCGCGAACTACTATGAATTTTGCTATAAGAAATAGATATGCTCAATAATGGAACTTGCTTATACATTGTTTTGCTAAATACCCTTGTAAATTCAGTAAATTACTGAAAAGAAAATTCTATTCACAAAAAATCTACTATTTACTAAAATTTGACGGTCTACACTATTTCAACATCATCTTGAAAAATAATCATTTATTGCAGGTTGTGACCATACTTGTAAGTGTGACCTGGATCTGAAGTAGAAATCGAAATATTCCAAGCACCTTCATATATATTCAGTATTTACTTTTCCCCAATATAAATCATGGTCGGACAACTATTTGTATAACAACCCAGAGCGCCCTCCACCAAAGATATTGGAAACCAACAATTCACCGCAGAGATCGAAAATGCAGAAACCCGTCGCTAGAATACAAACTTTCTGACATAAGATGTCTATTTTTCAACTGTGGCGTAGGTATGTTTTTTAAAAATTATTGAAGAATTTTCCTTGTTCTCTTTATGTAATATATTAAATTGTCCATGGTCAACTAGTATATTTTTCATGAATTTTAATTTAATCTTGTATAATTTCATGTATTACCTATAACATTCAATATAATATAGCTATAGTTGCAACTAACTATTATAACTTTACTTCTAGATTGATATGGACTCAACCATGAAGAACGAAAATGATAATTTTTTTCTCAAAAAAAAAGGCAATGTCAAAGACAAGGCGATTGAGTTTTTACTAGGCCCAGTAAATCGAAAATATCGAGGAAAGTAAGTATCTGCTTGTGTGGATTCACCTTTCAGTGAATGGTGTTCACCCCGTGATGCTAATTTTAGTAGTTCAAAAAGAGCTTGATATTATTATTCTATGTCAGATGGTTGTTTTAGTCACAGTGTTGAAAGAGAACACTTTTTTCATTTGTTATGAAATCAAATGACAGCTTCAGAATAATTTGATACATATTTCGTGAACATCAT
Organism: Cynegetis impunctata; assembly: GCA_030704885.1. Lineage (NCBI taxonomy): Eukaryota > Metazoa > Arthropoda > Insecta > Coleoptera > Coccinellidae > Cynegetis > Cynegetis impunctata. The sequence goes on along the minus strand of JARQZK010001450.1, from coordinate 967,690 downwards.
ATTTAAAGTTCATAACATACTTATTTCATTAAAAAGTAGAGTCCCAATGAAAATGAAAATCAGTTTTCTGAAATCTGGTATTCACCTTTTTCATTTTCGACCATAATATATTTTTATTTCCAGATGGCCGAGATGAGGCAGTCACCAACAAAGTTGTAAAGAAAGATATTACTGGAAAAATGCATAACAAAAAATTTTCACTTACAGCACTCATTTTTATATCTTGCAAAAACACCACAAGAACTTGAAGAATGGATATACTTTTTGAATTCGAAGAAAACTTCAATTCAATCTTTTGTGTTCGCAATTGGTGAAGATATAACAAAAATTCAAGGAGAGTATAAATACTTCGATGGAATTAGATATAAGTTTTTCAATGTTATAAGAGCCGTTAATAGTTGTTCAAATATTATTTATGTTTCCAATTTAAGTTTTTCTCCAGAAAGTATGTTTTGGTCGTTTATTGAATACTTTTTTTTAAACCTCAATCCAGGAATTGTATACAGTAAAACACATATCTTATGTCAATATTTGAAGAATAAATTGTATTATTCCAATTCAATGAATCTTTTGTGTCTGTTTGTGGTTATCTTTGGAATGAACTCGTTCGACAGTGCCATCATAATTGCTTGGAGCATCATTAGCAATAATATATAGTCATTTTTTCCCTATATGCAATTATATACCTGTCACTATATATATATATATAACTATATATATATATATATAATATATATATATATATATATATATATATATATATATATATATATATATATATATATTATATATATATATATATATATATATATATATATATATATATATATATATATATATATATATATATATATATATATATATATATATAGTCTTGATAATGAGTTCATAACTCGAAACATGTCGACTTTTCATTACTGCTAAATACAGTAACTAAATATTTTTTATATTGTGAAACATAAGCCGAGTGTTTTTATTTTAAAGTTTATACTTTATTCCTAATATTAGGATGTAATGAATTAATAAAATTTAGAAAGGGACTAAGTTGTCTTGTAGTCCCTGTGAAGCAGGTTAATACATCGTCCACATATATATACCAGTAAAGGTAATTCTTAGTGAGTTTATTATTGTGAATTAGATTTTCCAAATTATCCATGAATATTTCCGCAAGGAGAGTGCTAAGTGGATTTCCCATAATTAACCACTCATCGCTGGAATAAACATCATTGTCAAATTGAAAATAATTTTGGTCGAAGTGTTGTGTTGTGTTAATTTGATGGTTATTCTCATTCAAAAAATTATTGCTGCAGTACCGGTACCTGAATCATCTTGACCATATGATACTACGTTTGCCGCCATACAATCATTTTATATGACAAGGTGAAAATTTCTCAGTTCATTATATAATTAGTATAAATCAAAACCTTGAACCCAAGTAATGAAAACATATTTAGTACATTTATCTACATTAGCGCATGAGAGAAATATTCATAGAATAATGAAAATGTAGAAAGTTTTCGTGCAGTATCATATACAAGATTTGCCAGATCTAGAGAGGAAAACACAGAAAAATTGGGAAAAATATATTTTAGTACGACAGTTAGTAACTTTCATCTTTATTATATCATCCGTTCCTTCGACTCAAAAATCAACTTCAGTGGAGGTTGGTGATTTTGAAAGTCGTGTCATAGTGACGTAATTATAAGCTATGGTATTCAGTATTAATATCAAAAGAGCATCGAAAATAATCGATTATATTTCCGAATCACGAGATGTATTTTGCGAAACATCATGATAGCGCAGCTCGAGTGATGTTTTAAGAAAATACGTGATGAGGTCACTAGTCACCAAGGTTTATCGATATTTTCACTAAAGACATTAAAGTCAGCTACTTCAATAGACACTTTGAGTCTAGACTCTCTAGACTATAGCTCAAGTTATAATTTCTATAAAATCTCCCATAGAAATGTCAATACTCAAAGTAGAGTTCCTTGGAGCAACCACAGTAGACTTCCACTTTATAAACATTTTCCTATAGAGTAGTATTACTGGAGAATTTTCCTCGAGAAGTATTACCGTCTAGATTCAATCCGTGTTGCTTATAATAACTATTCAAATCTATCATCGATAAACCCTAGAAAATAAAACCCACAAATTTATTATTGATACATTTTGAACAAAAACAAAACTTGAATTTACTACGTTTGTTATCACAAAAATGTATTTTTGTGATAATAAATGTAGTAAATTCAAGTTTTGTTTTTGTTCATCATGTTAAATTATCACGTAGTAACGACGGATTCCATCAACTATTAATACATTTCACTAATCTAGAGTGGTGATATTTTTGTTGGTTTTTTGATTCATCTAACTGAATTTTTTATTTGAAAATAATTTTAAACACAAATACTTTCGTTTCGTAACTATCAATTCATGTGTTATTGTGATACTTTCAAATATATACTTTTCTAGGTTTTTGGCGCTTACTGCTCGTCAAGATGGTGTGAGAGAAATCAGAAGGATCAGAGGGGTAATAGACAGGCGTATTTTGGCACAGGGGAGACTTTCCTTTTTTCTTTGTATCCTGAACGTGCCAAATACCCTTGGGTGGGTATTGACGCTGACAGGGTAGAACATGGCGCTGAGCTATTTATGGCAGCTGATACCAAAATGATAACCATTGGAGGAGGGTGAGTTATATATTTACAATAGTAGTTGCTGCATTTAAATAAATGAAAGAAAGGTCAACCGTCCAGTCGTCGAAGATGGAAGTGGTGAATTTTAATGCCTGTCTTTTATACGCCTTGCTGCATATTGAAAGTTTTTTAAAAGCAAACATTCATCTCTATAGCTTACGTTTCTCGCTCAATTTCAATTGATCAGTGAGGCCCCGTCTTTCTCATTCTCGGTGTTTATATCTCAGATCAAAGACAGGGAGGTATGATTTCTTCTTGATGTAACAAAATATTAATCCAACAGAAGGTTGTATGATTGACGGGAAAACTATCGACGAAATTGACTTCACGTCATAGTGCACTAAGAAATATCAAAAACCATCACATTAATCTACACAATAGAATAACTATATTTTGCTTGAGGATATAATATAATATGAATACATCGAAATATGGCGGAAAGGTATTAGAAAATGTTATCTTCGTCGGAACTTCAGATTTCAGTTGTTAGCACTAAGTGTTGTAATTTCTTCCTTCTCGAATATTGTTATCGAGTTATTTATATCTGAAAGCACCTATTCAATAACTTGAAGCCTTCTCTATTTCGCATCAATAATTTTTCAATCAAGTTTCCATGGTTTTATCGTAGTTATATGAAAAAATGAAAATAATATGCTATTGGGATCTGACATTCCAGCTGGCTCACTCTGGCGGTCAGATTGATGAAGTTTTTATTTCCAACGTTAACATATGCAATTGCACGTACAAGTTTCTTATTTCTCACAAATTACTGCGCAAAAGGTGTAAAATAGAAATTTGCAAAACGTAGAATCATCAGGTCTAGAGAGTAAAAAGTTCTAATTCAAATACATATACAAATGCAAGTGTTAGCTTTCATCGGTTTCCGAAGCCAAACAAATATTTTGTAGAGGGTGAAAATCGTTTCGGAGAAACGGAAAAGATTGATTTATTGAAGGTATGGAAAATGAATCTGAAGAAGGATCACACAACTCAGAGTTGACGGTGTGCTCTTTGCATTTTACAAAAGAATATTACATTCTTCCAGGTTATTAACTCCTATGATTGAAATTAAGGTTAGTTGTCTTTACTAATGAAAATTCAAGATGCGGCAGCCAAAAGGAGAGTTTTGTAAAAAATGCCCTTCCTACATGTAAACTTCCAAAAGCTTACGATACGGAAAGGAAAGCAGATCGAGCCTAGCAGTAAATGAACAAGTGCCGAATAAAATTTCCCGTCGTTTCCCGTATATTCTCCATTAATTTCATGAGGTTTTTCAATTAACTGAGAAATAGACAGACAAAACGCAGTAAAGTTGGCGATACAAGGCCTCGACTTCCAATCTATCACCTTCTCTGTATTTTCTCGAGTAAGTTGTCACCTGTTTATCGCTTTACACTTTCACTTGAATCTGACATTGTTATGAAAAAGTCTAAAAACATTCAAATCTCTCATATAACCGGCGTCAAAGTTTGTCTTGAACGCAATGTGTTGACGTCATCACCTAAGCTCCTCCTCTATGTCAGATCCCAATACCGAGAGATTTCGGTGTTATATTTTCCTTAAAAAAAACTTTTTATGAGAAAGTTTTTTAATTTTTCCGTTGCAAAAGTACTAACTTATTACTGCTTGCAAGTAAAATCAATATTGTTATATAGGAACACTGCGATTATTTTTTCAAGTGAAGATTTTTTATTATTTGAGATCTCTAGAAGTGATGTTTTTCCTTTTCCAGTGATGGACAGGCAATTTGGATAGACGAAAACAACCATTTTGGCAAACCGATGCTTGTTCAACGTTTAGTAATCCCCTTTGTGTCCTGGAGGAGACTTTGAGATAAGAGTGTTGGAAGTATATGGGTTCAAAATGAACCCAGAATAAGTATGATGATTTGAGAAAACTATGCACATTAGCATAATCTCTCTTTCGCAACACTCTGGGAATGAAACTAGTTCAGTAATATATTTTTTCTTGTTCTCGATACACTCCTCACAATATCTCAGGCACCCTTCGCTATATTTATATGATGCGATAAAAAATAGGTGTTGGTGTTTCTATGCATGTTACTCTTGAAAATAACGAAAAAACAACTCTTTTTTCACCTTCGGCGTTCACAACGATTACCTTATGCTTTCGCATAGTAACAATGGAAACGCTGGTTGTATCTTTTTTAGCACTACTTATTCATGTAGGAGAAAAAAATAACTACAAATTTCATGGATAATTTTTCTCACAAAAAGTTTTTGTAATTTTTTTATGATGGGTTAGGATAATGGAAACTGTAATTCCAAAGTAAATAGAGAATTCTTGAATTTTGAAATTTTACACATGTGATAGTTCACTTCTGTAGGTTGTTCAATGAATTTATATTTAAAGCATGTATACTTCTATAAATTTCGTTTTGAAAATACTTGGATTGAATTTCACTAATTTTTTTAAATGACATCAATTTTAAGAACTGTTTCCCAAATTGGGATAAAGAAAGTTTTGTGGGGGTACGCCCGCTGCATAGGGCCTTTACTGCGCCTGATACAAACAGTTTATTCAACATAATGCCTTTTCCAACTTCATATCTATGCGAAGTTACTTTTTCGCTGGGAACCAAATAACTTTGATCTGATATGCCTCAACATAAACATCTTCAACATTCTCGTTGATCTTAATAAATGATATTTAATAGTTCTTATAAAAAATTCTTAGTCAATCATGGATCAATTTTTATTTTTGTTTATTACTGTTTTTACCTGAAAAAGTGAAAAATTAATATATTTTTATCAAATTATATGCATTTTTACGAACGTTACGTACATTTAGTACATAAATGTCGAAAAACTTGATCTATACTTCTCACATATAAGTTTTATTTCAATTTTTAATACTCATATTATCCAGAAAACTCATATTCATCTATGAAGCATCCAAAGTTTTAGAAATAATTTAATCAAATCGGGATTAGATACTTTATGTTTATTATAACCACTCCTCATGATGGAGAAAGTAATTCAGATCTCAATATTGTTTAGTGTATTTGATTATCGAATGAGCTTGTTATCAACCAATGTAAACTTCAAATATCGCCATTATATCTGATCAATCATGAACACCTGTATTGATGTCGAATTCAAAAAATGTATTTCCATATCAGTTTTTGTTCTTCGTGTTTATTGAAAACCGATAAATTTCGAATATAGTATTATTTCCTCGAAACTGTGTACATTGTCAAATATTCAATTAGCGTAAATGTTAATTCTACAATATGTACAAATTATATCGATGAAAAGCTAGTCCATGTACCGTTCTATTTTTTTGTGTATGACGAACAATATGTCCAACATTTATGTATTTGAGAATGTTGAAATTTTGCATTTTTTCTGATACATGAAAATGCGATATTCATTCACTGAATTTCAAGCTTTAGCTTCCTTCATGTTGCTTCTGTATAATGCTATCCCTAATATAGCGCTTAAGCATTTCACATATTTTTCAATTTGCACCATCAAACTTTCTAAGAAGGAATATGTAATATCGTTTATATTTTTGTGTGTGTATATATATATATATATATATATATATAAAATCTTTTGATAATTATTAGAAATAACAGGCTTGTTGAATCTCAAAAAACTCGATTTTATTAAAAAGTTGACGTTTCGCCACGACATTCGTGGCTTTATCAAAACTTTTGAAAAAATTGAAATTTCTTTGACATTTATTGATTTGAAAAAATTTGAATAGAAAAGGACTACTATGTCTCACTAAAAATTTTTTCGGCTGTGGCCGTTCTTTGTTATTTATTACGTGCTATCCAGTCCAATATTAACATTCAAATCTGTTATTATTAGATGGTAAGGGAAACCAGAGAAACCGTTACCCACGTAATGTTCGAAATAGGTTCGAAAATTAAGGTTAGTTGTCTTTACTAATGAAAATTCAAGATGCGGCAGCCAAAAGGAGAGTTTTGTAAAAAATGCCCTTCCTACATGTAAACTTCCAAAAGCTTACGATACGGAAAGGAAAGCAGATCGAGCCTAGCAGTAAATGAACAAGTGCCGAATAAAATTTCCCGTCGTTTCCCGTATATTCTCCATTAATTTCATGAGGTTTTTCAATTAACTGAGAAATAGACAGACAAAACGCAGTAAAGTTGGCGATACAAGGCCTCGACTTCCAATCTATCACCTTCTCTGTATTTTCTCGAGTAAGTTGTCACCTGTTTATCGCTTTACACTTTCACTTGAATCTGACATTGTTATGAAAAAGTCTAAAAACATTCAAATCTCTCATATAACCGGCGTTCAAAGTTTGTCTTGAAACGCAATGTTTTGACGTCATCACCTAAGCTCCTCCTCTATGTCAGATCCCAATACCGAGAGATTTCGGTGTTATATTTTCCTTAAAAAAAACTTTTTATGAGAAAGTTTTTTAATTTTTCCGTTGCAAAAGTACTAACTTATTACTGCTTGCAAGTAAAATCAATATTGTTATATAGGAACACTGCGATTATTTTTTCAAGTGAAGATTTTTTATTATTTGAGATCTCTAGAAGTGATGTTTTTCCTTTTCCAGTGATGGACAGGCAATTTGGATAGACGAAAACATCCATTTTGGCAAAACCGATGCTTGTTCAACGTTTAGTAATCCCCCTTTGTGTCCTGGAGGAGACTTTGAGATAAGAGTGTTGGAAGTATATGGGTTCAAAATGAACCCAGAATAAGTATGATGATTTGAGAAAACTATGCACATTAGCATAATCTCTCTTTCGCAACACTCTGGGAATGAAACTAGTTCAGTAATATATTTTTTCTTGTTCTCGATACACTCCTCACAATATCTCAGGCACCCTTCGCTATATTTATATGATGCGATAAAAAATAGGTGTTGGTGTTTCTATGCATGTTACTCTTGAAAATAACGAAAAAACAACTCTTTTTTCACCTTCGGCGTTCACAACGATTACCTTATGCTTTCGCATAGTAACAATGGAAACGCTGGTTGTATCTTTTTTAGCACTACTTATTCATGTAGGAGAAAAAAATAACTACAAATTTCATGGATAATTTTTCTCACAAAAAGTTTTTGTAATTTTTTTATGATGGGTTAGGATAATGGAAACTGTAATTCCAAAGTAAATAGAGAATTCTTGAATTTTGAAATTTTACACATGTGATAGTTCACTTCTGTAGGTTGTTCAATGAATTTATATTTAAAGCATGTATACTTCTATAAATTTCGTTTTGAAAATACTTGGATTGAATTTCACTAATTTTTTTAAATGACATCAATTTTAAGAACTGTTTCCCAAATTGGGATAAAGAAAGTTTTGTGGGGGTACGCCCGCTGCATAGGGCCTTTACTGCGCCTGATACAAACAGTTTATTCAACATAATGCCTTTTCCAACTTCATATCTATGCGAAGTTACTTTTTCGCTGGGAACCAAATAACTTTGATCTGATATGCCTCAACATAAACATCTTCAACATTCTCGTTGATCTTAATAAATGATATTTAATAGTTCTTATAAATAATTCTTAGTCAATCATGGATCAATTTTTATTTTTGTTTATTACTGTTTTTACCTGAAAAAGTGAAAAATTAATATATTTTTATCAAATTATATGCATTTTTACGAACGTTACGTACATTTAGTACATAAATGTCGAAAAACTTGATCTATACTTCTCACATATAAGTTTTATTTCAATTTTTAATACTCATATTATCCAGAAAACTCATATTCATCTATGAAGCATCCAAAGTTTTAGAAATAATTTAATCAAATCGGGATTAGATACTTTATGTTTATTATAACCACTCCTCATGATGGAGAAAGTAATTCAGATCTCAATATTGTTTAGTGTATTTGATTATCGAATGAGCTTGTTATCAACCAATGTAAACTTCAAATATCGCCATTATATCTGATCAATCATGAACACCTGTATTGATGTCGAATTCAAAAAATGTATTTCCATATCAGTTTTTGTTCTTCGTGTTTATTGAAAACCGATAAATTTCGAATATAGTATTATTTCCTCGAAACTGTGTACATTGTCAAATATTCAATTAGCGTAAATGTTAATTCTACAATATGTACAAATTATATCGATGAAAAGCTAGTCCATGTACCGTTCTATTTTTTTGTGAATGACGAACAATATTTCCAACATTTATGTATTTGAGAATGTTGAAATTTTGCATTTTTCTGATACATGAAAATTCGATATTCATTCACTGAATTTCAAGCTTTAGCTTCCTTCATGTTGCTTCTGTATAATGCTATCCCTAGTATAGCGCTTAAGCATTTCACATATTTTTCAATTTGCACCATCAAACTTTCTAAGAAGGAATATGTAATATCGTTTATATTTTTGTGTGTGTATATATATATATATATATATATATATATATATATATATATATATATATATATAAAATCTTTTGATAATTATTAGAAATAACAGGCTTGTTGAATCTCAAAAAACTCGATTTTATTAAAAAGTTGACGTTTCGCCACGACATTCGTGGCTTTATCAAAACTTTTGAAAAAATTGAAATTTCTTTGACATTTATTGATTTGAAAAAATTTGAATAGAAAAGGACTACTATGTCTCACTAAAAATTTTTTCGGCTGTGGCCGTTCTTTGTTATTTATTACGTGCTATCCAGTCCAATATTAACATTCAAATCTGTTATTATTAGATGGTAAGGGAAACCAGAGAAACCGTTACCCACGTAATGTTCGAAATAGGTTCAAATTATTTCGATTTTGAAAAGTCAAAGAATAGGGTACTATTTATCTTGTTTTCAAAAATTTCTCATTGCGGCTGTGGCCGTCTTCAGAAAGACTAAAAGCACACAAATATACCAGAACACAAACCACAGCACTAATAAAACATAAAAACAGTGAGAATCATACTTTCAACTTTAATAGGACGAAAATTTTAGAAATAGAAAAAGATCAAAAACGCAGAGAAATTTTAGAAATGTTACATATTCAAAAAAATTTTAATAAAGTCGTAAATGATAGAACAGATATCAAACATTTGAGTTCAATATACGCAGATTTAATTCTTTAATTTTTCTAAGAAACAACACAAATCAAAACAAACAAACTCTAACCATAACAACTCATCTTCTTAGACAAAATCTAAACATCTAGAATTTTCAATTTTTCTAAAAAGAAAGTATAGTTTAGAGCATGTGATCTCCAAAATTACAAGTAATGTCTTTTTAAAGACAACAATCAAATATTTTAAACCTATTTTGTACATTACGTGGGTGAAGGTTTCTGTGGTTCCCTTCCCATCTAATATCAACAGACCTGTCTGTTGATATTGGACTAAATAGCACGTAATTAATAACTGAAGACGGCCACAGCCGCAATGAGAAATTTTTGAAAAAAAGATAAATAGTACCCTATTCTTTGACTTTTCAAAATCGAAATAATTTGAACCTATTTCGAACATTACGTGGGTAAAGGTTTCTGTGGTTTCCCTTACCATCTAATAATAACAGATTTGAATGTTAATATTGGACTGAATGGCACGTAATGAATAACAAAGAACGGCCACAGCCGAAAAAAAAATTTCCGTCGACCTCTAAATAAAAGCTTACTTTAACGTAAACGAAATTAATCATTAATGACCCATTTTAATGTGCAATTTCTCCTATTTTAATGTATGACCAAACACAGAAGTATTCAGCACGGAATAGTTGAATTATTCTGTGTTTGTACTGTTATTCCACAGAGAAAAGGAATTCATAATTCAAATCGAAAAATTTAACTCTACAAAATTAAGTAGAAACTGCGGAAAAAATTTTATGCAATAATCGTCCGAAAGTAAATAACACTTCAGCTTCCACCAGTTCCACATATTCCTTATCGGATATTGTAGGTAATGTTAACTATTCAGAATGTCACATAGACATGTCTAATATTCCATCTATGAATTTCTCAAATTGTTCCATCGGGAGCATAAATATAAATAAATCGAAATGAACATAGAAATTTATATTGTGTCAAGTGTATCTGTCATGCAAAATAAAAATTTATTTCAATCAAGAATTTATACTCAATTCATGATGAGGTCGACGGAAAAATCTTGTAATAAACTCGTTTATTAATGTAGCGATTAATGGTCTCGAACTATTAACGCGCTCGCTCCGCTCACGCGTTAAAATATCTCAACCATTAATCGCTGTCATTAATAAACTAGTTTATTAAATAACTATTAGTGAGACATAGTAGTCTTTTTCTATTCAAATTTTTTCAAATCAATAAATGTCAAAGAAATTTAAATTTTTTCAAAAGTTTTGATAAAACCACGAATGTCGTGGCGAAACGTCAACTTTTTAATAAAATCGAGTTTTTTGAGATTCAACAAGCCTGTTATTGCTAATAATTATCAAAAGATTAGAAATAGTTCACAGGCAACAACAATTCGAATGAATATATATATATATATATATATATATATATATATATATATATATATATATATACAGGGTGATTCACGGTGGATGGCACATTAGACGTTTCTGGTGAACCATACAACAAATCACTTTGAAAATTCAATGGAGGGCATAGTCGGACATTCTCTACCCAACTAAAATATTTTCGGTAATGCGGTGTTGCCACTTCTATTAGAAAGTAATAGCAACTTTGATTTTTCAAATAGAACTACCTGTTTATTATATTATTTTTAGAATTTCCAACAATTTCCCAACAATTTTTCATGATATTTCCCAATACCTATCTGTTACCGTTTTTGAAATAAAAATTATTTTCATTTTTTTTCGTCGGAAATCAAGACCTAAAAACTCTGATATCTTTGAGCTAAGAAATACAATGATATCGAAATTTCGGTTCAAGTTTGTTGATACTTAGGGGCTTCCTACAGTTCAGTCTAATCTCCGTTATTTCAATACAGGGTGGTCAAAAAATACAGTTATTTCGTTAGCTTGAAAAAGTGACTATAAGTTGGTTATTTCAAATGGAATACCCTGTATATTATTAAAAATTCGGAAAGCTGCTAGAATTTCCATTTTATCTATGTATATCATACCTATACCTAACTAGTCAAGTTTAGGACTTATGAGGACTTATTTGGGAAAATGTTCCTTGAACATGGTACCTATCCCCTTGGTATTTGCTAAGCATGTCATGATTACTATTTGACAGTAACGTTGTGACTATCTACTAATAATATCAACACTTTCATCACTTCAGAAGTTGGAAATACCTTCAGAAACGATGGAAAAATTTTATTCAAATAAAGTTCTTATGAATTTGTTTAATATTTTTGGACAGTGTGATAAAATTATCAGCAGGACATGTAGAAGTTCAATGAAATGTATCCGAATCTACCGCCAATGAACCTCAAGAAATTTATAATTATACATTAGATTTTTATTTTTGGGGAATGTTTAAAAAAAAAGTTCGATTCGAACATATTTTGAAATGTCAATATTTCCACTATCAAGTTATTTGGTAGTTTTTTAAAGTTGATCCAAACGTATAGAAATTGTTCTGAATTCTTATAAATTTCTTGAGGTTCATTGGCAGAAGATTCGGATACATTTCATTGAACTTTCTACATGTCCTGCTGATAATTTTATCACACTGTCCAAAAATAATAAAAAAATTCATAAGAACTTCATTTGAATAATTTTTTTCCATCGTTTCTGAAGGTATTTCCAACTTCTGAAGTGATGAAAGTGTTGATATTATTAGTAGATAGTCACAACGTTACTGTCAAATAGTAATCATGACATGCTTAGCAAATACCAAGGGGATACCATGTTCAAGGAACATTTTCACAAATAAGTCCTCATAAGTCCGAAACTTGACTAGTTAGGTATAGTTATGATATACATAGATAAAATGGAAATTCGAGCAGCTTTCCGAATTTTCAATAATATACAGGGTATTCCATTTGAAATAACCAACTTATAGTCACTTTTTCAAGCTAACGAAATAACTGTATTTTTCGACCACCCTGTATTGAAATAACGGAGATTAGGCTGAAGTGTAGGAAGCCCCCAAGTATCAACAAACTTAAACCGAAATATCGATAACATTGTATTCCTTAGCTCAAAGATATCAGAGTTTTTAGAGGTCTCGATAACGGCAATAGATAGGTATAGGGAAATATCATGAAAAGTTGTTGGGAAATTGTTGGAGATTCTAAAAATAATATAATATACAGGTAGTGCCATTTGAAAAATCAAAGTTGCTACTACTTTTGAATAGAAGTGGCAACACCGCATTACCGAAAATATTTTAGTTGGGTAGAGAATGTCCGACTATGCCCTCCATTGAATTTTCAAAGTGATCCGTTGTTTGGTTCATCAGAAACGTCTAATGTGCCATCCACCGTGAATCACCCTGTATATATATATATATGACACACGCACACACATATATTCACTAACCATTCCATACGTTTTAAATTATTTGAATAAGTAAAAGTATTAGGTATTGAAAATAAAGCTCTTTATGAATATGTACTATAAGCTAGGACGACAGTTGGAAAGAGTTCGTTGTGATCGTGCCACCTAGTAAAATTTTCTTCTTTTTACAGTGAGGGGCAGGCTATCTGGATGGATGAAAACATCCGCTTTGGCAAAACCGACCGTTGTTCAACGTTCAATAACCCGCCCCTGTGTCCCAATGGGGATTTCGAAATACGAGTATTGGAAGTTTATGGATTTGCCACTGAACAATGAATCATTCAGCATTCTACTATATGATATGTATCTTCTGTTTTCTCATATTTTTCCGCTGAGTTCTATGTGACAAAAGTGTACCTGGATTTGTATTTTAACGTTTTTCATTCCAGTTACGGACCGATTTCCAGAGAATTTCTTCACTTCGATCATGGTTTTCTATTTTTCACCAAAAAATTTCTATTTCTTAGGTCTTTCTCTGAAAAGACTAAGGACTGTTCGTATAGACTAAATAGGTAGCTATATCGGTTTCCCGTTGAAACAAATTATTTATTAATCTTAATCAGATTTTGTCAACAAAATTAAAGTACAAAGGATGCAATCTTACATAAAAAAAATTATTGGCTCAAACTTCCTATAGTCTAGAGATATGTCAAAGTGGTAGCTGTTCAATTAATACTATTGTCCTTTTATTAGTTTGTCATATTAAACATTAGTATTTCTGAACAAATACGAGAGGAAACTTATTGTTTATTTATTTTGTTCAACATGTGTATGTTATCTTCTGATATGTTTTAATTAGATTTTTCCAAGTAAAATATGTTATTTTTTCATGTGCAAAATTTACAACGTGGTATTTTTCAATTCTCAAAAGTTTTCAAACAATTAAAATTTCGAAATATTTTTATGCGAGATTCCAAAATTTGGTTTTTAGAAATAACACATTTTCGTCATGGTCTGAAGTGATGGGTGTTAAATAGAAAGTTTTGTTTTCAAAATACCAAAGGCAGTTTTCTTGCCTTGTTAGATAGAATCTCTGGAGAGTAGTCTGTTGTGCTTGAGCAATCATTGTCATTAAGAGCGAGAATTTACGTGTGAATGACGGAAGTACTAGATTTCTAGTCGTAGCAGTGTATTATTATTGTTAGTTGTTATAAATGTGTATAAATTCGACTTAGTGCAATATTTTTTATTTATTGTATTCAACTACAAAATTGTATATATTAGTTAATAATTATTGTTAATTTTATTTTAAAATTTTAAAAAAACTACTTAAGTGAAACAATGTGCCACAAGTAGTTTTCAATCATTAAAATTTCAAAGGTTTAACAATTGTGACTAGGTTATAGTTTTTGATTTTATTGTCAAATTTTAACTTTAAGTTTACCTGTTACTAATTATTGAACTTTTTTATTATATTTTTATAACTGAACCTCATTAGATGTGTTCTTATGAATGTTATAGTTACTATGAGTCGATGTTGAAAGGTTTAAATTTTTTAGAACATATCATGTCACATTTAATCAAGAAAAAATATACCCAGAATATGTAGCTTAAAGCTTATTCGCTTGTAAATGTATTTCCTCATGTTTTTCATGTTTAAATGAAAATAAAATGTTTACTACAAATAATCATTTCTCTCTGAATTATTCGGTTCAAATTTTAAACACAAAGTTATGTTAGTACCTTTACATACGTATCGGGTAAGATTCGGTATTGATCCGGTAATGATCGTGTATCGTGTATCAACCTTTCACACGTAGCCGGTTATCGGCCGATTTGGTGCAAATGAGGAAAAGGAAAGGAAACACACGTGTTTCATTCCTCCCTGAAGTATGTGTCAGGGAGGCGGGCAGCTTGAGTTTGGGATTAACTCCCTTCAGCCAGATCAGAGGATACACTTCCACTGAACAAGAAACATAATAAGTCTATTTTGTGATGTTCTTTTTAGAGACTTTTCGTGATGTTTATTTAAAACGTTGAAAAGATATCTCCTAAATGTTTAAATTTTATAACCAACTTCATTAACATCCATGTTATGTAATTAAAACATATTTTAGATGTACACAATACTACTTGAATTCGCAGTGATATACACATCCTATGAACTTCTTTTCAGCAACTTCTTTCAGGAAACATCCATACGATGTTAATTTGTATCACTGATGTTACATACAGAACATTACTGCAATATTACAAATTAACATGTTTCTGAGATGATCACATTTTGTAGTTACTTTTACAACTTTCGAACTACTCTTTAGTAACTTCCTGCGACTGGGTGAGCTGTTTGAATGATGTATTCATAAAATTATATAAAAGAAGAAAACAGAAGACGAAAAAAACAATGACAAGCATGATATATGGCGGATCGTGGCGTGCAAGTAGGTTATAAGTGGTGGCAGCGTCGTTTTCAGTTTCTTGTTATAATGGACAAACAACAGTTATCGGTAAGTACTTATTCTAAAATCATAATTATTATAACTTAAATATACTCATTTTAATATTCTAATCGGCTATTCAACATTGAAATTCCGGGTGGAGGGATATACTGTAACGTTTCGTAAAGTTTTGATAGGTTGAAATTTTTATAGTTTTAATATTAAAAAATTATTCTAATAAATATTCTGTAAACCAGCTATAAGGTATCAGTTAAATTAACGTGACTGTAACAATTATTTGCATAGTGGATCTATGTACAAGTACATTAAGGAAAGGTGAGACGGGATATTTATGGAACATAGGAAGTGTGGGTAGGGTTCAGAGGATTAATACTGGCCCAGCATTCGCCTTATAAGTTTGCTAGCAGTGACTTACATTACCATGAGGAAACCTCTGAGAAAAACTCATGGCAGACCAATCGGCCCCGTGGTTTGAACCCGAGACCTCCCAAATACTAGCCAGCGTAACTAACATACTCGATTAACTAGCTTGGTGATTGGCAAATGAGGTCGAGAGGCTAGCTTAAATAGTCATCACACAATAGTGTCCACAACGGACAGAAAGCGTATTATGACAACGTGGCTATTGCACCGACGAAGCTGTCGACGTTTAAAAATGAAAATAATATATTGATTACACCCAATCATTATGAGAAAGACTATTGTGGCTGCATTTTAAACTTTGTTTCAAGACCTAAGAGAACACGAAGAAAAATTCTTCAAATATTGTCCATTTCATCTTTTTGATGAATTACACGGTCGTCTTAAAGATACCATCCAGCGAAAGAATACTGTAATGAGAGATTCCACCAACGTAATTAAGAATTCTGTGTCAATATTCATATTATCTGCCATCTCGTCACTATTTACAAACCAAAATAAACAAAACCTCTAAAAAGAACTGATTTCCAATCGAGCAACTGGACGACTGTCGCACGACACGTGTGAAAACTCGCATTAGGACGGTTACACACGTATCGGTTAAGAATCGGCCGATATCGGGTAGCGATCGTGTACCAACCTTTCACACGTAACCGGTTATCGGCCGATTTGGTGCAAGGGAGGTCGAGACGCGAGCGTTAAATAGCCAACTTTTTTGTCCACAATGGACAGAAAGTATTATGGCAATCTGGCTATTGCATAGGCGAAGGCGTCGACGTTTACAAAAGCAAAGAATATACTTATTGAGTGCACCCAATCATTATGAGAAGGACTATTGTGGGTGTATTTTATACTTTGTTTCAAGACCTAAGAGAAGTAGAAAAATTCTTCAAATATTTTCGAATGTCCATTTCTTCTTTTGATGAAGTACACGGTCGTCTTAAGGATACTATCCAGCGACAGAATACTGTGATGAGAGAATGCATTCATCCTATCCAAATGTTAGCGTTCTGTCCCATAGAACAGGTTCAGATTCTACCAACGTAATCATGAATTCTGTGTCAACATTAATATTATCTGCCATTATTGTTGAACAAAACCTCTCAAAACAACTGATTTCCAATCGTGCAACCAGACGACTGCCGCACGATACGTGTGAAAGCTCGCATTTAGTGTAATATCGGCAGACTGCCGGTCTTGTAGTGAGCGCGCCCGACGCCTAACTGATATCGTCCGACTCGCGACTATTGTCCGATACGTCGTGTGAAAGGTCGCTTACTATATATAGGCCAAGCTACAGAGATTTAGAGAGAGCATTTTGTGCAAAAAGTGTTAGAAGAAAACCAGCTCCGCCATTGTTTGTCAAATAGTTCCACATGATATAGTGATATGTTTTTCACTCGACTTTATTATTTATATCTTTGTTATTAACGCGTTTTTTTTTAGTTTTTTGCTTATAAAATTGAAACTATCAGAGTAATTGTGATGGTGTCAATAGACTTATATTGTAGAAAATGAAAAGACGAAAAAAATGAAAGGTCGGACGACTCGATCAGACCCTCAGTCTAAGAGAAAATTGGAAAAAACCGGCAAATGCAGTTTTTTCAAAAGTTCATAACTCGGTTATTTTTCGAATTGTAGCGTAGATCCTCCGGTTAGTATTATTTATCAACATAAACTTTATTTGTGCGAAGAGCAGGAACTGTCCGATGCATAGTTTTGTTCTGTGGCCATTTGAATATTTTACTATGCAATTTTCCAGCAGACCTGAATGCGACAGGTATAGTCCGATTTCAATTTACAAAAAAGATTTTGAAAGCAGAATTATCATAGTCCAAAACGTTCATCTTGGTTTTACATGAAAACGCTGAGAAATATGCTAAAAATAAAGCTGAACATGAAGAAAAAGGGCCGAGCGCGTGAGAATAATTGAAGAGTGGGGGTAGTGCAGCAGGCAAGGATAAGCACGACATTAGAAAGCGTCGGCATTTTGAACATGACGGTTATTTTTCGGCCGTTTTTCGTCATGTTCAGCTTTATTTTTAACATATTTCTCAGCGTTTTCATGAAAAACCAAGATGAACGTTTTGAACTATGAGAATTCTACTTTCAAAATCTTTTTTGTAAATTGAAATCGGACCACACCTGTCGCATTCAGGTCTGCTGGAAAATTGCATAGTAAAATATTCACACAGATCAAAAACTATGCATCGGACAGTTCCTGCTCTTTGCAAAAATGAAGTTTATATTGATAAATAATACTAACCGGAGGATCTACGCTACAACTCAAAAATTAACCGAGTTATGAACTTTTGAAAAAACTGCATTTTGACCGTTTTTCCAATTTTCCCTTAGACTAAGGGTCTGATCAAGTCGTCCGATCTCTCATTTTTTTCGTCTTTTCTTTTTCTACAATAAGTCTATTGACACCATCACGATTACTCTGATATTTTCAATTTTATAAGCAAAAAACTGTAAAAAACGCAATTTTTTGCATAAAATTGTTAATAACAAAGATATAAATAATAAAGTCGAGTGAAAAACATATCACTATATCATGTCGAACTATTTTACAAACAATGGCGGAGCTGGTTATCTTCTAACACTTTTTACATGAAAAAAATCTCTGTAGCTTGGCCTAATAATACAAAAGCTATCGGCTACTCGATATCGGCCGATTCTTAACCGATACGTGTGTAACCGTCCCAAGCATAATGTCCCATATATCTGCCGGATGTCGGTCTTGTAGTAAGCGAGCGCGCCCGGCATCAAACTGATATCGTCTGACTCGTGACCATCGTCTGACACGTGTGAAAGTTAGCATAGGTACTATATATATATAGCATAGGTACTATATATATTACAAAAGCCACCGGATATCGGCCGATTCTTATCCGATACGTGTGTAACAGTCCTTATAATGACAATGTATAGAGAAATTGAAGGCAATAATGGTAAGCTCAAATATTCTTAATGTAATCGAATATACTCGTATTTCAATTGTGACTATAAGGCCTGATTAATAGGTATTTTTTCATAATAGAAGCTTTCCAAGAAAGCTCTGCATATCATCATTACCTTCTAGCAGAGTCATTAACAAAAATCAAATGTTTCCTCTTAGTTATTAGAGGACAAATCGCTTCTTAACTATATAGAAAGCTGAAGATTTAATTAACGTACAATGATGAAAAACGCGTTTTACAGCGAGCAGGAGTTATCAGCTTCTTGCCTTCAATTGTATGTGTAGGAGATCATATTCTCCTTCTTGTATATTAATGACTAAGTTTTTGAAGTTTAGGGGAAAGCAGGTAGGATTCGTACACTTTTCACTTAGAACCTTGTCAACGAACTACTAATAACTATTTGCAAACAAGTTTAATATGAATAAATTGCCTAATATTCTGGCTTCAATAAAAATGTAGTTCATTGTTGATATGAAGTTACATGGTTTAGCTACGAGGGTTTTCCCAAAAAATTGAAAACGAACGAACGCACCCCGCACGCGGGGTAGCTTCGTACATAGTGCGGGGCACATTCGTACATAGTAGGGAGGCTCCGTACAATGAAAAATAAAATGAAAGACATTTGATACAAAACACGTAGTATTATTTGAGATCAAATAGAAGAAAATCAGTCTTGAATGTGGTATTATTTAAACACATTTTTAGATAACTAGTTAACAAATATTATAGTCTTAATTATTGCACATTATACATAGTGAGATCTTTTTCAAAGCTAAAGATGCTAGCTGTTCTTGCTGTAGAACTACCTGTCCAACGTAATGTAAAACGCTCTTTTTCTTCTCGAACTTCACCAACACAAAGGCATCTTCTTTTATATGTTCAGTCATAACTGGAATTTCATTCTCAATATCAGATTCTTCAGACATCTCTTCGAAAGGAGAACACAAACTTTCTTCAAAACTAATGTCAGACTCATCTTCAGCATCAGTCTCTCTAGTTTTCTTCTGTCTCTTTGGATTAGTATATAAATTTGAATCTGACAGTAAATCTAACGCGCGTTTCATTTCCTTTGCCCTCAGTCTTCTTTCTTGCTCTTGTTTTTTCGCCTCTTTTGCTCTTTCTATTTCTTCCAATCTATTTTTTTCAGGAGTATCTGTATAAATCCTTGATTTTCCAGCCGGTTTTCCTTTTTTAGGTTTATTGGACGTGTTTTTATTCACGTGTGGGTAAGGTCTGATAATTTCCGGCGTTATTAATCCTACGGCTGATGTAGAGGGAGAATCAAATGTTTGTGACAACAAAGAGGGTGATGTGGAAGGTCTCGGTGGAAGATCTTGTTGAGCAAGGTTCATTTCCGCAGGCATGATTGGTTGTGCATCTGAACCTGCTGTAGATTCTGATTGGTAAACTTGGACGGGTGCAAAATCGTCATCACTGAAAGTTAGTTTGTTGAAAGGCCATATTCCGGTCTTTTCAAAAGCACTTGTAATGTTTTTGCAATGGAATGATTCGAAATATGCAATTTTGGTCAGTTTCGGGATATTGTATATATTCAAAGTTTTTCCCGGATTATTTACATGCCAATCATTGAATGCGGTCTTCAGCTTTGCCTTAAAAGGTCCGAATACTCCCACATCTAGGGGTTGAAGACGATGTGTTGTGTGGGGCGGAAAAGACAGATAAATTATTCCATTATCACGAGCATAATCGATAGCTGCAATTGTGACATGGCTTTCGTGATTGTCAACCAGCAACAAGATCGGTTTATCTTTACAGCAAGATGTTTTGTTTTGTATGTGTTTCAGCACTTCCAAAAAAATACTGGAATTGATCCAACCACTCTTACTAGCAACTCCTAAGCTGCCTTCCGGAGCACCTAACATAAAGTGGTCCTTAAAATGCACCCTCGGGAAAATAAATAAAGGAGGAATTGTGTTGCCACTAGCCGATATGATTCCTCCGAATGTAACTAGTTCGCCTCGTTCTGCTGAAACAAGTTGACCTACTTGTTTTTGGCTTCTCTCGGCCAATACTTTTGGCGTGCTAAGCACTGTTGATATTCCAGACTCATCAAAATTATAAATGCGTTCAGCTGTGAGCGTATATTTTGTCAAAACTTTTTCCAAGTTTTCAAGCGCCACTCCGCGGTTAACCTATGCTTAGGAGTGGGAGTCACGACCATAAATATAAGCGCGCCAATGTATCGAATGTTTGAATTATAACTACTGTACGAATGCTCCCACTGTACGAATCCTACCTGCTTTCCCCTAATAATTAATTAAGATTTGTGATGAAAAATAACAAATGCTATTTAAAGTCAATTTTCAGAGTAATAAAAATAATAAGTACACTGGTCAAGCATTTGATTTATTGTATTGATTTCACTTTGCAATTTATCAGTCAAACCCAAGACTTTTCAGTAATGTGTATTTAGTGCAAATGGTAGTCGGAAAATACTACACAACTCGGGAGGAGTGACAGACAGATTTTGGGATACAATTTTACTCTGAAATTTGATCAAAAATTATGGATTTTCGTACGATTTTCAGCAAGCTTCCATGCGTTTTGTAATTTAATTCGAAATTAAAATTGCTTAGATAACTTTTGGTACCCATATGGGAGTTTAAGTAAGGCAAGTACACTGGCGTCGACTTTTATGTGAATAAGACATTTTGTTCGCGTTTTAACAGGAAACCACTGTAAATATAACATAAGTTCTTTTCATAATTGCTGCATCAGAAAAGGAGGTTTTCATAACGTATACATTTCAAAAAATATATATATTCATTTAAGATTTCTATATTCAAACTAGTTTTTCATCTCTTTAGATTACCAACTTTCAATCCTATTTAGGTAAATAAGACTTATTTCCTCCCCTGTGGCTCAACCCCTTAACCGATTCGTACCAGAAACCAATCCCAATTAAGACGACATAAAAAACTACCTACATACCAACTTTCAACTCTATTGCTTGCTGCAAAGTTTCGCCCTTTATCGTGTAAATAAGATTTATTTCCTCCCCTGTGGCTCAAACCCCTCTCCGATTCGTACCAATCCCATCCAAAATGACATGAAAAACTATCCACCTACCAACTTTTAAACCTATTGGTCCAAAATTGTGCCCTCTACCGTGTAAACATTTATTTCCTTTCCTGTGGCTCAACCCCCAAACCCATTCTTACCACAACCAATCTCATCCAAAAACACATGAAAAAGTATCTACCTACCACTTTCAACCCTGTTGCTCCAAAATTGAGCCTTCTATCATGTAAACAAGACTTATTTCCTCCTCTGTGACTCAACCCGCCCACCAATTCATAAAATCAATATTATCCAAGAAATCATACGAAACTACCTACTTACAAACTTTCAACGCTATTTCTCCAAAATTGCGCAAAATTTATATATATATATATATATATATATATATATATATATATATATATATATATATATATATATATATATATATATATATATCCTAATTCGATTCGTGGAGTAGGCAGATTGAGGCCACGTATCTGAATTATTTTTCCTTCTAATTCTCCTGAAGATGGCTTCGCAAAAGGAGCCGAAACGTCGAGATTTTTCAGATCTTTTACGCGGTTCATCCCGAGAACCAAGTTTTTCAAATACTTCCGACCGCGGAAATCTTTCTGAACATATATATATATATATATATACAGTGCTTTCATGATGAAAGGAACAAATTCATTAAAAAATTAGGTTTCTATTTCATGTTAAAATTCTCGGACAGGTCGATTAGTATTTTTATTTGGGCAATTTTCGCAATAAAAATTTTGCATACAGGGTGTCTCATTCAAGAGCTATGGCTTTGTCATTCGTTTTTTTAAAGGTAATACCCTGTATATTATTTCACTTTACAATTCTACGATAAATTCTTATCACTTTTTGTGAACATACCATATGCCTCAACTTGATGGATTCCCAGATTATAACGGAGATAGTGGAGCACCTGGAGATTTAAAATGTGGATTAAAAGTACAAAAAAAAATTTAGGTAAACATTGTCATTAAATCTGAAGAATGAAATTTCACATGTACCATCTGAATTCATTCACTGGTGCTGTATAGTCCGCAGTTTTCACGTTTTTAACGCTCCAGGCACTACACTACTTCATTGTTTAAGAAAATGCAATTACTTGAGAGAGAACGTATTGAAGTACTTATGATGATTGGTTTTGGAGATAGGGTGCGTTCACAAGAAGAAGTCTGCAATCTATTCAATGAAAATCATCCTGATCGTCCGCCAATTACTAGATCGACAGTCAGCAAAATTGAATCAAAATTCAGGAGATACGGCCACGTTAGAGATTTACCTAAAGGAAGACCACCGAGAGTATCTGAAGAAACAGTGCTGAACGTTCTACTAGAAACCCAAGATAACCCTCATACATCCATTACTACAATTTCCAATAATTTCAATTTATCAGTAGGGTCCGTGCATAAAATACTTAAGGTAAATAAGTATAATCCCTATAAAATTAAGCTGGTACATAAATTATTAGAAGACAATTTTGACCGCAGAGTACAGTTTTGTGAGCAGATTCTTGAAATTCATAATCAACATCTAAATTTCATTACAAACATAATTTTTTCTGATGAAGCCACCTTTACTTTGAATGGCCACGTCAACAGACAAAACTGTAGGTATTGGGCGACCGAGAATCCTCATTGGATGCAAGAATGCCACACACAGCGGCCTCAAAAAATTAATACATGGGCAGCGATTGTTCGAAATCGTATAGTTGGTCCCTATTTTTTTGAAGGAACACTAAACGGAGAGGACTACTTGAACTTTCTCCAGTTCGAACTCATTCCGGCTTTAGCTGTTTTGTTTCCTAACCCACAAGATCCTGACATACCTAATAACGAGATATGGTTTCAACAAGATGGGGCACCTCCTCACTATACAATCGCTGTTCGACAATTTCTTGATGCAACTTTTCCCAACAGATGGATAGGACGGAGAGGTCCGATTGAGTGGCCGCCAAGATCACCGGACATAACCCCATTGGATTTTTTCTTATGGGGTTATTTGAAGTCTAAAGTTTATTTGAATAGACCAAATAATATTGATGATCTAAAAGAGAGAATTAGGCAGGAAATAAGACTTATCAGTCCAGAAGTAATTGAAAATGTGCAACGGGAAACATTGAATCGACTTCAAAAATGTCTCGAAGTAAACGGACAACAGATTGAACATATGTAAAAATTAAATTAGTAATTACATTTGTGTGTTTTCATATCGTACCTCTCATTATCCACTATCTCCGTTTCTGGCAATCCATCGAGTTGAGGCATATGGTATGTTCACAAAAAGTGATAAGAATTTATCGTAGAATTGTAAAGTGAAATAATATACAGGGTATTACCATTAAAAAAACTAATGACAAAGCCATAGCTCTTGAATGAGGCACCCTGTATACAAAATTTTTATTGCGAAAAATGCCCAAATAAAAATACTAATCGACCTGTCCGAGGATTTTAACATGAAATAGAAACCTAATTTTTTAATGAATTTGTTCCTTTCATCATGAAAGCACTGTATATATATATATATATATATATATATATATATATATATATATATATATATATATATATATATATATATATATATATATATATATATATATATATATATATATATATATATATATATATATATATATATATATATATATATATATATATATATATATATATATATATATATATATATATATATATATATATATATATATATATATATATATATATATATATATATATATATATATATATATATATATATATATATATATATATATGATTTATGTCAAACATCATATACCTACAGTCATGAAATGAAAATTCCATTTTTTTAAAGCAGTAAACCTTGTTATTTATATTATAATCGTGGTATATGTAGGATAAATAAGAAATTGCATACATGTTTCTGCGAGTTTACCAATCGAGAATTATAGCAACAGTTGCAAAAAGGCCTTGGTTTGAATCAGTATGCCTCATGGTTTATGATAAAAGTTAGTAATTAATTTTGTTGCAACAAAAATGGCATACGAGTTGGTGCAAGTTTTACAAATGAAAAATTGTAAAAAAGTTGCAGAATTAAAAATATTTTTTATAAGTATGCCTGCTGGTTCATGATTATTGTTGAAATGAAAATTGCATACAAGTTGTGCGGTTTTATCATATTAAAAAATGTAAGAAAGCTTTCCTTCACTATTTCGATTTTCCGACGTTGCCAAGTTGTTTCCCTGTGTCGCAGGATCGTTATAGTGGATTCCTTTTCGAGAAACGTTAAGTATACAGTACTCTGGCAACTATTGTGGTATTTGTACACGTTCCACAGATATATCGAGAGAAACTGTTTCGTGTGCGCAATATCAGATCCCGCCATAAAACTTTTTACAGATGATACAGTGAGTGCAAAGTTCCACTGCGAGTGTATGCCACCTTTGGGTACACCCAAGGTGTTATAGCACTTTCAATGCTTTAAAATAAAAATATAGGTCTAATGAGTCTCAAGGAAGCACAACAATAATGATATTGAAATCGATAGTTTCAAAACAAGAACTTATATACTTATGAGCGGCAGCCTGTTCAAAAACGCTGAAAATTTCATTCACGTCACGTGACCCATCTAGCCCTTAGGGTCACCCGTCTTAACGGTTATACGAAAAAAATTTTATTTCGAAAGAATTACAAAACACATGCCTGTCGATTAAAATCGTACCAAAACACTTAATTTTCGAACAAATGACGAATCATTTTTAAATATGAAGAACCATGGATGACTATATCATGGGGATATACGGATAATGTTGTCCCCTGAAAGACATAGTGAGTAAAATATATTAGGGTCCTTACGCAATAACGGTTAACCGCCTAGGCGGTAGAACCGCTTTTTCCAGTTTTAGATGCAACTGCTTGTGATCGTAGTGCGTACGATCACAAGCGGTTGCATATGAAACTGGTAAAAGCGGCTAGCCGCCTATGCAGTTAAGTGTGACAACACACGAGCCGCCAACCGCCGCGGTTGGCGGTCAAGCGGATTGCTCTTGCGGTTTGTTGATCGCTAGTCGTCATGAAAGTGTCCGCGGTAGTAGCTCTAGCCTTTTGGCAAATTTAAATTCTATCTAAAAAACGAAACAAACGCCGTTGCAATGCAAAATATTGGGTTCTCCTTCTGCATCAACAAAGAAGTAGTGAAGGAGCATTCGAAATTTTCTATAGAGAATTGAGAAGCTTCGAAGATAAATTTTTCAAATATACCAGAATGTCAACGTCGTCTTTCGGTGAATTACTGAACAAAATTGAAAAGGAAATTACCGGAGTGACTAAAAATATCAAATTTACTACAAATGTTAAATTAATAATGAAGGGAAACCGCGCGAAATTGCGGTCTCGTGCGTGGTCTTACCTTCAAGTCTGTACAAATCGACAACCGCAAGACCGTGCGGTTGCCGCGCCCGATGTCGACTACCGCCTAACCGCGCGGTTAAGCGGCTGCCAGTGCGTTGTCTACCATATATTCCTGTACAAATTAACAACCGCCCGACCGCCAACCGCCGCGGTTGGCGGCTCGTGCGTTGTCCTACTATCTGTTAGTGCGTAAGTAGCTTTACTATCCACTGGTCTGATATGAAACAAGAAATCAAGAGATAGTTATTCATCCGCAATCAAATCATGGATTCTATATAAAATTTTCTTTACACGCGGGCCAATATTGATATAATATATTGATCCATAAAATTAAGGTCATTCAATTTCCATGAAGATAGAGAATAAAAAGTTTTTCAAGCAAAAATGTTTTTCATGTAGTCTTGAACTTCAGCAACTGAAACATATTCGTTCAGCAGAACATTAGTTAAATGGTAAGTTGGCATTGATTCTCTAGATGATTTGAGCTAAATTAAAATTTTCCTTTGGCTGAAAATACCTTGTCCCTTAAACAAAGTATATACCAATATTTTCATAAAATACTGTTTATTCAAGGACTAATTTAAATCTGTACAATTTTTTATTTAATAAAAAGCATTTTTTAGTTTAACAAAACTCATAGATACACTAAATGTTTTTATTTTCGTTGAATAGCTTCAAACTAGCTTTTGTTGAAGCTATATATATATATCCTTCAAACACAACCTATATCACTTCCCATATCACATATTTGTAAGCCAGTTAAATAAACTCACTGAAAACAAGATAAATTTTTCATTGGAATATAGTCTTCTTCTCTTTTGGTCTCTGCAAACCTAAAATTATTACAAAAACAAATTAGTTCAAAAAAAAAAATCGCAACACAAACCTTGTTGAGCATCTACATCTACTAGAACACTCACTAAGGCGCAATAATACCTGTTGAATTATTATTGAAAAACTAGTATTTAGGCCACGCTACAGAGATTTAGAGTGAGCATTTTGTGTAAAAAGTGTTAGAAGAAAACCAGCTCTGCTATTATTTGTAAAATAGTTCCACATGATATAGTTATATGTTTTTCACTCGACTTTATTATTCATATCTTTATTATTATCAATTTTATGCAAATCGCGTTTTTTTTTAGTTTTTTGCTTATAAAATTGAAACTATCACAGTATTCGTTATGGTGTCAATAGACTTATTGTAGAAAATGAAAAGACGAAAAAAAGAAAAAAATGAGAGGTCGGATGACTCGATCACACCCTTAGTCTATGGAAAAATCGTAAAAAAACCGGCCAAAATGCAGTTTTTTCAAAAATTCATAGTTCCGTTATTTTTTGAGTTGAAGCGTAGATCCTCCGGTTAGTATTGTTTATCAATATAAACTTTATTTGTGCGAAGAGCAAGGACTGTCTGATGCATAATTTTCGATCTGTGGCCATTTGAATATTTTACTATGCAATTTTCCAGCAGACCTCAATGCGACAGGTATGGTCCGATTTCAATTTACAAAAAAATGTTTGTAAAGTAGAATTCTCATAGTTCAAAACGTTTATCTTGGTTTTATACGAAAACGCTGAGAAATATGTTAAAATACAGCTGAACATGACGAAAAAGGGCCGAGCGCGTGAGAGTAGTTGAAGAGTGGGGGTAGAGCAGCAGGAAAGGATGAGCATGACATTCAAAACCGTCGGCATTTTGAACATGACGGTTATTTCTCGGCCGTTTTTCGTCATGTTCAGCTTTATTTTTAACATATTTCTCAGCGTTTTCATGTAAAACCAAGATGAACGTTTTGAACTATGAGAATTCTACTTTCAAAATCTTTTTTGTAAATTGAAATCGGACCATACCTGTCGCATTCAGGTCTGCTGGAAAATTGCATAGTAAAATATTCAAATGGCCACAGATCAAAAACTATGCATCGGACAGTTCCTGTTCTTCGCACAAATAAAGTTTATATTGATAAATAATACTAACCGAAGGATCTACGCTAAACTCAAAAAATAACCGAGTTATGAATTTTTGAAAAAACTGCATTTTGGCCGGTTTTTTCCGATTTTTCCTTAGACTAAGGGTCTGATCGAGTCGTTCGACCTCTCATTTTTTTCGTCTTATCATTTTCTACAATAACTATTGACACCATCACGATTACTCTGGTAGTTTCGATTTTTTGCATAAAATTGTTAATAACAAAGATATAGATAATAAAAGTCGAGTGAAAAACATATCACTATATCATGTGGAACTATTTTACAAACAATGCGTAGCTGGTTTTCTTCTAACACTTTTTACATGAAACAATCACTGTAGCTTGGCCTAATTACCGATTCCACTACAACTCAATTATCAGAATATATTTTCAATTTTTAAAGCATTTAAACCAACTAATGTTAACATTTAGCCAGTTTTCTTTAAATAATAAAAATAGATATTGTTCTCTGAATTGTTGACCTCTGAATCTATTTCAACAACTTTTGAATCAATTATTCTTGTGCATTATCCTCCTTCATTCAAAATTGAGATCTTTTTCATGCAGTGGACCATACATGTGGATATGTTTGATATTGCACTTGAATCCACATAAATGATCCCTAATTAGGATAAATACTAACTTGCATTGAGAAAAAAAGGCAAGGAATAAATAAAACTAGAATCATTTGCCAGACCATTTATTGGGTGATAATTACACTTTATAACAAAAGTAGCTATCACAGCCCTATCACAATTTTATGACACAATCATTCAAATCCTGGCAAGATACAAAATATAGAATATTCAGTACTTTAACTTAAAAGATTTTTCCCAATAAAGTTAGTAAGGATTTTTGGTTTAAAGACAATGTTCGCAATCAGCTAAAATAAAGCAAAATAAATCCAACAGAAAAGTTAATTTGAATGTATGTAATAGGAAGGACAAAGCTGTGCTGTTGAAAAGAATAAAAATTAGTTTTGAATGAAGGAACATAATTCAATATGACAACATGCATAAAATTCAAAAACAAACCGAAATATCATTTTATGTACAACTATCGTTAAAAGAAGTTAAGGAAAGAACAAAACATGGATATGATTTTTCAACAAAAATTATCCAATTACTTATTTTCTGTTGGAATTATTTTAACTATTTATGTTTTAATTGATATCATTTAGTTAGTTGAATTTTATAACACTCAAGTTACTTAAACTCCCAACCTTTAAAGACGTTATTCTAATAATTCGACTTATTACAGCTTAAATCCTGGAAACCTAAATAATAATGTGAATAAAAAGACAGAATTTCAAACATATTTCAATTGACCTCCTTAAATGAATTAAAACTAGATACTAATAAGAGCTTTACTAAACTTATGATTTTTTTAGAGAACTGTCAAATTTCTTATCGTAAAATCGGTTTTCTACCAATATAAATAATCATTTACAACTCAACCAAAAATTAAGGGCATATAATGTACTAAAACTAAGTTCTGATGATTAAAGTTATCCACTAGATGAATAACACCAACAAGAAATAGAAGAAATTATAATTTAGAACAAAACATCTTTATCACAAACTTAATAAAAGCGAAACACTTATAACGCACAGCAATAAAAGAAATATACGATAACTATAGCATCATTTTTCATTGGTGTTTGTGATCTGGTGTGAACTTATTTAACTAGATATGTTTTAAACCCATATTTTAATATAGCTAAACAGATTATAATTACAGGTATATTACTTCACAAACTATTCATGAAGAGAGAAAAGAGCAAACAATTAAATTTTTCTTTTATTTGAAATACGTTTTAGGATTTCATTGATTAAACTCACATTGAGAGATATCCTCGAGCCTGAGATCTTCTTCGGCCATAAAGATAGGCCAGAAGAACAATAACAACTAGAGCAGCCAATGCACAGCCTACCACGATGGGAACAACGTCTGAGGTAGAGGACGGAATACAATCGATAGCTGAAAGGAGAGAATGATTGGCATTAATGGTTTTTATATTGCCCACAACACGACAGAACTCATTTACGAATTAACGCAATTAGCAAGACAGTTCAGTTGAATCTATAATATTTCCTTCAAAATATAGTCCAATATTCTTATCAATAAAAAAATTTCAATTCAAAGAAGCATAATCCAAAATAACTTACCCAAAATTAATTAAAATAAACTTACTACAAATTTATGAATGAGATATTTGATCAAACAGAAAACAAAATGACTTTTCCATTATGTCGATAAACATACCTAAATGATTGATTCAGATTTTATAAATAGTGGGACCACATATGACACACTTTTGACCTTTGAATATTCCTAACTTCAATTTTATCACAAAAGTACTAGTATTGCTGTAGATATACACATGGTACGAATCAAACGCCTATCAGTATCAAATTTTTCAATTTACCTGAATCAAATATGGAATAACTTATACCTGTTAAATAAAATAGAATAGAACTAAGTTGAACTAAATGCTGTGTGATATTTTAATATATTACTAAAATTGAACTCACCATCATCAAAATTATTAGTAGAACTATTTTTGAATGCCTGGATTTGTAAATCGCTAACTCTCAATACAGCTGTACAGTTGGTCTTCATTTTAGGATTCCTAGTTAATTTCAGCACTTGTTCCTTATTGCATTTGTAAGAATGTTCTAGGGGTGCTTCAAATTCAGACTGGTTATAAAAGAACTCCATCGATTCTGAAATATGATAAAAATAAGATAGGTTGAAATTTATACAATATCCCATATTGACGAAACAAAGCATCAATTATTATCATGAAAAATAAACAAGTTGACCATGGTAAATTTAATATATTACATAAAGTGAACAAGAAAAATAATTTTAGAAAAAAGTTGGAAAGTTGTTAAAATTTTTTTTTATTATTGAAAAATTTTCCTTCTTCAGTTTATGAAAGTATATATATATATATATATATATATATATATATATATATATATATATATATATATATATATATATATATATATATATATATATATAGGCTTTTTTGGGTAAGTGAGCAGGGCCTCCTAGTTCCTGCAAGATCACCAACCGATAGTACCAATAAATAAATCAATTTCCGAAAATAAAACGATAATTACTACTAACTATAAATCTATAGAAGTTATCAGCTTTTTTGGTATTCTAATGAACAAGAGGACTAACAAACGCTAGTTTTTGCCTACCGACAAGGTGATTCCCTTAAATTCTCTTACAGTTTTATGTAGCTTATAGCGACGTCTAACGAATGAGAACCCATAAAAATAAGCCCACTCAATGATCGGGACTTCCCTTGCAAACATGACATTCGGTCGGCCGGGATTCCCCTTTCATGTGCGCTAAACATTACTAAATTAAAATAACCATGGATATTCTAACATTGTTATCAAATAATGTCAGTTCAGATTTAGTGGATAGTAATTTAAACACTATCGATAATACCTTCAATGCATACTCACCATTTGAAAAGTGAAGACCATTAATAGTAACTCCTAGATAACCAAGGCTAACTTCTGAGGTACTGACATTCTTCTTAAAATCGAATTTTACAGCGTCTGTACTATTTTTATTTGCGTTCCATGTGATAGAGAAACTTTGAGAATCGTTGTTACATTTTCCTCCAGATGAAGCGGTTGAAGGGACATTAAGCAGGATATTCTTGGTTACATTATTCTCCACATAGTCGACCTCTGAAATTATTATTAATTAGATAATAGATATATATATATATATATATATATATATATATATATATATATATATATATATATATATAATAATAATAGTATATTGTTTTATTAGGAGTACAAGTGATACTTTTTATGGCGAGACAACCTCACCTCACTGCGTTCAGCCGACAATTTTAGTCGAGCCACAAAAAGTGCCTTTCTCAGAATAAAACATGCGATTTTTTCCGCAAACGGTGTTCAAACGATATAATTAAGATGATATTTTTAAAAAGGATTAGATGTAAAGAAACGTAAAACTAGATTTTTTTGCTTACTGGTTTTGTAGATGTCAAGGCAACACAAATTTGACAATGCAACAAAATAATTGTCAGAAACATTTAAAGTCACTTATCTACGCATCATAGTGCTGCGCGTTTTTGGTAAGTACCCGAGTATTAAGAAATGACTTGTATTAAAATATATAAAATTTTTCTTACAGATTACATTATGTCGGATTCGGAACCCAACTGTACGCCGCTCGATGTTCTTGATATTGCCGTGAGAGTACAAAATAAGTGTACTTTTTTGTACGCTCACGGCCGGACAAAAAAGTAAAAACAAAAGGACGTCTGTGAAATCAAACTTCAACATTGAGAACTGATGTTAAAAAAGTCGTCATTTTTTGACGTTTGCGGAAAAATATATTTTATATATATATATATATATATATATGTTTTTTTTTTTATGAAAGTAAATCAGACTACTTTATACTGATATTCAAATCAATTTTCAATTCTACTCAAATGTAATAATACTAAAATAATGTTTTCCATTTCAATATTTCGTACAACGTGGACTTTTTTCTACAGTGTATCAGCGAATTTATGCGGCTGTAATCTATAAAGTTTTCTTGTTATAATTATATACACTAATTCGAAACGGCAAATAAAATAATCTTTAAAAAAGACATGCTTCTTGACATACCGATTTGCATTGCCATTTTTGCCATAATGCAAGTTTTGTTCGTTGCAGGATCTGTAACATTCCAACTAACAACATCAGGCTTCACTGGAGCTGGAGGAGTAGTGGTAAGCGGCGCAGGAGTTGAAGAAGTTGGTTTAGTGATTGGTGGTGTAGTAGGCTTAGTGGTTGGTGAAGGAGTTATAGTGGTTGGGGTAGGCTTAGTGGTTGGGGTAGTAGGTTTAGTGGTTGGGGTAGTAGGTTTACTGGTTGGGGTAGTAGGTTTAGTGGGTGGTGTTGGTTTAGTAGGTGTGGTAGGAGGTTCGGTAGGCGCGGGAGTGGTTGTAGAAGTGGGATTAATGGTGGTTGGTGTTGGTTTCGGAGAAGTTGGAACGTCGGTAGAAGATTTCATTTCAGGTCCTACGGGTACTTCCCGACTGAGACCGGCAACTGAAAATAAATGAATTTATGAAAGGATTGACATGCGAGTCTTGAAATAATTGTTATGTGAAATGTTTACGTGGAAATATAGTTTAGTTCTGGTTTACAATCGAACTACTAGCCGTATAAGTTCATCACCTTTTAAATACTTGAAAATCGAATAAAGTATTAAAAAATTTCTTACAGAACAATACTTGGACATTTTCATTAGAATTAAGAACAAATTGTAAGGGTCTAACATATAGCAAATCATTACAATTAATTAAACTTTAATGCACTTTTTTCCAAGTTTCAGAAGTTTTAGTTGGTCGTTAACAAAGAATCAATACTGAGGAAGATTATATATATATATATATATATATATATATATATATATATATATATATATATATATATATATATATATATATATATAAATATATATATATATATATATATATATATATATATACTTGCAGGAGGCACCACAGCTGCTCAGAAAAAAATATATTTGAGCTAGTCTGGGAAATATACCGCTTGAAAAAAAACGTACAAATTTTGGTACCCATATTCAAATTATTGGACACTGCAACCACAAAATAGGAAATTATCAATGAATTTTATAAAATATTCCTGAATATAAGGACTTGCCAAAGCCAAATCCAATTCATGACCAGCTATTGCTGATTTTTTTCCAAAAAATTTTTTAAACACAAATTTTGTTTTATCGTTTATTAATGCCCAAGTTTGGACATGTCTGGTGAAAAAAACTGTATGTAGACCTGCATGGCCAACTATTCAAAAAACGTGCTTACTTCATGGAGTTTCTAAAATGTTATTTCTATTAATCAGTAAGTTACTTCTCTGATAGAATAGCGAAGAAATTTATTTAGATGTGACAATTTATTTTAAAAACTCTCTTTCATTACAGTAGGTGTTCAAATTGTTGTTTTCCTACTCTAATACATGCTCTGCACCTTCTGATAAAGGATTTTTAAAGAAGTCGCGTATAAGTGCGCTGTTCAATTTATTGGGCCACTTCCTGAAAACGACGACTAAAATCTTCGATTGAAGCTATGGGTTTGTTGTTGCCCTTTCTTCAAGGTATCCCAAAAAAATCCAGGGGATTTAGGTAAGGCGACCGCGGTGGCTACAAAGTAGGTTCCAAACGACTAATTCAATTGTTGGGCTACATCACGTCGAGGTATCTATGATTGCCACAACCTAATGTGCTGGAGAGTCAATATTCTGTAACCACATTCTTCGCCGAATCGCCCAGGCCACTACTTACTGACACAGCATAATGGCTTGGACATCAAAAATTTAAATAGCCCGACCCATCTAGGTTTCCTGGCAATTCGTAGTATTAGTATAAAGTCCTTTGGCTGTATAGTTCACACATTTTTCACATGGTATGGGTGAAATTTATGCCGTTTCAAAATGCTCTGCCGAGTTTCCAATGCTTTCGCGTCTTGCTATTTCTCGAAAAGATATTGAAGGATTCTCTTGTACGGAATTGAGCACAATGTCGTCAACGTCAATGATCTGGGCTTTTCCTTCGCTGGTACCACCTACACCACGACCAAAATCCTTTCTTCTAAATAGGGGTTGTGCACTCTGATTAACATGCAGTTATCAGGGAAGCGTACATTTGGGTATATCTCCAGACAAGATGCCGCGACTGCATTCACGATACCGCCGCATACCAACATAAATGAAATGCATGTTAGCATACTCTTGAGCCGAATACTGAGTTTTTTATTAAAACACCAAACAACAGAATCCAATAACTGCGCATAAAACAAGTCCAGAATATTACTGAATTGTCTTAAATAGCACCAAACTGCAATCCAATTTTAATGCACAATTAAAGTCCAAAAGAACGCCATGTCGGCGTAATATCAAAGGAAAACCTAAAATGCATATGGGTTTTCGAGAGGAACGTCTCGTTGTTCCGATAAACCTTCCTGGAACGACAATTTGTCCTGTTTTGAACGGAAGAGTACCATCTTTGAAAAAAACGTCTCGTTGACCCGACCAACCCCCTAGAAACGAGGGGGTCCCATATTAACAGTATTTGTAACTGGTATGTTCTTTTATTAAAATGATTTTATTTTGAAATTGTTTTAAAACTTTTAACTTGAGTTTTGTCGCCTGTTTCGAACTGCAATAGATCTTACTCACTCAAAATAACAAATGTATTTCTAAATTCCTTGTTTAATTATTATCCTGGCTCACAAACGCATCGGCCGTTTTCGGTTTAATTTCCGGGGAGGCCCTCCCATTAATCTGACTCTTACCAAAAGAACATTCAAAAGTTGTTGCAATTGCTGAAATTAACAAGAGTATTAAAGTCATTCATCTTATTCTCCACATTAACAACCACTTAGCGACTACAATCTGTTTCCTAAAACCTCAAAAAGCAACTTTCAAATTTCAGAGCTACTTATATGAAAGTTATAACTGGTGTTATAAATAGCTCTAGGGGACCAAGGTGTCGGATCAAAAAGATGGCACAACTGAAGAAAAAATGTACCCCCTGGGGATCATGTTGCTATATAAAACCAAAACAACAATTTTAAAAATGTTATCTTCATTATCAAGGTCAAAACTCATCGTCTATCCCCCATACGTATCACCTAAAATACAAGACATTCTTCGTATGAAGGCAGTTTCTCTTGGATAAAAAAATATTCATCATCAGTATTGATAAATTGTATAGTAATTATTTAAGAGTTCAAAAAGTTATCCTTTGTAAATACTGAAAAATTGAAAAATTTTCATACATACATTATTTCTTTTAAGAAACATCTACTACTTTACCAAGATAAATGGTCTGAAAGAAAATTGCGTCTGTCAAGCTGATAATGATTTGAATATTCAATTTCTTTTTAAAAATGGTTACTGCTTCAGAACGTTCTTATAATAAATGTATCAAATTACAGTGGCGGCGAGTTGATATTTTGAAACAATTACGCTAACCCTTCAAAACAAAAACAATCATTACTATATTTTACCTTGGTTTTTTTAATCTGACATAAAAATCCAATGAAGAAATAACCTTGATACCAGCTTTTGGTACAAATCGAATTATAAGTAGGTACGTATTGGGTAATAAAAGTGAATGGCGAAAAAACCGAGCTAATTCCCATGAATATTATTACCTAGTTGAAATTAGTTTCAGAAAGCCCAAAGAAAATAGCCTTTTTCTACTACTGGTACTGACCTTCCTGTTTGGTGCTTTTGCGAATTGTGGAATTCTCGCAAATTTTGACGAACCGAACCTTACTATATTACTTTTATGATGAAAGTTAGTTACCACGAACTTATTGAACTAGGAACGGGAGGTGGGATTTAATCGTATTCTTCGGATTGTGTTGCTCAACATGTAATTTCAGATGGAAATCTTGCGATTCGTCATGAAATATAAAGCTACAGTTCCATCGGAGGAACATTTTGGAACGTTTTTGTTGCTGTTGCGTGTTTCCGAAAATATTCGCAAATGTTCCTTAAAATTTCTTTATGTTTCGGCAACAAATGTTGACTGTTTCTACTTGTCACCCTTCAAGCTACGATCCCACCGGAGGAACATTTTTGTTGCTGTTCCGTGTTTCCGTAAATGTTTCAAAATGTTCTTTAATTTTTCGGCAACAAATATTGAATGTTCCTACTTGTCGCCGGTTTCTATTTTGAGCGGTTAGCTTCAAAAGAAAATTGGAAACATGTGTAACAAAATCCGTGTTGCTATTGGCGTCTGAAATTAAGATCGTAGCGCCGGAACGGCTAATATCGGTACTAGAGCATGGGCCATTAGCTGTTTGTTTACATTGATTGGTAATGGTATTTACCTTCATTTCATTTTGAGTTTTCGAACATATAGCTTCGTAATTTGTGTTTTTTTGGACTTCGTATTTTCCTGTGGTTCATTGTGTTTCGATTGAGTACAATATTATCTCTGTTCAACAGTAGATAACCTACCTACATCAAGTTGAAATTTACACTGAGTTTTTATCATTGAACATGAAATTCAAGAATAAAATAAAGTAGAGGACGAATAAATTAATTGGTTGAAGGAACTATGTATACGTCATGAAAAGACTGTATGATAGAACACCTATTCATTCAAAAAATTAAAAAACTCCCAAAAGTTTCAAGAAAATATCTCAGACATGTCTACTTTCATTACCAACTGAAGAATTTTTGGGTATAATGGACAAAACTAAGTACTTACCAGCAAAACTGAAAGAAACAACGTGAAATAAAAGGAAAATTAACATGAATAATCCTCTGCTTGAATGGTTTGAACGTAATGAGTTATTATATTTTTTGAATTTTCCTGACGTATAACAGCTATCCTAACAGTACGGTGGACTTCTGAGAGTCTGGTTTTTTTGATAGAATCTCTGTTTTCCTGATTATATAATTGAATATTTCAGTTTTTACCTAGCTATAGAGTCAAGATTTATTTCATATTCTTGATGTTATGATAAACTGTTATTTTGGTTGTGCAAATAAACATTATTTATTATTATTATTTTTATAGTATCTCTGGTTGTTACATGAAAGAAAATACAATTATCTAGAATCTCTGGATGATGGCCCAGGTTCAGATTCCGATAAAAGTGGAGGATTTCTCGTTGGAATAGCATTGGACTTCCAAAACTCCACGTTTTCGGTTAGCTGAAAATTGCACATCATTAGTTGGTATAATTCTATATGGAAAAATCCACAAACTTACTGCAGGGAAAATAATTATTCTCAGTAAACTGTTAAGGACAACTCTCTTATGTTCAGAAATTTTTTTCAATCTTCAAGTTATGAATCCACGCCTTTCTTCTGTCCATCATTTTCTTGTTTCCCAACTTTGTCTGGAATTCAACTTTGAATTGTCACAGTTGTCTATGAGTAGTGACGTCATATTTATTTCTCTATTTCAAACACCGCTAACAACTGTCAGCGTTAGTCAATCAACTCGACCAGATTGTTTCAAAATTTTCAAAAAACAGTGTGGCATTCGGGGACTGTCGCGGTAAAGCTATTTTGCATAGCATTTTTTATCAAGTGATGCAATTATAATTATTTATTTATTTTTTATTTATGCAGTATTTTTTTTTATTTTTCTTCGATATTCATTCAAGTTTTCTCTTTGACATTAATTCAAGCACACTTTTAGAGCGTGGTGACCGATGAGAAAACAAATTTTTTTCTTTTATCGAATAAATGAGAAGTTAATATCGTTCCAAATATTTTTATTATCTTACAATACATGTAGGTTATTCAGGAATTTTTATCATTGAAACTATAGGTTTATGGTAACTGAAATAAGAAACATAAGTTTGAGACTTGATATCCTCTGAATATCTGGAAAATACCGCGTCAATGGTGGTCCCATATTTTGTTGTGGATTCTTGTGGATCATTACTCATTTTCAAATTCAATTTTTCCGAAAGAAAAGTTGTAAACCGCTCTGATTTTTTATCAGC
This sequence comes from Cynegetis impunctata, assembly GCA_030704885.1. Classification (NCBI taxonomy): domain Eukaryota; kingdom Metazoa; phylum Arthropoda; class Insecta; order Coleoptera; family Coccinellidae; genus Cynegetis; species Cynegetis impunctata. Next base: position 928,783 of record JARQZK010001450.1, on the reverse strand, counting down.
GAAGTTGATGTTGAAATCGCCAGCCAAGATAAGTGTCGTCCGATTTCGGAGCAGCTCGTCTCGATCTGTGCGAGCTTCGTACAGTGTACAGTCGTACCATATACATACACGTTAAGCGAACGCTCGGCCGAGCTACATGGTGGGCGGAGTGGGGGGTGTTAGGTTTTATTTTCGTTACGGAATTTCTTGATTCGGTGGCCGCGCTCAAAGCCCGCGATAAAAGCTATGCAATAGCTTAAAACGTGCGAGCAGCAGAGATCCGTCACTGAGGTTGTATTTTCCACAATTGTTCTTTTTCATAAAATTCTTAATCCCTTAGGGGGTATCCATTAATTACGTGAGGTGTTTGGGCGAAGCTTAATCGAGAGAAATCTCACTCAAAATCACGTGGGGGGAGGGGCGGTCTCGGTAAATATCACGTAATTTTTTTGTCGCAAGAAACAGTATAAAATTGCGAGAAAACTGGGTTAAATTAAGTAAACAATGTTTCTCCACTAAATTATGGCTAAATCATACATAATAATATTCATCGCGGCTAATTATGTACTGATGGAAGAATTTATTAACTACAAATAAATTACATTTGTTTGGAAACAATTCACTCATTTATTAAATATGAACCACTATTCTTCTAACAATATTCGTTAACTATTAATGAATATTTATTAACAGTAAATAAATTTTTTTTTGGAAAGAATATTTCTTCTTCATATACCGTACGATGGAAAGATTATTCATAAAAAATAATGCTATAACCTTTTATAATAAATATGATGCACTAATAATTTTCACTGAAAAAAAATTCTGTATGGCTTATTTTAACAATTGTTTTATTATTAATTTTATTTTCTCCACATTTCAATAAAATATTACTAATCAACTTGAACTAAAAGAATTTTTTATTGAAGTTATGGCGGAATAAAAAGTGTTAAAGTAGTATTCACACTCTTGAGACCATACATGCGTCTCCTTAAGAGTGATTATATAACTCATGTATGAATAAGCCAATACAATCCGTGAATTTTGCATAACTACTGCGTATTGATAAGTAAATATACCCTTGACGACGTGATATAATCGTTTTGGTGTTTCGCCTCGTGTCAAAATGTGAATGTTTTCATATTGACGGTGTTTTGATGTTTGTCAAAAAAAAATTAATATTTTTCATTCGTTATATAATCGTAACGAATACCACTCGAGCTATCGAAAATAATCGATTATACTGACCTCGTCACTCGACGTATTTTCTTAAAACACCACTCGAGCTGCGCTCTCGTGGTGTTTCGCAAAATACGTCTCGTGCCTCGGAAGTATAATCGATTATTTTCGATGCTCTTGTGATATTATAACTGAATATTTTTTTACAATAGTACAAATTAGTTCCTATTTAGGTATTTTATTGTTAAATCTCATCGTGATTCTATGCTACGTCATTAAAAATATTGAATACTAGTCTTAAATGGCAAAAATTATAAGAAAATGGTTTCTTTAAATAAATCTAATGGAATCGAGCACAGATTACCTCAATTACATAATGAATACGCATTTAAAAAAAATTTCACGTGTGATTCGGGTAGGTGGTGGAACAAAATTTCATGACATCTAACCAAGGGGGTAGGGGGGATCGAAAAATCGCCAAAATTATCTCACGTAATAGGCAAGACGACAGTAGCAAAAAATCATCGATTTAATGGTTTTAGGGGGAAATTCATACTAAAAAAAATATAAAACATTGCTTTAGTTTTATTTAAAAAATTCAGATTATCAAGATCTTCAATAAAATAAAACATTAAAATACTGCAATGGGCCATTTTAACTGAAACACCAATCACAGCGCATGACGTCACACTTAGGTAAACTCCGCTGTGCGCTGTCAATAATACTCTCATTCACTGTATTTTGTTGTTGTGAATACTACTGATTACGCATTTGGATTGATTTTTTATTATTTTACGTGTGGTTTATCGACTCCCCTATACTATAACAATGAAACCAAGCTTTGGTAAGCCAAATAGCTCAAATTTGCCCAGGATTGATGTATTAATGTTGAGCGATTTCCTCGCAACAAATGTAGAATTTTGCTCGTCTGAGTTTAGAAACGTGAGAACTTCCTTGTAAAGTAAATTTTGTATTTATCTTCACCCTAGATACAACCAATTTAGATATAATCAAACCCGTTTTGAACTCGTGCGAGTTTATTTTACTTTCATAGGTTATTTTTACAATAAACTTGTTATTGTTTATTTTTGAGGTTAGCTCCCTCACAGCTTGTGAGTTACTATTTTGTTAATACCATGTTAAGACCCGATAAAACGACTAAATTTTTGTAACTAATAAACACCTACTAGTACTAGTAGTATTTTTCCCCATAGTAAAAGCCTAAAATCTGATGAATCACCATGTCAATGTGTATATATTTGTTCTAATTAATTTCAAATTTTGCCCAGAGCAAATATATATATATATATATATATATATATATATATATATATATATATATATATATATATATATATATATACATATGAATATATATATATATATATATATATATATATATATATATATATATATCGTTCGGCTTCCGACGAGCGAGCTTCAACCACTTATCTCTTATTATTTTCTTGTTTGGAACATAGACAAATAGTTGGGTGTTCTTATTGATGTATTTTCACACTGCGGTACTGCTCACCACTCATAATTTTTGGAATTCATTTTTATCACACGAATTAATTTGATGTTTTGTTACTTTCTTCGCTACGCATAGACACAATGACATATTTACCTAAGCGTGACGTCAGACCAACGCCATGACACCTGCGAGCTGTTTTCGCGCACTATTTGAAAAATATTAGAAAAATGGCTTTAAACTTCGTTAAACTTAAGTTTACTACCGAAATAAAGGTTTTTTCGTAATTAGTAAATGTGTACCCACATTACGGAAGAGTATTTCAAAATCTTTCGTCACGCCTATTAATAGATGCCCCCTCAAGTCAATTTAAAAGGGCCGTGGAAGTGAGCAAAACCCTCGAAAATACATGAAATCTCTGCATTAAAATGGCGGTGGTTAACAAAATAGTTGAAACCACCAAAAAGCAATTCCCTAAGATGAACTCAATCCACCTACGAGATTTGAACCCCTCTAGAACGCTCAGAGGATCCTAAACTGTGAGTCGCGACGCCACAGGGCGCAAAGGTAATTTCACAATATTTCAAGATTTCAAAAAAGTTATCCCTTGTAAATATTGAAAAATTAAAAAATCTTCATACATACTTGTAATTTTTTTTAAAGAAACATCTACATTAGTAAGACAAATGGTCTGGAGGAAAATTTCGTCTGTAAGAATTATAATAATTCAATATTTCAGTTCTTTTGTGTTGGTTTAAGGAGGCTACAAGAGGTGTTAAAAAACACACCATAGGCGAAAATTTTTAAGATTTCAAGGTCAACCGCCTTATAACTTAAAGAAAATCAAAGTAAAACAAGCACCCTAAAATATTAATTTCTTCGGGAAAAAAATTGTTTTTACTTTCGAGTGTCTACCTTGAGACCTACAACTCCTATTTACAATATTCACAAAAACTCTTCTCAGTCAATTAATCAATTAATCTATTCATCAAATTTTCTTTTCTTTCACAAAATAGGAACCTACCTACCTACTTAACGAATTTGTTACCTATTCGAGGAATTAATCAATTGTTGCCCAGCAAGTATCAATAACATTAATTATGTTTTGTTTTCTAAATCGTCAAATCTTAAGCGGCCCCAAACAGAGACATGTTCCCTAGTAAAAAGTAAACACTGCCAACAAAATAATTTATTTTTTACCTGCGATCCGGTTAGCCAAGGATGTCTCTCATAATTTCTGATATCAAAATCGCGATTCTGTTGTTTGTTACGCTGCAACAAATTGTTTAATTTCGAGGTAGGTCGCAATGTTTTTATTAAAATTTTACCGTCATAACTTAGTGCACTAAAGTTATGGGATAACAAATATTCCACTAAGTCACCATTGAAATTAACTTCAGTAACCGAACAATAAGGGAGCAAAATAAATTAAAAATCACTGCACCGGCGTAAAATTCAAAACAAACTGATCGCCACGATTAATCACGCTTCATTCTATATTCTCGGTGTTGTTGGCTTGCTACGTGCACTGCAATAGAATAAATAAGGTCGAATATCGTATGCTTTGAACCGAGCAGCTAGGTTCAATCGGTGTTGCCATTTACATGTGTTTTCCTTTTCTATTGCAATAATGTATTCATTCGCAGTATTCGCACCGTTGTTTACTTTTCTGCGGCATGGCATACTTGGCATAATGAACGTTGAAACTATACCTTCTTCAGCCTCTGCAGCGTTGCCACTGTTGATATTAAATCTTGAAATGAATGAAATGTAGTAAGCAGTAAATGTATATACCTTCTATCGTAATTAATAAATTATATTATATAATGTAAATTGAAAGGAAGGTAGGTGCATAAAATAATATGATTTTGATTGATATGAATATGCTGAATGCTGACTATTTAATATAGTATAGTAGTGATACACAGAATATTGAGGAGGCGGCTTAGCCTCCATAGCCGCCCCTGGTATCCATATAATTTTTTTTATAATCCTGAAATTTTTTTAATTTTGAAGACCTTGTTGCTTTCCAAATTTCATGTATGCTGAAAGGGGGCATCCATTAATTACGTTAGATAATTTTGGTGATTTTTTGAGCCCCCCTCCCTTTTAGTGATTTTTTTTTCAGTTAAAATTATGCGTGCATCGTATGTTTATTATAAAGTTACAGTTCCACCGGAGGAACATTGAGGAACATTTTGTTGCAGAATGTTTCTCCTTGTTGCCAAAAGTAGAAACTTATGGCAACATACGTAAACTTCTTGTTTCCGCTGAAGCAACTAAAATTGTCAATAATTGTATATTATTCGGTAGAAACAATCAACATTTGTTGCCGAAAAATAAAGAAATTTAAGGAACATTTTGGAACATTCACGGAAACACGCAACAGCAACAAAAATGTTCCTCAATGTTCCTCCGGTGGAATCGTTGCTTGAAGGGTGACAAGTAGAAACAGTCAACATTATTTTTTATGAATAATCTTCACTCAAAAAAAAATGTGCTTACTGTTGATAAATATTCATTAATAGTTAACGAATAATGTCAGAAAAATATTTGTTCATATTTAATAAATGAATAAATTGTTTTCAAACAAATTAATTCATTTATAGTTAATAAATTCTTCTATCAGTGCATTTAAACCGCGATGAATATTATTATATAAATGATTTAGCCATATTTTAGTGGAGAAACTTTTTTCACTTAATTTAACCCAGTTTCCTCGCTATTTTATACTGTTTCTTGCAGAAAAAAAAATTACGAGATATTCGCTGAGACCCCCCTCCCCCAACCATGGAGCGAGATTTCGCTCGACCCCCTCGCCCCCTAAACACCTCACATAATTGATGGATTCCCCACAAAAAAAAAAACAATGTGAGTTTACAATATTGCGACTATCTGAAACATTCAAACAGCATTATTTGATTTCCAGTATACAAACAAAAACATTCCAGAACAACTTGCTTCTCTTATTAAATTAATATTATCGCGAATGTTATCCATTTTGAGATAAACTTGGTGGGAATGGAAAAAACGATATGATACCGACTGCGTCACGTTGAAAACGATTGAAGTTAATATTCAAATCGCTGACAGCACAATTTTACATCGATATGAAGGAGAGTTGCGGCGCTGTCGACCTTCGAAGTGTAATTACTTGTTGTTGCACAGGAAAATCCTACCCGACTCTGTAATTCGCAAGAATAATGAATGGCGCAGATATCATTATGAGGCCCCTACACACACACGATGTCTTAATATATCGACGTGCATTGTGTACACACGTACGTACGAAACTACAGTTTTGTCTTGATACATCAACGTGCATCCAAGAATGTACAATCAATATAACGTTAAATCGCATCCACACGTTCACACCTGTACGTGTTCGTTGGAATGCGCGTCAAAAAATTCAAGCGATTCAGAAAACATCAAGGCGGCGTTCATCCGGGTTGTGCATTCAAAAACGTGGGTGTTTTTACATCCAAATTAACGTTATTGGTTGCACGTTCTTGGAAGCACGTTGATGTGTTAAGACATCAACGTCTGTGTGTAGGGGCCTATTAGAAAACATCAACACGGCGTTCATCCGGGTTGTGCATTCAAAACGTGGGTATTTTTACATCTACATTAACGTTCTTGGTTGCACGTTCTTATATGCACGTTGATGTGTTAAGACATTATCGTTAATGTGGTTGCAAAAAACCAAAAATGCTGCGTTGATGTTTTCAGCAATCGCTTGAATCTTTGGATGCGCATTCCACGAACGCATTCAAGTATCTACGTGTGGAGGCAAATTACCGTGGAGTGTGCGTTTTTAAAGCAGTAGCGGCGGTTAAGTTCATGAAATAATTTGTTACTGCAGTAGGTATTTAAAATAATAAGTTAAATATTTCATGAATTTGTATTTACTGAAAATGTTTGCAGATAGTTTCATCATTATGTCTGACTGCAGAACAATGTTCCGGTAATTTCTACGGGAATTTGTCGAGTTGTACAGGGACCTACCCTGCTTGTGACAGACAAAATCAAAACACTATTTAGACCGAAATTTAAAAAAAAATTGAGCATACAAAATATTGATAGAGAAGCTGCGAACCATTCCACCAAATGCTACAAAAAGTACAGTTGTCGCTAAAATCAATAGTCTTCGTGGTGGGTTTCGGAGATAAGATGAAAAAGTTCTCGAAGAGAAGTGGTACGGTGAGGCTTTCGGAGTTATTAAAGTAGTGAATTTTAAATTTTGGTAATTTCTTGCAGTAACTTCTGCAGTTATTGCCAATCTCATCATTGTGTCTTGACGTTTTATTAATGGAATAACCATGTCCAATAGTTACGAATAGGTTTCTTCATTAATCCTTACGTAATTACAAGAGTCCTCTAGTTCTAACCTCCATTTTTCTAACAGGTGAATGTGTGAAAAATTTTATCGTTTTAGAAACCAACCTTTAGACCACATTCGTCGACGATTTTCATTTTCCTTTTTCCTTGTACACGCCAGTTCCACCAGAGCTAAATATTCTTCCAGCTCAGACATCTGGCCAAACATTTTAGCAGACTGGACAAAACTATGGTTTTGTACGTACGTGTGTACGCATTCAGGTTGCACGTAACGTGGGTATTTTTGCCTCCACATTGGCGGGCTACACACGGACGTTGATGTCTTATCGACGTACGTGTGTAGCCCGCCAATGTGGATGCAAAAATACCCACGTTTTTGAATGCACAACCCGGATGAACCCGAGTTGATGTTTTCTGAATCGCTTGAAATTTGGATGCGCATTCCAACGAACACGTACAGGTGTGAACGTGTGGATGCGATTTAACGTTATGGATTGTACGTGTGTAGCCCGCCATTAAATTAATATTATCGCGAATGTTATCCATTTTGAGAAAAACTTGGTGGGAATGGAAAACACGATATGATTACGTTACGAAAGAGAAATCTGCATCGTTTCAGATACCGACTGCGTCACGTTGAAAACGATTGAAGTTAATATTCAAATCGCTGACAGCAAAATTTCATATCGAATTCCCGCGATATGAAGGCGAGATGCGGCGCTGTCGACCTTCGAAGTGTAATTACTTATTGTTGCACAGGAAAATCCTACCCGACTGTGTAATTCGCAAGAATAATGAATGGCGCTGATATGAGAAATATTCCCGGAACTCAAAACTTGTATCCATCTGAAATATTTATTATTTTTCTAAAGATGACGCCACGGCCAATGTTGATTAACAATATTGACTATTCTATTTTTAGAAAATAATTCTTCGAAAACTTGGTTACGGAAAATTCTCAGTTCATTAGTCCAATTCAACTTTCTGAACGATAAATCCGAAAAAAATACATATAGTGAATATCTACAATCTTGAAAATCTTCAGTTTGTTGATTGGTAATTAATGGCCATATTATGTAAGCACTATAGGGGGCGTCTTTGCTTAGCTTATTTTTGATGACATGGGAGGTGGGGGGTTCGAGATGGCGATAACGTCAGCAGTAGTTATTTTTTTTTAACATTAGCAACCCACACATTGTCTATGCTTGAAAACCAAACACAAAAAGTCCTCTATCCTAAGCCTGTTTTATAACGGCTGCTTATGAACATCAAAAAAAATAGAATACATTAAAAGAAAAAGAAATATAGGTACCAATGTTTACGTAAGCATGGAAGGGGAGGTAAGATCTTTGCTTACTTTTACGGGCAAGGGGGAGGAGGGGGTAAATAATTGTAATAAATCTGCTTATATAGCCATGAATAGCTAATTTCATAAATGTGTCTTTCTTGCAGGCAGGTATATTTATTGTATATTTCAAATTCTTATGACATCAGAGTAGGTGTGCCAAGTCCGATTTGTTTTAAATCGGGGCAGATGGTAAAACAAATCGGGGTTCAGGGTTGTGAATCGGGACAAATAAAAAAAAGGTTTTTTCAATTTAAGGTTTAATTTATTGTGTTAAACTGATTGTTGCGTGTGACACTGAAAATCTTAAAATAAACTAAATGTTCCAGCAAATTTGGAATTTAACAATCCAATATGAACAAGAAGATGTGTCCTTCGGCGGTCAATTTCTTTGAGCCCATCATAAACTCGGCAGTAAACTGCACCCTTGTTCTTGTACCTGCTAAGTTCACAGATTCTTGTCATACACACAATATTACAAATTCAATCGTCGACGAGTGCACATCGCAACAAACGCCTCCAACATCAAAAAAGTATACCGAATGAAATAAATATCAATGATAGAAAAAGCGAGGTCATAAGTTATTTGAGTATCACGAGTAGAATTGAAACGCTACTCAACACTGATATTATTAGTAAATTTGAATTTAATCTTACATAATAATAGTCAGACTTGCTAGACTAAAAAATATCACAATAAAATCATAAGTAGGTAGTTTAAGTATTAGTTATTGACGAGGTTTTTAAGTTGAAATAATTTATTTTTTATTAAAATTATATTGTCCGTTAGATTTTGCTGCTTTTAAGATTGTCTTGTTTTTTATAACTTAGTTATAAAATTCATTGCTTTGACATGCTCGAGTGTCAAACGGTTTGGCCTTGGAAAATACCCTTTCGCTGCTTCATTTGTTATCGGCATTGAAGCTATAAATGAAAATAACTTTTGAAAATTTGCGAAGTCTTGACTGTATTCAAATGTTGTGTCATATTTGTAACGGTGACAAGTCTTTGATTTGCAACTGTTGCCTTCACTACTTCTTTGACTTCACACACGTCTTCATAAAGTTAATCCATGTGAGAGAAGGTATCAATTTTAGGATTTTCAATAATGTAAGTGAATCTGTCTTCCTCGAGAGAAAATGATTTAAATAAGTCCAATTTGCTATCCTTGAGTTCGTTCTGAGTATCTATGTAATGTAGAACTTTTTTGTACCACGCACAATAGTCTTCTTTTATTTTCGTAATTTTATCATCAGGCAACTTTCTTAATAAATTGCTGAACGTGAATTCTACAAATTGATCTTCAATCCTCTGCCTCAATTTTTTACTTAATTCAACCCCTTCAGCAATTTTTCGTTTTCAACACATACCTATTACTGCATCCTTTAAGAATTTCAGTTCACTTTGGTGATAGGCCAGACAGGGTTCTGTTTCGTCAGAATTAAAGAATTGCCACAGTGCAGTTGGACATTCATCTTCTCCCAATGACATAATATTGTCTTTGAGTAAGTACATCGAATGATTTGGTGGCACAATCCATGGCAGGGATAAGTGACAACCATCTTGGTTTCATTTTACTAAGCAGCTGTGTAGGTACTGTATTATTTTGAAAAAAATTGAATTCATTATTGTGATTTGATGCGTTATTAATTTTTTTTTAATAATTACAGTTTCCAATGAACTTATTGATTTATCGGGACATTAGGTGTCCCGATCAGGTGTGAATAGGGACGCGTTCCCAAGCCCCTAAAAAACGGGACGTCCCGCACAAATCGGGACACCTGGCAACCAGGGGCGGCTATTCGAAGGCGGCTAAGGAGGCTAAGCCGCCTCCTCAATATTCTGTGTATCACTACTATACTATATTAAATAGTCAGCATTCAGCATATTCATATTGATCAAAATCATATTATTTTATGCACCTACCTTCCTTTCAACCTACATTATATAATATAATTTATTAATTACGATAGAAGGTATTTACATTAACTTCTTACTGCATTTCATTCATTTCAAGATTTCCTTTCAACAGTGACAACGCTGCAGAGGCTTAAAAAGTTATATTTTCAACGTACATTATGCCTGCCACAGAAAAGCAAACAACGGTGCGAATACTGCGAATGAATACTTTATTGCAATAGAAAAGGAAAACACATGTAAATGGCAACATTGATTGAACCTAGCAGCTCGATTCAAAGCATACGATATTCGACCTTATTTATTCTATTACAGTGCACGTGGCAAGCAAGTGGAGACTGAAGCCTGATTAATCGTGATGAGTTTGTTTTGAATTTTATGCCGGTCGGTGATTTTTAATTTATTTTGCTCGCGTATTGTTTTTAAAACGAGTTCGGTTACTGAAGTTAATTTTAAAAATTTCAATGGTGACTTAGTGGAATATTTGTTATCCCATAACTTTAGTGCACTAAGTTAAGACGATAAAGTTTTAATAAAAACATTGCGACCTACCCCGGAATTAAACAATTTGGTACAGCGTAACAAATAACAGAATGGCGGTTTTAAATCGGAAATTATGAGAGACATCCTTGGCTAACCGGATCACAGGTAAAAAATATATTATTTTGTTGGCAGTGTTTACTTTTTACTAGAGAAAATGTCTCTGTTTGGAGCCGCTTAGGATTTGACGATTTAAAAAATTTATCACGTTCTCTGGAAAGGCTCGAAAAATCCCAGGAACATGTCGTGTCGCGGATCAAATTTAAATTGATTGGAAAACAAAACATAATTAATGTTATTGATACTTGCTGGGCAACAATTGATTAATTCCTCGAATATGTAACAAATTCGTTAAGTAGGTAGGTAGGTACCTATATCGTGAAAATATGTAACAAATTCGTTAAGTAGGTAGGTAGGTACCTATATCGTGAAAGAAAAAAAAATTGATGAATAGATGAATTGATTAATTGGATGAGAAGAGTTTTTGTGAATATCGTAAATAGGAGTTGTAGGTCTCAAGGTAGACACTCGAAAGTGAACACAATTTTTTTCCCAAAGAAATTAATATTTTAGGGTGCTCGTTTTACTTTGATTTTCTTTAAATTATAAGGCGGTTGACCTTGAAATCCTAAAAATTTTCGCCTATGGTGTATTTTTTAACACCTCTTGTAGCCTCCTTAAACAAACACCTCACGAGCCGCCACTGCTGGCAACACTAGTTACAGAACGCAATATCAAATAAATCAAATTTGCTGTTAATGAAAAAATGAACCACTAATTCCTGAAAATAGCTATTTTGTTTGTAGTATCCTACACAAAAATGTATAGATAAAGTTACAAATTTTGTAACGAAACGGATAGACATTCATAAACTTTAAATAAAAAATAGATAACTATGTTCAGTAATCTTTTTGCGGCTGTTCCCGTCATTAGTAATAAAACCATATCCACTATCTGTAGTTAGCGTTTTTGAATAGTTTCTGGAAACCTATATATATTAAATTGTTCTTGCCTGCGATGTATTTCTACCTATTTATTTTTTATTAACCATAACAGGCTACAGATGTTTGAAAAACAATTCGATCGATAGGTAAACGTTTCGTCGCTAAAGTCGTGACTTTTTCACAACTTCTAATAGAGCCAAAGTACTTTAAACATTTAATGATGCTCTTTCGAAATTTTCGTCACGAATTTCGTTTCAATACGTTCACTTATCAATAAAATCGTTTTCCAAATATCAATAGTTCAGATATTGCGAATAAAATATACACAAGTATTGCAACAAAGAAATTAGTCGCGGGAAAATATTAAACAAGTAGAGCAGAATTATCGGTATAGCCCGCTTATATGGAAGCAGCCGTTGACACGTGTTTCGGACTCTTTGGTCCTCATCAGAACGGCGTAGCCAAGCAATGGATTGAAAACTTGGAGATGAAAATAGCACAACAAAAGTTTGACCAAAACTCCCAAACCGGAGAGTTCAAACAATAAGCCACAAATGTGTGATTGTCTTGCGTAGCAGGGGATTTCGTTTGTTGTGCTATTTTCATCTCCAAGTTTTCAATCCAATGCTTGGCTACGCCGTTCTGATGAGGACCAAAGAGTCCGAAACACGTGTCAACGGCTGCTTCCATATAAGCGGGCTATACCGATAATTCTGCTCTACTTGTTTAATATTTTCCCGCGACTAATTTCTTTGTTGTTGTTTATTTACTCGGTCTGAGATCTCGCGGATGGCATTAATCGCCTCCGTGGCAAAATTTGACCAAATCTCCCAAACCGGAGAGTTCAAACAATAAGCCACAAATGTGTAATTGTCTTCCGTAGCAGGGGATTTCGTTTGTTGTGCTATTTTCATCTCCAAGTTTTCAATCCAATGCTTGGCTACGCCGTTCTGATGAGGACCAAACACGTGTCAACGGCTGCTTCCATATAAGCGGGCTATACCGATAATTCTGCTCTCTCTCTCTCTCTCTCTCTCTCTATATATATATATATATATATATATATATATATATATATATATATATATATATATATATATATATGTATATATATATATATATATATATTGCCAAATCTGCGACCTGACATTGAAAGCAATGAATCGTTCAATCAAACCATCGCCTCTATCGCACGTATTGAGACGAACAACGACCTTCGATTGTATCAGGTGAAATATATTTATAATCAACAATGCTCTATACAATCCGTTCAGATTTCAGACAAACAAACCGAACATAGATCATCTGAACTAGATAAACGGATTAAGTCGAATGATATACATTTAAGATTACTCTAATATTCTAGCAGTTTATGCCAACAATGTATATTTCGCAACTCTTATATGGATCTTAAATTATTTTACCAACGGTTCAGCGAAAAATGTATACTTCAGATAACAATTGAGTTGATTCAACGCTGTTATAGAAGATTTTTTAATAAGGTTCACAAATTATTGACATTGTTATGCCGAAGTAAAATGAATGCTAATTTAGTTAGATCTCCTTCAAAGGTTAATGACTTTCATACAGATATTTATGAACATTTTTATCTGGAGTATTATTATTGTAAAAGTGATGGAATCCCTACACATTAATTTCATTTTGTGCTCTCTTATAATTTTTCAACGTGTTTTTTGCATGCTTTGACTGCGACCTTGGGGGACATCTATCAATTAAGTACGTGAAGTGTTTAGGGGTGAAGGGTCGCGGTTTAATTATGCACTGATAGAAGAATTTATTAACTATAAATAAATTCATTTCTTCGGAAACAACTGATTGATTTATTAAATATGAACAAGTATTTTTCTAACATTGTGCGTTAACTATTAATAAATAACACTTAATACATTTTTTTTGGAGCGAATATCTCTTTTTCGTATACGGTACGATGTGAAGATTATTCATAAAAAAACTCTATCGCAGCGAGCTGCATTAGAAGAGCAGGTTTCCATAACGTATCCATTCTGAAAAATATATTCTATAAATTGTGATTTTTTTTCCTGGGGGGAAATTCGCATTAAAACCTATCCCATTCAATATATCATACGAAACTATCTACTCACAATCTTTCGATCCTATTGCTCCAAAATTACGCTCTTTATCATGTAAACAAGATTTATTTCTTCCCCCAGGGGGTCAAACCCCAACCAATTCGAACCAAAACCAATTCCATTCAAGATATCTTTCGAAAATACCTACCTACAAACGTTTAACCCTATTACTTCAAAATTCCGAATTTTATCATGTAAACAAGATTCATTCCTTCCCCCAGGGGGTCAACCCCCCAACCAATTCGAACCAAAACTAATCCGATCCAAGATATCATACGAAACTATTATTTACAAACTTTCAACCCTATTGCTTCAAAATTGCGCCCGTTATCGTGTAAACATGATTTATTTTGTCCCCAGGGGGTCAACCCAACCAATTCGAACCAAAAACAATCCCATCCAAGATATCATACGAAACTATTCTTTACAAGCTTTCAACCCTATTGCTTCAAAATTTCGCCCGTTATCGTGAAAACAAGATTTATTTTGTCCCCAGAGGGGGTCAACCCCCCAACCAATTCGAACCAAAAACAATCCCATCCAAGATATCATACGAAACTACCTATTTACAAACTTTCAACCCTATTGCTTCAAAATTGCGCCCTTTATCGTGTAAACAACGCTAAAATACATAAGCTTATATATATATATATATATATATATATATATATATATATATATATATATATATATATATATATATATATATATATATATATATATATATATATATATATATATATATATATATATATATATATATGTATATATATATATATATATAGAGAGAGAGAGAGATATGAAATTGAGTTTTTGGTGCCAAGCATCATAAAAAGTCATGAAACGAAAAACTATCATGGTCCTAGGTCCAACTTTGCTAATCGCACCCATTTTAATAAGCAGGTTTTCAAAGTGAAAACCTGCTAAAATAATGCCATAACCTTTTATAATAAACTTACGATGCACGAGTAATTTTCCAAAAAAATTCTGCATGACTTATTACAACCATTGTTTTATCATTAATTTTATTTTCTCCACATGTTTACAAAATATTACTAATTTACTTGAAGTAATATATACATGAGTCTACGTTCATTGAATTAGAGTGAATATTCTTTAACAAATTTTAGTAGTTCCTATTTAAGTATTTTATTGATAAATCTCATTGAAATTCGATGCTACGTTATTAAAAATCTTAACAACATAAACAGGGCAATTTACCTGCCGATAATTTACAAACGACAAAGACATTTGTGTTAGGTTGCAAGGCGAGACTCTATAATTAACATTAATTAGTAATTAGTGCAATATTGCAAATTCAGTTGACGCTCAACTTCAGTTATTCGAATTAGGAGATTTTGTAAGCCTTTTGTCATTACTATTTGTATATATTCTGTTGTATCATTAACTCTATTACGTCCCATTAGAATCGACCATACTATCATGACGTTCAGGGATAGTGATGACAGCACCTTTCTCGATAGATGGGTTTCTTAGTGCAATATTAGTTACTTCTCAAGTTCGGCTATCGATTAGAAAAATTTTCTACCTATTTTGTTAATCCTTTGTCATTACCTAATATTTGTATCATTAAGGCCCAGGGCCTGGGTGGCTACTGGGAGCGTCGGCAGGTGGCGGATAGCCGAACGACCTGCAGTGCAGGCTGTGCTATCCACAGACACGCTGCAGGTTACCACCGAATAACCAATAAGGTGGCGCTGACCGACCCTCCAATCTAAGGTGTTATGCGAACCGTGCCTATGGATGCATGGCGGTGGGAGAGCACCGTCGTTAACGGAGCCTCGAGGATACTGGGCGACCTCCTCGAGTAATAGCCTTGCCACGCCGTGCGGGGCTCCGGCGTGGTCGACTTTTTAATTCCCTAGCTTTTCGTGGGAACTACATGGACAAGAAGGAAAATCCAAAATCGCGGGAAGTCACCGCAACCCAGGATGCTCAAGAGCGTCCTGGCACCTCTCGCACTCCGAGCTCTCCTCGGGAAGCAGAGAGGGAAAAACAAGTAAGAGAAGGAAAACCTTCGGAGCAAGAATCCGGTAAAGGTTCTTCCTCCAAGAAACCCTCCAGAAACAACCGGAGGAAACAAGATCTGCCACCCCAGGCAAGCCTGGTGGTAACGAGCAAAGAAGAACAAATGCTGCAGGACGATCAGGAGGCAAGCACTCCAACTCTCCAGTAGCAATGGCTACCCCATTAAAAGTTGCCCAGGTGAACACTCATCACGCTAAGGGGGCATCAGCCGCCTTATCGAGGGCGTTTTCCAGGGCAAACTTGGGAGTAGTGTTAATCCAAGAACCTTGGGTCAACAGGGGGCAGATCAGAGGACTGCTGAACAGAGAAGGTAAGGTAATCTGGGATGTCAGATGTGACAACCCCAGAGCTTGCATTCTGATCAGAAACGATATTAATTATATCTGTCTTTCGGAATTTATGACGAGGGACCTAGTGCCGGTTCGGGCCAAGATCCGCACAGGGCACTCACCCCTCGACATAGTGATAGCCTCAGGATACTTTGCTGGAGACGGGCAAGCACCACCAGAGGAAGTACAGAGGCTATCCGACTACTGTAGCAGGAGCAATCTACCCCTCCTGCTAGGCTGCGATGCAAATGCGCACAACACCATCTGGGGCAGCACGGACACCAATCAAAGAGGTGAGCAACTGCTAGAATTTATACTCGCGGCTAACCTTAACGTACTTAATGTGGGATGTGTCCCCACCTTTGTAACTAGGGCTAGACAAGAAGTATTAGATTTAACGCTCGGCAGCCCGAGCATTAGTAGAATGGTAAGGAACTGGAGGGTTACAGACGAACCATCTCTCTCCGACCATAGAATCATTATGTTCAACGTGGAAGGGCTTGTAACACAAACATCCTTCACTAGGAATCCTAGAAACACAGATTGGGAAAAATACACCACCAATCTAAAATGTAACCTAGAACAGATCAAGTTCGACAGCAACAGTCATATCGAATTTGAGCAGACCCTAGAGGAAGTTAATGGGGCAATCATGGATGCTTACGAATCCAGCTGCCCGATAAAAGAAAATAAATCACACAGTAGCATCATTTGGTGGAACAACCACCTGTCAAATCTAAGATCCGAAGTCCGCCGGCTATTCAACAAGGCAAAGCGGCACGGAGACTGGCAGGGATACACCGAAAGGCTGACAGAATATAATGAAGAAATAAGGAAAGCCGAAAGAAACAGCTTCAATAGCTTCTGTGAGACAATCACATCAAGCCCCGCAGCAGCCAGACTGCACAAAACCATGGCAAGAGGCAGAGAGCAAGGACCAATATCACTCAGAAGAACAAATGGTAGCTTCACAGAGGATGAGACGCACTTTCCAGGTAGCATACCATTTGAACCCGGAAGATCACGGGATGAACCAGGCAGGGCCAAACGAGAAGACTGGGAAGTAGCAAAAATCATATGCACTCCCCAGAGGCTTAAATGGGCAATTAACTCCTTCCAACCATTCAAGTCACCGGGAATTGACGGCATATTTCCGGCCCTTTTGCAAAAAGGGCAGACGGAATTACTGCCGTTCATTATTAAAGCAGCCAGATTTAGTCTAGCGCTCGGGTACATACCGAGCACCTGGAGGAGAGCACGGGTAACCTTCATTCCCAAAGCAGGAAGGAAGGACCCCACCCTCCCGAAGTCATTCAGACCAATCTGTCTCACATCCTTCCTACTGAAGACACTGGAGAAGATGGTAGATAACTACATTAGAACCAAGATACTGGAGAGGTTGCCATTGCACCCCGGGCAGCATGCATACAGGGCGGGCAGATCAACGGAAACCGCTCTTTATGTGCTTACCGAAAACATCCAGAAATCACTTGAGTATAAAGAAATGGCCATTTGCGCCTTTTTAGACATAGAGGGGGCATTCGACAACACCTCTCACGAAGCAATAAAAAGGGCCCTAATGAACAAGGGAGTGGACAGAACCACATCCAGATGGATGTGCCAAATGCTGGCTACAAGAACGGCCGAAACGAAGGTGGGCGAGAACACCTTTCGGATCAGTACAAACAGAGGATGCCCACAAGGAGGGGTACTATCACCTCTGATGTGGAGTCTTGTAGTGGACGAATTACTCGAAACACTGACCGGGAACGGAGTCACTTGCCTCGGCTATGCTGACGACATAGTCATCATGGCCAAAGGTAAATTCGAAGGAACCCTCTGCGACCTCATAGAAAGGGAGCTAGAGACTACCAGAAGGTGGTGCCTCTCGGTGGGATTGAGAATTAACGCATCAAAAACCACAGTGGTACCCTTCACTAGAAGAACAAAGCTTCAGCACTTAAGGACTATTCGTCTCGACGGAGCAGACTTAGAATGGCAGCAAGTTGTGAAGTATCTAGGGCTCACCCTAGACTCAAAACTACTCTGGAACATGCACGTAGAAAAGATCGTTAACAAGGCAAAATCATCACTGATGGTGTGCAGGAACATCGCAGGAAAAACGTGGGGCTGTAACCCATCAATACTGCGATGGATGTACACCATGATAGTGAGACCTATGATCACCTACGGAGCAGTAGTGTGGTATGGCAGAACCGAACTCACCACAGCAAAGAAATCCTTGGAGAAAGTGCAAAGACTAGCATGTCTTTGTATAACAGGAGCAATGAGATCGACTCCAACAGCAGCACTAGAGGTAGTTCTGGACCTCACTCCTCTCCACATAATGGTGAGGAGAACTGCTTGGGGAGCAAACCTCAGGTTGGCTAAAGTTGGACTCAAAGGTGCTGCATACGGTAAAAGGGACTCAACCCTTACCGGAAGTGCACACCTTGCTGACCTCCCAACTGACGAAATTACCAGGAAATTTAGTTTCAAGAAATTATTTCGAACGGAACTAAATACCAAGAAGGAATGGAGCATAGAATCCATTCGAGCACTGGAGAAGAACACCATAATATGGTATACGGACGGGTCTAAAACTCCCGAAGGAACTGGAGCAGGAGTCGTTGGGCCTCGTACCAAATACTCAGAACCCATGGGCCAGTTCCCTAGTATTTTTTTTTCAAGCGGAAATTCACGCCATAGAAAGGTGCATTCAGTTCAACCTCGATAGGAAATACCGGAACAAGGAAATTGCGATCCTCTCCGATAGCCAAGCAGCCATCAAAGCGTTGAGCTCTTATAACATCAACTCAAAGATGGTTTGTGAATGCCTAGACAAATTAAACGATCTGGGCAGGAACAACAAAGTGATCCTCCTCTGGGTGCCCGGGCACGTCGGAGTTAAGGGTAATGAACAAGCAGACACCCTGGCACGAAAGGGTGCGTCAACGCCACTAATCGGGCCAGAGCCTTTCTGCGGACTTGGAAAATCTTACTTCCAAGAAGAACTCAATAAAGCTGAAGAAGCAATGAGAGCAACATACTGGCAAAGACTTCCAGGACTGAGGCAGGCCAAAGATCTCCTCGGAAAGGTCAAACGAGCAAGATCGAAGACACTGATTAACCTCAGCAAAACTAGTCTAAAGACAATCACAGGATTTCTTACGGGGCATTGCAGACTCAAAGAACACCTAAGGAAGCTAGGTTTAGAGGGGGACAGCACCTGCAGATTCTGCAAGGAACGTCCAGAAACACCTCACCATATACTGATGGAGTGCTATGCTGTGCACCATGAAAGACTGAACACACTGGGATCATACCAGCTGACTGTAGAAGAAATACCACGAATAGACCCCCTTAAAATCCTCAAATTCCTGAAGGTATTGAGGCTTGAGGGGCTGCTGTAAAACGAGAACACATCGAGAAGCAGAAGAAGATGGGGCACAATAGATCTAATAAGGTCGCAGCGCATCGGTCACCATCCAAACCTACCAATACCAATACCAATCATTAACTTTATTACGTCCCATTAGAATAGAATAGACCAGCCTTTCTTAACCTTTTTAAACCACGGACCCCTAGTAAATCAAACGCAATTATCATGGACCCCCCTTAGTAAATAGAAGAACACATACAAAAAACTACTTTTTTTAATACAAAATACGTACTTTATTTTCGTTATTGTAAATGCGTTAGCATGCGATTCTCAATTAAGCTTGTTGTTGCTTTTTTGCAAATAAATTAGTGATGTTCGGGTTGACGTTACTTAAAAGTTGTATCTTCAAAAAGGATTCCACTTGTAATATGTTTCTGTATTTGTCTTAGTATATTCAAGAGCAGGAAAGGCCTTTTTCACAGGGTTATGTGGTTAAGAAAAGCAGTGAATATTTCAGTTCTTTTTCTGATATTTCCTTATAATCTTTCTTTACATTCTCCCAAAAACTTGATGAAATAGTACATCTATGTTGAAAAGGTCTGATATCTAGTTTTTTTTTTGTCGGGTACTGGCAAATGATCCCGAAACGAAGACCTTAAATCGCGAAGGTGTTCAATCATTTCGTCCTGTACTTGTGTTGAAAACATTGCTCCAGCAGAGGATTACAAAAACGCTGACAGTGTAGTAAACAGAGTTAAAGTTTTTTTGAATTATATGATTTGTGCAAAGTTCAAACATTTTAGCATCAACTCAATATTGTCGCCAGCTTGAAAGATGTTGCTATCTCCCGCTATTCATTTATTAAATAGTCCAGAGATGCAACTGCGGACCCCCATACATATAGGTACTCGCGGACCACAGGTTAAGAAACACTGGAATAGACCATATACTATCATTACGTTCAGGGATAGTGATGACAGCACCTTTCTCGATGGGGTTCTTAGGAAATTCAAAAAAAATGGAAGATAGTATATTTAGAATTAAATGTTTACATACATTATGTAAGTCTAAAACATCGACATCAGTCCATGGTAAAAAATATCCTTTTTTCCGTCCGATTTATTAGATTCTTCAATAAAATATCACCAAATATAGTCTTTCTTTCTGCCACCATTTCGGGGCATTTCTGCTATCTTTAGAAAACACAGTACGACTCAAACAAGAAAGGATAGGAACACGCAATTTACTTATGAGCGTATAGGCCAACTGTAAGTTAAGAAATTATCCATCTCGCATCAACCGTACATTAGGGGTCATCCATTAATTACGTCAGAGTATTTTGGCGATTTTTCGACCACCGTCCCCCCTTGGTGGGATTTTGCTCGACCCCCTCCCCGAATCCGTGGGATTTTTTTAATTGCGTATTTGTTATGTGAATGAATTAATCTGTGCTCGATTATATTTTTGTTAATGAATTTATTTATAAGTAGTTGATAAATTCTTCTATCAGTGCATAATTAAACAGCGATGGAAATTGTTTCCAAAACAATCAATTTCAACCCTACCAGATGGCTGCAATACTGATAGTGTTGAATATGCACAATCAGGTCATACCAAGAATTTTGTAATGCAATTTTTTTACATTTCAATGAACTTATCGCAACGCTTTCGATTGAATTACAACTTGAGAAACCGAATGTCGTATTTTGTGTTCTATTATATTAAACTTCTAAGTTGTTCTCTAATCTGAATACTCATTTCCATTCAAGAATTGAAGTTTATTGAAACAAAGGAAAATTACCGATTCAATGCGATATATGTTTCGACAAGTTAGTGCGGATATCATACGATAGAAAAAGCAATCGCAAGAAACGTCAGGTTTTTCCACAAACATTCTGGTAGAAATAACGAAAACTTGTATATATTACAAGGTTGCGACGATTTAAATCAACTAATTTTTCAAATTTTAATCGTAATCAAATTATAAATTGCTGTAAAAAGTAAAAAAAGTCACCGAATCAAATAACTCTTTAGGAAATTAAAAAAAAAAGCTTATTTAAAACAAAGTGTTTACATACTTTATGTGAGTGTACAAAAGATTTTCCAATAAAATACTGCCAAATAGTTTCTTTTTTCTACCACCACTTCGGGACATTTCAGCTATCTTTCGATATCATACTACGATTTAAACAAAAAAAATAGGAACACGCAATTTACTTATTTTTTTTTTTAACTCGAGGGACCTACAGTTTAACGCCGGTTCCGAACGGCCAATGGGCTTGTAAACAATGTACATTACCCAACAATTAATCTCGTAATTAGAACCACTAAATTCAGGACATACACAACACCCAAGAGCAAGGTGGGAGTCGAACCCACATCCTCGGCTTACAAGTGGTATACCTTACCGCTGGTCTACCGAGGCCTCCAATTTACTTATGAACCTATGGTCAGACTAGAGGTTAAGAAATGATCCTTTTCCAGTCAACCACACATTATAAAGACGAACGAATTTTTTTGTTCGGACAGGAAAGCCGTGGCACGCTGCCAAAAATGTTCATGTCAATACAAGTTATTTTGTAAGTGTTCCGTGGCGACCAATGGCGGTAGAGAGGAAGGAAAAGAAACACGTGACTTATTCAACCAATCAGAGCGCACACGGCGTTTGTATGTCGCCGAGGAGATTTTGTGACTGTAAATCTAGACAACAAATATTTTGGAGCGAATAGACAAAATAATGAAAATAAGTGATTTCAAAATTCATTATTGCCCTATTAAAGGAAAAAAATCAGTATAAATTGATTAAAATCAAAAAAACCACGATTTAATTTTAAAAAACAGATATTTTGATTTTTTAAACAAAAAATTGATTCAAGTATTGCAACCTACATGACTCCAATACTGATGCACAATCAGGTCATAGCCAGAACTTTGTAATGCATTTTTTTTCACTTCAATGAACTTATGGCAAAGTTTTCGATTAAATTACAACTTAAAAAGTTCTACATATTAAACTTCTAAGTAGTTCTCTAATCTAAAAACTCATTTTCATTCAGAAACGGAAATTTATTGAAACAAAGAATGAATTACCGATTCAACGCAACATCTGTTTCGACAAATTAGTGCGTAGTATATATTATCACACAAATTACAATCTAAAAATACATGATAATATACCAAAGTCACTTCCTCTTGAATCATATTTAAAATATTGGAAAAATATTTTAATAATATTTCACGATCCAAAAAGACAATGAAAACAATCCTTCAGTTACTCGATTAGGATATCTTTCATAAATATTTATTTTATTGCTTGATAAACTGACCAACTTGAATAAAAGACAATATAATGCAATTAATTTAAATTAAATCAACGAGCTGATTATCTTGTTCACGTGCCGTTGATGAGATTACAAATATGTACCCTTTTCGTGCAGGTCAGAATCCACCATGCATTGCCGGAGATTTTTTACTTATTTCATACTTTGATTTTATTCGAATAATAAATAACTATATATCACACTAACATACCTAAAACATTTTCATCAAATAGAGTCAATAATATAATTTATGTATTAGCCAATGTTTCATGATTCCGAGCCTTTTGTCAGTTTCGCATATTCCATCCTGAATTGATCAAATCAGGTAATCAGAACATCAATAATTATAACAGTGACACTGAGATACATATATTCCCAATATTATTAACTATAAAAAAAAGTTTCGATAACAATTTAACTAATAACATAAAAGTAAGAATGGTGATACCATTCTTTTGTAACTAAGGAATACTCTGTTTGCTACGTGTAGGTATCGTTATTGAATAAATGTACATGTAGTATGATACACACATCTTAATATTTTGCCCCAGATCAAAGAATACCACAAGGATCGCCTCTGTCACCGCTGCTTTATAATATACATTGCGATGATGTATGCTGAGTTCGATCGAAGATAGTATCTATTGCAATATGCAGATGACACTATACTAGCAGCACATGAAAAATACTACGAAAAAGTACAAGCAATCTACAAGAGTTGATGGACAAAACAAACGTATGGTTCTCAAAGTAACGCTTGAAACAGACCCTGACAAGTGTCAATAAATAGCTTTCAACCATAAGACCACACAATATTCACCAACAATAACAATAAACAGAATGGCAAAAGCACCATAATCTTCTATGCTATACCTACGGATCATGATTGAAAATGAAATAAATTTCAAGCTGCACAACCAGTCAAACCATAACAAGAGCCAAGCATTTTAAATGCCTAACATATGGGAGCAGAAGAAGCATTAGCAATGAAAATGCAATAAAAATCTATAAAACGATATCCAGACCCATGATAGAATATGCACATACAATCTATGCAAACTGTAGAATATCAGTTACAAAAAATATAGAAGTATCAGAATGTTCAGCTCTGCGAACAATTACGAAAATGAGACATCGGCTAAAGAGACTGCACAACCTCTCCAAATAATTACCATGCTCAAGAACAAATATAGAACCAATCGAAAACCGACTGCAGAAACTGAACCGAATATTCCACACAATATTACAAGAACTAGAAGAAATTATACCACTATAATTCACCAATGCCAACCACACAAAAAGAGACCCTTCTTCAAGCACTAAATTAAAAAAGATTAATTATACATTGAATTGACTGAAAGACCCAAGGTCAATAGCCACTTGTGTGTATTGTTCATACATACAATAAAAATCTGTTATTATCATTGTAATATTGGAAACAGTTTAGTAATAATCTGTATATTTATATTATGAATGATGCAATATGAACAATCTATTTTGTAATATTATATAGTAATGAAATAAATAAATCCACAAGTTTGACAATACATGATCTTAAAACCATATCAGAGCAATATTCAAAACTTTATCAGAACCATACAATATGGAAACACGGCTAGGTCAGGAATGCACATACAAATAACAATATATTGGTTCATATTTGCGAGACTGTTGTACTGGTTTAAGCTATAGAGAGAAAAATGTACAGGATAAAAAAATACTAAAGCACAATTTGAAACACCATAGGCCATATGCATGAATGCTAACATTCAAAAAATTTATTGTGTTTTCAAGAATGAAAAAAAGACTTCCTGTTTCATTTTTTTTTAGTACTCAAAATACCACTGTACTTTACTCATTACATTTGTAAACTTTACATCGAAATATAATTAATTATATTTCATATAGCCTTCAACCAAAGGAATACTTCTAAAATTACAGATAACTAGGTAGGTACTGTATATTGACATGAAAGAAATAAGCAACAGCATTTTTCTCCAAAATCAACAACAACCTTCTTTTTTCATATGAAATTCCATATTCTTTTCTCATAACTGAAGTTGCTCTTTGAAGAAATTTTTTTTGATATGCCCCGTACATGTGTAACTGCCGATTCAATATTATTTATACAATCTTTACTTTAATTTAAGACAAACTGCAAAATAAATATCCCTAAATCATATAAGGAAAATATGTTGAAAATGGACAAAGTTCATCTTAGCAACTGCCATATCTTTCTATTAGGTAACTTAAATCTCTTTCATCACTTGATATCTCAATTCAAGTAGGCAATATTCTTGAAGGTAACTTAATTCACAATGGCTTGGTTTTTAATATAAGAAACAGAAAACAAAATAATACTAAAAACTAGAATATGTTGGGGTCAAAGTGCATTTCTGATTATTCAAGTATGATCAAGAGTTTTCCTTATAGGAATCTGTTTCGATGAATCATCTTCAGCCAAATTCCTGAAAACTGATGAAGTCAATATTGTTGCAACAAAATAATTATGAAATAAGTACAGAAATATATCTCATCTAACCTTCAAATGAGTAGTCAAATTAAAGGATTTTTCGGAGTATTTTTTTTATCGGGAGGTATATTATTAGGTATATACTATATTCAATCCCAAGCGGTAATTTGCTAACAATTTCATAACCTAACCCCATCTAGATCCAATAACATCATTTAGTACAATATACTGAAAAGTTCATAAGCAAAAATTATTCTTCAAATAATATACGTTATATTATACGGAACGACAGATCATTGACTTTAAATTAATACCGGAAAACGATAACATCAATAATGTAGTATCATTGCAAGTATTCTGCCACCATTTTGTAATTGAAACTCTCAAAAGGGGGTGTCAGCAATAATATAACTGTTTCAACACATCAAGATCATCAGGCCGACTATTTGTCTTCCAGTAGACAGATGTAGAGGGCAACGGAAATATAAAATCAACAGATAAGTTATCTGCGTTTTATTTGAACACCATAAGCAATGCAAAGATACATGACGATTTTTTGATGAAACAGAAAACCGGAAAACATTTTCAAAAAAACTAGTCTTTAGTACTTATTTACATAGTCATAAAAAAAGGAAAGAACAATGATAACCTCCACAAAAAAAAATAATGAACTTATCAAGACAAAGCACCGTTGTTGTTTGAGTCATGCAAGAATTGAACTACCAGTAATGTGAAAATGGAATTAAAGCTCACCTGCATTTGCACCAACTATGCACAAAACAACCGCCAGAGAAAAATTTGAAATTTTCATGTTATGAACAGTTATGCAATTAATTAATCAAGAAAATTTTGTTTTTCCAGAAAAACAAATTCTGCGTACTTTCCAGGGGCTTTGGCTCACTTCTAATACGAAGGATAGATGTCAACTGTCAAATCAAGTTAAGTAGAGTCAGAAACAGATCAGACAGTGATGCCAAGCTTACCAACAAATTCCTATAGAAAACTATAAATCCACGGGATAGATTCAGAAATGAAGTACACAGAGTGTAGGTTATATGTTGTTATCTTGCTTGGACCATGGCACATACTGCGAAAATTGAAAAGTATTTTGAATCAATGAAGAGTAAAAAACGTTCACTAATTTTTAGTGGAGAGATTGTGGCAATTTACCAGGAGTAAACTCTGAACGAGCCTGGCAGTAACGACATATTTAGAACGCATCACTGTTAGTGCGTTCAGAACACCAAAATTCTAAATAATAATAGGTATTTTAACAGTTATATTACAGCAATTTGAGTAGAATATAACTTCAATTCTAATATAAATCTGTCTTATGGATTATACAATATCGAATTATGTTTATATATGTACTATATGCTACAAGTATATGGAACAATTAATTCATAGTCTTCGTGTTAATCCACAATTCATTTATTATTTATTCAAGAAATTATTTTGAGTGGCCGGCCTACATTTCAAAAAATAATTTTGAAGCATTTACCTTACAATGAACAATATTATCCATTGATTGTAAAAGATTTATCTGTGGACAAATAATAGCAAAGGGGCCACCTTTGAACAAATCAACAACTAATTCATTACTTTCCAAAATATAATTAACTTGATATTACATAAGAAACAACATAAATAAATAAGGTTCAATGTAAGTGTTGCACAAAGAATTATTTTCCTAAATTATTTGTAATATTGAATTCATATCACTTATAAACCATGCCAGATGTCATGCATTCTTGCCTTTTCGTCACGTATGAATTATAATTTAAGACGAGTCTTATTTCCTATATTGAACTATAATGAAGTATTTTCTGACATCGCATTTATTGGTCAAAGATTATAACCACAGTTCATCGATAGTGGATTCTCTCTGATTAGCGAAGTACCATTGATTCTAAACCATCCTCAAATTTATCAAACTGCCATCCTCCACTGCTACCTCTATGATGTTATCAAAAATGTATAACTTTTTTGATTGATTCTTCCATAAAATATGTAGTCCGTTCCATTTCGTTGTTTCTCTGTGTATGAAAAGTCCTCTGCAACGAGCTGGGCATTATCATGTGCATGTAGAACTACTGGGACTTTCTTTCGGAAAATTGGCAAAAAGGGGTTTTCGAAAGAGCTCGTTATAGTGTAAAAAGTTTTTTGCAACTTCCAAGGAATATGCCAATTCCATACAACTTTAAAAACGCATCATATTACCTAGCATAGCGCGCAATTTTTCAGTTATTTCGAAATTTTTGGAATATATTCTAAATTCCATGCTAGTCACGTCACATCTGTTCAGGGTGTTTGTAAATGAGCGCTACAACTACCCAATTATTTGAATAACTTCCGAATTTCACTGTATAAAAAATTGAATTTAAAAAAAATAATAACCACATTTTTTCTCCATACCAGTAGATTCTGAGCGGAAGAGTACAGAAACTTTTTGAATAAGTAAATCACTTTGGTTTCAAGAAATACCGAAACGAAAGCCAACGTGACAACAAACAATTTTTAGAGAGATGGGCGCACAACTATTAACCATGTCTAATCTAATAATTATTATCATTTGACAGCAGGAGATATACGAGTAAATATATATATATATATATATATATATATATATATATATATATATATATATATATATATATATATATATATAATATATATATATATATATATATATATATATATATATATATATATATATAATATATATATAATATATATATATATATATATATTGTGGCTCTGAAGAAAAATGTATTTCAAAAGCTTCAACTCAGAAGTCATAATAGGACCTAACGACTACGTGGAAAATGAAAGGAAGAAATTATATCTAATTTAGCCCTTGTCCCACCAAAAGCTTTTTCTTAAAATTGTCAATTTTCTTTAAGAATCAGCAATATCATGTATCAAAAATCTCATTCGCAACTTAATATCTCCAAATTGCAAATAGAATTTCACATTTTCATAATAACAATAAGTTTCATAAAAAATTCAACTTTCCCAAAATTCTAGATTTTGATGAAGATTATGAAAATAGTTTTATTTTCATGAATATTATATGTGGATATAACCAGATTATTACTTTCAGTACTGTCTTGAGTATATAAATCTACTGTAATTAATGTTGAAAATCGTATACTAAATACAGAAGATATACATTTACTGTTGTATTCAAGGTAATCATTCATTTGAAAGCTGCCACATTAGATGGACAAAATACCTCAACGCCAAGTATAGGATCTCCCTAAGACAAAAATCATGTTGTAAAAACAATATTCAAGTGTTTTTATTGAAATAAGTACCATGAAAGGTAATATTCAAACATAAGATGAAATTATGAAATTTCTTAGCAAATGAGATGAACAAACATTCATTTGATAGGCGAGAATTTACTTAATTTACTCTTGACTTTCTTACAATATTCAAAGAGAAAACAATAAAGTGATATAAATACTGCTAGGCATAAAATACTAAATATTAATAAAACGTATACAAATAGTGAAATATCAAATAATATAAAGCTAATAAACAATACAGCTATATGAATCAAGCAAAAAATATAACTTTAGCAGAACTCAAACCGACAAAAAAGTTAACCATGAATTAAATGAAAGTGCACTTTTGAAATTTCAACAATTTTGGTTAATTTATGAACACTTGATTCCAGTCAACCATTTTCAATAGTTTTATCTGCCTTTTTTCAGATATTTAAAATTAGGGATCATTTTGTCACAGATGTAAAATTAGAAACTACTCCTTTTTTGCTGTTAGTAATAAGATATAAATAACTTCAGCTTTATGATTTATAACTTCATTAACTAAATTCAAAACAAAAATTGAATTATGATAGCATAGAACTTCAAATTACGAGAAATAGTATGACTGTTAGATACAATAATTATTTCTTCACTCAAAATATTATCTTTAAAAACCTCAAACCAAATTATCTTATTATACAGTTAGGTAGCAATTATTCAAGGATTGAGAATAAAAATAATGAATAATTATTTTAAGTTTTTTGTAGGGATGAAATATGTTAAGTTATTGCAAATATAAATAAAACTGGCTATAAATGAAAGTCTAAGATAAAGTTATCTTATCTGTGCCTTACTCATTATATTTATTTTAATCCAAATGCATCCACCAATCCCATAGGTCTTAATATTAATTCTGGATAGGAAAGTAAATAAAAATAAATTTATCACTCAAGCACCATTCGATAAAAGTTAAATATTTCTCAAGATTTTTTAAAATGAAATGCTAGTTATTGGATTGATAATTTGAATATATTAAGAATAAAAATTAGTATATATTCAACTCCATTCAGATGGTGCTAAGTACAAGGTGATCCAAAGTAGACAATCTAAATGTCCATCACATTTGCGCTACCTTGTCACATTCAACATATTCATATCAGTTCTCTACTTTAGTATGTCTTCTTTGTAAGGCAGCAGCTAAATCTTGCTTAAGAGCTTGTTGTTGCTTTGTTTCACAAATTGGTTGAACTGAACGTAAACTATTAACTATATCTTTTGTTTTACTAAAATAAATTTCATTCAGAGTATTTCTGATTTTATTTTCCATATCTTCTACCATACGACCTATGTTAACAAGATGAGGATTAGCTTCATTAACTGGACCATCTAACTCAATCTGAAATGGATACAATATTTTTAACAATATTTTCAACTTAATACTTCATTTCAAAATTTACTTGACGAGTGAGGCTTCCTCCTAGATTCATTGTTCCAGAACCTTGCTTGTTGGTTTGAAGCCAAAGCATGGCTGTTGAAGTCATTTTATAATGTGACATTCGACCTGAACTTTTTTCCTGCACTTCTACAACATGTATTGAATCCCAGCATCCTTTAATCTTTTTACTACCATCTCCAGTTTTCTTCACCAGTATCACTCCTGAAAAAAGCCATTAAGATTTAATGATAATACATATATATGTATATATATATATATATATATATATATATATATATATATATATATATATATATATATATATATATATATATATATATACTACGTAATCACATATATCAAAATTAGAAAAACTTCTTATATCTATGACAATAAGTCTTATCTTTATGTATTTTTAGAAGACAATAAAATTTAGGTGGTAGGATGTTGTATCAAATTAATTCCTTCGATGTTTGTGGATAAAACGCAAGCTGGTAGCTCTTTTGTTCCTACAGTTTTATTAATTTTTTACTTTCATTTTTTGATGTATTACTTAAAATCTTTCTTAATTTCTTTATATGTTGACAAATCATTAAACATTGTAGTAATTGTATTAGTTTCTAGAATAACTGTTGTGTTTCCTTTATCTGATTTAGTGATTATTAATTGTGGATTAGATTTGATGAATTTTTGTTTTATCCAAGTTTTTAATAGTTTGTTTGTTATGAAGCTTTTGTTTTTAATTTTTGCAGTTATTGTGGTATGTTTTGATAGTTTGTCTTATTTTCTGTCACATGGAATTTTGATTTTCAGGACACAAATTTGATATACCTCATTCTATATTAGCTATAATAATATGTATAGGTAATTGATTTACATTATCAATTTCTTTAGGGTCTTAATTTAATGTTAGTTCTACAAAGTTGGATAAAACAGTTTGGGTTTTAACAGTAATGACACTATTTTCAGTCTTAATTAATGGGCAATATTACTTGCGACACTATAACATCAGTCATTTTGTCAACACTAATCAAGCAAAAAGGTATTGTATAATGTTAATTAACTTTATTATTCCTAAACTGTTTGTGAGTGAAAAAAAGATTATTTAATTACATTTGACAATTGTACATTATTGCGTGAGTAGCATTCATTACTCCACCTTATTAGTCAAACATGATTGAGCCTTAATTATTCTTGTACCAAATTTTTGGATTGTAAAAATAATTGAGTAGCTCACTAATTAAGAAGTAAGGGTGGCAAAAACGGCCTATACTTGGGAAATGTGCAAATCCACATACATTATATATATATATATATATATATATATATATATATATATATATATATATATATATATAATATATAATATATATATATATATATATAATATATATATATATATATATATATATATATATATATATATATATATACATACTTAAATAACCACGACTACAGGCTTACCAGCAAATCCATGTTCTAAATCCCAAAAGTATACTGAAGAAACACCTCCTTCAAAATACATCTCTCTATATTGGTCAAATGCATAATTTGCATCAAGCTCTAATTTACGTAAACGTTCCGATGGCATTGACCCATCATCTAAAGGAGGATAATAGGTGTTTGACCATGGAGATCTAAAAAATAATTGAAAATAAAAATGTGAATACGGCAAAAAACCCTTGAAAGCAAATGAAATTCAGTATTTCGAAAAATCTTGAATGAGTAATAAATTAAGAATATAACCTGTATGAATCTCCATCTCTATTATAATCACACAGTAAGAAGTCCCTTCCAGTCTCTTTATCTTGAGCAATTTTTAATGGTTGATCTACTGAAGAAAGTAAATCTTCGCACAAGCTTGGCACAAGATCTATCAAATCACCCAAATTTTTTTCAATTTCTTGAGGAGGTAGTCTCCTCATCAAATCTAATGCACAATCGAATTGCTGTTCGCCCTAGAATACAAAGTTCAGTAGTTAACTTACATGCGAATGAAATTTAACGAGCTACATAAATTCTAAAGTAAAGTATATTGTTTCATAAATTTAACTGACCATGGTACTTATTTTCTTATGCTGTCCCAATTCAAAAAACACTGAAATTCCACAAAGTTACACCAAAAATGTAAATGACAATTGTTGACACATTTCAACAACCGATCACAGATACAGCTTAGTTATAAATTCAGGAATGGATAATTTGTTTTCTATGCTTTAAAGAGAGCGAAATTTTTTTTCTTTAATGCTTCTCTGCAAAATTTTACTTTTTTATCATCTGCTGTATCCTTCAATTCAAACCTTGTTCTTATTGAATGAAAAACAATGTCGTATTTTAATCCTATAATTCAATTTAAAATGTATACTTTACAAGTGAGATATTTTCTTCAAAATTACTACTTATATTATTTTTTGACTTCCATCTTCTAGAATTCAATATTATTTATTTAAATACTAAAAAATGCATGCATATTGCTGTGACAATATTAAGAAATCGGAAGTTTTAATATTTAAAAGCAATAAAATCTATTTGCACAAAGAAATGAAGAAACAATCATGTAAGTTGAATACAGTAAATCAAATATGGATGCCCGTTGATACATTTTGAGGATTGTTCCGTTACAAAATGTTGATTAGTTAGTTGTCAGAATCCTCCATTTCTTGTCGAATATGTGTCAGTTCATCATATGAAAATTAATTACAGAAAAACTGATCAATAAGTTAACTTTATTATTCTTACATAATATTTTACAAGAAATTTTAGGTATTTGTCCCAGTTTTGTATTTTTCGTAGTTTCACTTTTTGAAGGAATTCTATGCTTACCATAGATTAATCATGGATTGATATGACAACGTCGCTTTTGTCAAGTGAAAGAATCTGTCAAGAAATATAAAGGCCAAGGAAATAATATAACTTACAACCTGCAACGTCGCATTTCATAAATATATCCATGTTGTTCGTAGTTATGACTTATATTTTAGTTAAATAAGCCAGTTTTAACTGTTTTTTCAGTTTTGATCGTTTAAATACATAGTTCAATTATTTTCGTGGCATTAGGATGGATTCCACGGACAGAGGTAAGTCAGCAATTTCTTTTAAATGCTTAACGAAGCTTCGAACAATGGTCGCGAATGATCACAAAGTCAGGGACGACCTATTTAGTTCAATGACCGCATTTCGCCCCATGCAGTTGACTGTTTTCGGTATTGTATTACCTGATGATATTGGATATAACTTCTGGATTTCTTAAATTTTTTTTTATGATAGTTGACATATTATTTCATATGACAACAGTTTTTGTGTTGACCCACTCCAAGCATTGTCGTAGTGTTGTGTCAATGAGTCAATGTCATGTGTCATGTCATATTTAAATATTTCAATTTTGATAATATGCTGTTGCTCCTAGGCTGTAAAGTTAACGTTCTTATAATTCTGTGAAATGCATTTTATATCACATTTCCAATGTTTACTTTCTGATACCTAAAGTCTATCTGTATATATCCAGATAGTAAGTATTAATATTTATATTACAAGAGTGCCTTCGTAGAATACGCATATTCATTTTGCCGATGTGTCGTATAACTGCATAATTTAAAACAAGTTTTATCTGTGGAATAACTATGAAGTTTCCCAAAATAGGTCCAATGAGAAATAAATTTTTTCATTAATTTTACTGGAGACTCGGTCACATTAAAAAAAAATGAATCTTTTACTTGTTTTCTTCAACTTTGGCTACGAACATATAAAATGAGAAAAAAAGAAGAGGTGTCGTGGACTCGTGGGACACACGATTGGAATGAAGTATTTTTCGCTATAGGTATATTACTTATATAGTAAATAACAGGCACATTGAACTTAAAACGATTGAATTAATTGAAAAAAAAACAGAAATATTTATATGATTTATATATTACTTCTAGAGTAGGTGTATGAAAACTATTTAAAACAATGATTTGTTTTTCAGGAGAGTTTATTCAGAATTTAGTACAACAAAAACTTCATTCCCATTAGGGAAACGTTGAAAACATATTAACATGAAAACGTATTATAGAAACAATGAATAACTATGCTCCCTCATCTATAATATATATATATATATATATATATATATATATATATAAATAAAAAATATATATATATATATATATATATATATATATATATATATATATATATATATATATATATATATATATATATATATATATATATATATATATATATATATATATATATATATATATATATATATATATATATATATATATATATATATATATATATATATATATATATATATATATATATATATATATATATATATATATAATATATATATATATATATATATATATACATATATATATATAATATATATATATATATATATATATATATATATATATATATATATATATACATATATATATATATATATATATATATATATATATATATATATATATATATATATATATATATACATATATATATATATATATATATATATATATATATATATATATATATATACATAGAAACATCCATTTATTTTTTCCACTATATATATATATATATATATATATATATACAGGGCTATTCAAATTCGAGTATATGCATGGGGATTTCGATAACGGTAAGAGATATATATATATATATATATATATATATATATATATATATATATATATATATATATATATATATATATATATACATATATATATATATATATATATATATATATATATATATATATATATATATATATATATATATATATATATATATATATATACAGGGCTATTCAAATTCGAGTATATGCATGGGGATTTCGATAACGGTAAGAGATAGAGCGATGGATGTAGAAAAAATCGAAAATTTCGAAATCCTCTTGTTGCCTATATCTTTTTATTTAATAAATTATTTTCAAAACAATTGTCACTTTGCCATTGCCACTTTTTGTAGGCTATCTAAATATCTGAATAAAAATTATATACAGGGTGTCGTATAAATTAGCCACCCTCAACTTTCAATTTTCAAATACGGACCTGTATTTTTTATTTCTTCTTTTTGAATGCCAAGAGTCATGTTTTATATTCACGTAGTATTTTCATCTGAATTACAGAGTGTTCTGGAAATATTGAACTATTACCAGTAAAATTTCAACATTTTTTAAAAAATTCAGCTCTAATTAAAAAAATATCATAGGATAACAACATTATTCGACGAAGAATGTCTTCTTCAAGAATTCAACCACATTTCGGTTCACGCAACCCATGATCAATGTACGAAAATGCGAAATTCTTCCTAGTACGTGTATGTGCATATAATCATTGCCCAAACAAAAAAACGTTCGACTGGCAATCTTTATATTACAGACACCAATTTGGAAATATTTCATTGATACTCACTTTCCGAACTACCTACATTTTTCGCATTCTGTTGCTATATACAACAATTATGATTAAACTATTTGAATTCTCATAGTATGCTTTGGAAAATAAATATTTAGTTCACCTCACTTGTCATTATTTTGACAGTTTCTTGGAAATTATCGTTGGTATTTAATGAAAAATCTGATAGTACTGAAAATGGGTTTCCCCATAGAGCAGAAAAGAGATATGATTAACGTTTTCTACAGAAATAATAGGAGCATTCGTCTTTCCGCTTGACATTTTCTTATGGGGTACACTAAAAAATAGAATATATCAAAACGAAATTGAAAATATAGAAGATTTAAGAATTAAAATCATGAACGCTTTCGCATCACTACGCCGAAGAGATATTTTCAGAGCGAATAATAACTTAAAAAAACGACTCCGTAAATGTCTGAAACGAGAAGATCGTCAATTCAAACATTTATTTCGATTACGATTACTTATAATGACTTATTTCAATTCTAGATAATAGCTAAACATGTTCTTGTGAGATAAGTTATAAAATATAAAAACCTATATGATCAATAATATGTATCAATGTGATCAATAATGTTTGTGACAGATTATGTTTGTGAGTTCTCAGCAGAATACATACAACAGATCTTCCTCATACCTACTGGGGTGAATCGACATTGGGATCAATAATTATTCTACCAATGCTACATTATGGTAACGAAATAAAATGTCTCTCGGGAATATTGATTTTATTCTATTGTTATTCCGAACAAGTAGTGAGACTAGATAATCTGGAAATTCTGAAATTGATTTCTCTTAAGGAATCAATTTGTCTGATTCACCTCTCATTCTCTGATATTATTCAATTAGAGTTGTTATGGAATTAAAAAAATGATGAGATATCACTAGTATCATTTCAATATTCCCAAAACACTTTATGATTTATATAAAAATAAAACGCCAATATGAAACATATATAGGTAGTTCGAAAAGTGAGTAACAATAAAATATTTCCAAATTGGTGTCTGGAGTATGAAGATTTCTATTGGAAGATTATTTTGTTTGGGCATTGATTATATGCACATACATGTACGTACTGAGAAGAATTTCACATTTTCGTACATTGATCATATGTTGCGTGAACTGAAATGTGGTTGAACTCTTGAAGAAGACATTTTTCGTTGAATAATGTTGATTATCTTCCAAACCCTAGGCATTTTATACCTTATTCTATGATATTTTTTTAATTAGAGCTGAATTTTTTAAAAAATGTTGAAATTTTACTGGTAAGAGTTCAATATTTCCAGAACACTCTGTAATTCAGATGAAAATACTACATCAATATAAAACATGACTCTTGGCATTCAAAAATATGCAATAAAAAATACAGGTCCGTATTTGAAAATTGAAAGTTGAGGGTGGCCCAATTTATACGACACCCTGTATATAATTTCTATTCAGATATTTAGATAGCCTACAAAAAGTGGCAATGGCAAAGTGACAATTGTTTTGAAAACAATTTATTAAATAAAAAGATATAGGCAAAAAAAGGATTTCGAAATTTTCGATTTTTCCTATATAATTCCAGAACTGAAGGAGCTAGATCAGATTTTTTGTATCCATATAACTGACCTCTGAAATATGCTACTTTGCCCCCATTTAACCATCGCTCTATCTCTTACCGTTATCGAAATCCCCATGCATATACTCGAATTTGAATAGCCCTGTATATATATATATATATATATATATATATATACACATATATATATATATATATATATATATATATATATATATATATATATATATATATATATATATATATATATATATATATATATATATATATATATATATATATATATATATATATATATATATATATATATATATATATATAAATATTTATTTATATACAGTGAACCCTCGCCTTGCGGACACTTCCTTCAGTCGGACAAATTATCCAGAACCAAACCTTTTTCTATTTCTTCACATGTAAAAATCTCGGCTATAACCGGACGCGGACAATTTTTTTTGGTTAAAAAATTATATAACCTCTCTTAACCGGAAGCGTCAAAGGGACATCGCGCTTCACGACATGGCACAAATATGCATGCAGTACATTAGCGATACAACACTCTGTAGCCGGGGAATAACCGCTCTAACTGAGGAATTACCTTTTTCGTTTCAATACGGAGACTAAATACTACTGTCCGACTGTCGTATTTATACTTATATTATATTGGTCGGCGAACGCTCGCTGAAAAATTTAATATCGGAAAAACTATTGCAGAGGAGGACTACATTGCACTTCAACAAAATATGCGTCAACATACAGTTCATAAAAAGTAGGTAGCTTTGTGCTAAGAAACTTCTTAAGTTAACCTGATTTTATAACGATTTAACGTAGGTGGGGAAATTCGAGGAAAACAGCGATAAGAACGTTTTTTCCAAATTTGTTGCGTTCGGTCTTTGGTAATTATGTATCTACCCTCGTATGTAACCCGATGTAAATGCTGTCACAATAAAAATCTTCACGGTCATTTTGTTTTGTCTTCTAGTGGATACATTTTCGAAAAAAACTAGTGAACTTCTGGTATTCTGAAAATTTTTTATTTGCTGAAATCGAGATTAATTATCAGTAGGATATTGATAATAGACTAGATCATTTTATGACAATCGAAAGCTCGTTCCTTGGTAACAAGGCATAACAGCGTGTTGTAAAAAAACTGCATGAGTTCATTTTCATTTTTGGAGAAAGATCCCGATACCGAAGGTGGAAGGCTCTTTCTCCAAAATATGAAAATGACCGAATGCAGTTTTTTAAAGACAACACGCTGTCATGCAAAATTATCCGATAATTTTGATGTGCGAGTGTAATTTGGGGGAATATTTCCCTCCTGTCAAAAATCCTTTGTAAATGGAATGCAATTATCGAAAATTACAGCGATAATTGCATTGTAGAAAGCGAAAGAGCCCTGCGATAATTGCATTGTAGACCGATAATTGCACAGTAGCATAGTTCATATTATGAATATTGATGACACGATGAGAATTTATGAAAGTTTATTCGGGAAATATTCCCCCAAATTACACTCGTGCATCAAAATAACCGGATAATTTCGCATTCCAGCGTGTTGTCTTTAAAAAACTGCATTCGGTCATTTTCAAATTTTGGAGAAAGAGCCCTCCACCTTCGGCGTCGGGCTCTTTCTCCAAAAATGAAAATGAACTCATGCAGTTTTTTGACAACACGCTGTCATGCAAAATTATCGGTAATTTTGATGCACTTGTGCAATTACTTACGATAATTGCATTTAGAAAGCGAAAGAGCCCTGCGATAATTGCATTGTAGACCGATAATTGCATAGTAGCATAGTTTATATTACGGTTATTGATGACAAGCTGAGAATTAATGAATTACTAATGTCAGTTTGACAAGTTGAAGGTTTATTCGGGAAATATTCAGTGTAATGTTGACATGATTGGGTGTATTAACACATATGACACAAATGACAAAATTTGAATGGTTGAAAAAATTTTCAAGTTAATCGAAAGTGTAAACTATCATTCGTGATTGATTCGAGGTGGCCTAGAACTTACTTTTTTCATGTTTATACTTCCGCCAAACTATGAGTAGGAGAATTCAGACGGAAACGTAGCGCGCACAACCAATGTTATGGTACCAAGAACGGACAAAGTTTGCACGGACCATTGGCGCGGAAAGCTTCCAAGGGTAAATTCGGTGTCGTTTAATCTCTCGTTGCCGATTTTCCGTTGAAAAGTACGATATATTTTGAAAGATAAAATAGATAAAATTAGTTTCACAGACATTCCTTAATAAATGAAAAACAAACAATTAGCAAAGTGCATCGCGTACTGATATATATACAGGGCCGGCGACAGGGGGGGGGTGCAATTGCCCAGGGGCCCGGTACGAGCAAAAATTAATTGAAAAAAAATAAAAAAGCCAAAAAACTACAGCTTTTAACATTTAAATTAAACATAGATGAAATCAGTTGTTTATCGTAGCTTGCGCGGCGCGCCAATTTCAAAGGGATGGGTTAAGCAGGCGGTGCCCGGTGTGAGTTGCTGCAGATAAGATAAAACACTAATTTTCCGGCAGGAACAGTAGTCGTGCCGGGCCTGGGCCCATGCCCTTGTTGCCGTGCTGTCACTGCTTGTGAATCACACCAGCCACCCAACACCCTCCGCCTTCATCTCAATTGCCACACTAACACCATGGCCAGGAGGCACGTCATCAAAAAAATAAAGTTTTGCAAGCCAGATCTGCAACCCTTGATGTAGAGATAAAAAACATCGGTGATCTGATAAAAGAACTGACAGATTTGCGTTAAAAGTGGAGCAATCTTTACACTGAAGCAAAACTTGTGGCTGAAAACATGGAAAAAAAGGAAAAAAGGAAACACACGTGTTTCATTCCTCCCTGAAGTATATATCAGGGGGGAGGGCAGCTTGAGTTTGGGATTAACTCCTTCAGCCAGATCAGAGGATACACTTATATGTACAAGTGCATTAAGGATAGGTGAGACGGGATATTTATGGAACATAGGAAGTGTGGGTAGGGTTCAGAGGATTAATACTCGCCCAGCATTCGCCTTATTAGTTTGCAAGCAGTGACTTACATTACCATAAGGAAACCTCTGAAAATAACTCATGGCAGACCAGTCGGCCCGAGGGTTTGAACCCAAGACCTTCCAAATACTAGCCAGCGTACGCTGAGTACTCGACTAACTAGCTTGGTAAAAAAAAATATGGAAGAACATATAGAATGTGAAAAAGATTTCAAGGAAAAAAGAATCAAGAAGAGAAAAAGTTTCCATAATGAGGTCCAAGCTATAATCAATTTGTTCTTCACGTGAAACATGAGGAAGAGAATTTTAGGATCAATGTGTACTATAAACTCATTGATTCCATTATAGGAGGCCTAACTCAAAGATTCAGATTTTCTCAAGAGGTAAGTAAGTGACCTTTTTCAAAGTCTTTGGACATATCTCGATGAAACAGATGATGTAATTGAAAATCATTGTGTAAATTTGTATCAAAGGTACAAAGATGACATTGACTCGGGAA
Organism: Cynegetis impunctata; assembly: GCA_030704885.1. Taxonomy (NCBI): domain Eukaryota; kingdom Metazoa; phylum Arthropoda; class Insecta; order Coleoptera; family Coccinellidae; genus Cynegetis; species Cynegetis impunctata. Next base: position 888,206 of record JARQZK010001450.1, on the reverse strand, counting down.
TTCGTATGGAAATTAAAATCAATACATAAGAGTAGGTAACTTGAGTGAGACTCCACTAAAACCGCTACAACTTTTGAATGCGTTGAGGAAAACAAAGTTGGATTGTCTTTTCCCAAATATATCCATCGCAGTTAGGCTGTTCTGCTGCATATCTGTGTCAGTAAGTCAAAGAGAGAGGAGTTTCAGCATTTGATGACATTAAAGACGATTTCGCTAGAAAGAAAGCCCAAAGAGTAGAGTTTTAATAAGATACATATGCATTTATTTCATTACGTTTGATAATTTAAGATGTGTACTTACTTTTTAACATTTCTTCATGTAATAAATTTTATGCTGTCTAACTGAAAACCATTTTAAATTTGTTACTACTCAATCTATCCCTTTCAATTTATTTCCATTCCAAGAAAATCTGGGGTATGTTGGTATTTAGTATATGTATAAGTGTATTACATTTTAACAGTATTAGATGTTGAAAATTTGTATATAAAGATACAGAAAAATTTAAAATTTTTCAACTAAAAATTGAAGTATGGGTCAGAACCTGCCAGGCAAGTATTCAATCCGGATCTCAGTCAGGAGGCCAATCTTTACTTGTTGGTTGTTTCTTTTCAATTATTCAAAATATTCCTATTATAATAGTTACATTTATATCCTTATGCATACATATTAATAATACTAAACAGATGATATTTATCTAATTTTTTTGAGTTTGAATAAACTGATAATAAGGAAAATCAATATAGTATTGTAAAATTTCGTAATTGTAGTCTAATGTTTATCTTACTTAAGTGTCAATTGGTACGGGGTAGGGTTTTAGAGTTGGGTAGAGGGCCCGGACCTGTTATTTGTCCAGGGGCCCGAGAATCCTGTCACCGGGCCTGTATATATATATATATATATATATATATATATATATATATATATATATATATATATATATATATATATCTCAGTATTTCTGGTTATATAATCGAATATTTTAATTTTTACCTAGCTATAGTCAAGTATTATTTCATATTATTGCTGTAATGGTAAACTGTTATTTTGGTTGTGCAAATAAAGATTATTTGATATTATTATTTTATAGTATCTCTGGTTACATGAATGAAAATACAATTATCTAGAATCTCTGGATGACGAGATTCAGATTCGGATAAAAATCTTCGATTAGTTTTTCGTAGGAATAGCATTGGACTTCGAAACCCCTACGTTTTTGGTTAGCTGAAAATCATCATCTGTTGGTTTAATTCTATATGGAAAAACCCACAAACTTACTACAGGGAAAATAATAATTCTCAGTAAACTGTAAAAAACAAATTCTCATATGTTCTGAGAATTTTTTCAATATTCAAGTTATAAATCCAAACTTTTCTTCTATCCATCATTTCCTTGTTTCCCAACTTTGTTTGGAATACACCTTTGGGTTGTCCAGCTTTCGGAAAGGTATTTCAGCTATATTCGGGATTTTTTGACCAAGATGAACAATAGGATACACAACAATAGTGATTCATCTCTTCTAAACGTTTATAAAAGATCCCAAACAAAATTAAACAGAAATACATATCATACAAAACACACGTAAATTGATGTAAACAAAGCAATCGATGGCCCATACGTTAGTAATATGCGACAACGGTAGGGAGCGTAGTGCTTATCTACGTTTACAGTGCCGTCTTTCATATAAATGGGGCCCCGGGCCCAGGACGGAAATGGGGCCCTTTTAAAAATAAAATAATTTTAAAATATTACGTACAATTTTAAGTATATTATATTTTATATTTATTATACATAAAGATGACAAAACGTTAAAATAAAACTAAATTTCTTCTAACTAAGAATAAATACAAAGATGAAATCTTTTCCTAAATATATATTGTGATTAAGATGTTTTAAAAAGCTACAAATAAAATTCCGAACTATGTTAATGTTTTTTTTCTTGATTTTAAATGTGCGAAATCGTCTATTATGTCATCAAAATTTATATCTAATAATGTATCATTTTCTATACACATTAACGAGAGACTATTTAGTCTCTCTTGCTGCATAGTACACCTGAGTTCGTTTTTAATTCTGACTAATTTAGAAAACGAACGTTCTCCAGTGCAGTTAGTTATCATTAATGATAAAAATATTCTCTATGAAATGGCAATATTAGGAAATGCATCCTCTAATTTGTTAGTTACTAAGATGTTATATAGCTCCAATAGACTACATTCCTGGCTTTTATATATTTCGTCATTATTTAAAAATTGTGCCAAGTGAATACATTCCAACTCTAATTCTTTTTCATTTACATCAAAACTGTAATTGCCTGCAAGTACTGAACAACCAAGATGCAAATCGGTTTCACTGATGTTTTTTAAAATTGTAAGGAAACCAAACCGATTGAAAATAGTATCATATGCAGCAAACCGCCGGTTAAATTCAGCTATCAACGAATCCATAATTGGAAAAAAAACTTCAATTTTAAATTTTTCTGTTAAAAAAACTATCTGGGAATTTATCTTTAGCAATACTATAATATTTTTCGAAACTTGTTCGTTCATTATTTAAAAAACTTATTAATGATTTCAATAACTTCACAGCTACTTCCATCGTAAGAGATGTACTTTGTAAACTCACGTTTACTTTATTTAAAGTTGTTAATACATTATTCCATATCTCCGTAAGAACAATTAATTCCAACTTTCGCATTTTTTGGAGATGCTAACTGCTTCATTTCTAGTCTCTTTTGATTGATCTTCATCCTCAGCAATTGCTGATAGCGCAGCTATAAATGCTTTATAACCATCTTGCAAAGCTGCGACCGCAGATGCACGAGCAGACCATCTAGTTTCAGACAACGATTTTGCCACCAACTTATTAGATCCCAAAAATTGTTTCATCGTATTCCAACGGTATGGCGAAGAGGAAAAAAAGTTATAAATGTTCTGAATAAACTGAAAAAAACTTGTGGCTTCTGTATTGCACTGGGCCGCATGAACCAGTATCAAATTTCAGGAATGTGCTGCACAAGGTACGAAAATTGCGTATTCACATACTGCTTTGATTCTTGCTTGAAGACCAGAGTACTGCCCAGCCATGTTAGAAGCGTTATCGTAACTTTGACCCCTACAGTTGGTAATATCGATATCGTGCTTTTCTAGGAACTCAATAGCGGTATTTGCTAAATATTCTCCTTTGTGCTTCTCTATTGGTATAAACGCCAAGAATCTTTCGACGACTTTTGCATCTCTTACATATCGTATTATAAATGTCATTTGATCTACATGTGTTAAATCGGGTGTAGAGTCAACACTAATTGAATAATATTTAGATTCCTTCACTTCGGATACAATTTGATTTAGCACTTTCTTACCCATAACATTGATAAAATCATTACCAATATTTGCTGAGAGATATGATATGTGACCTTTTCCTGGATTTCCAAATCTCTTCAAATGTTCTGCAATAAATGGATCAAACTGACTTAGTAGTTCCAAGCATCCCAAATAATTTCCATTGCTAGGAGATCCAATTATTTGATTTGCTCCACGAAACGCAAATCCTCTAGAAGCTAAAAACTTGATTACAGCGACAATTCTTTTTAGTACATCTTTCCAGTACTGAACTTCCTTTTCAAATTGAGAAACCATGGCTGTATCCACTCTACCAATTGACTTACTTCTTGCTTTGTATTCAATTATGGTTTGTCTATGTTCCATGCTATTTTCGTGGTTTAAAACATATTCTTGAACGTGCTTCCAATCGTTACAACCATTTGGTCCGCTAAATTTCGTTTCAGTGGAAGAGAAAATTTTACATGTAAAACAGAATAAGGCATTTTTTGCAGGAGAATAAACTAACCATTTTCTGTCTACCTTCTCGTTATTCTTTAATGTACGAACAAAAACTGATTTTGATAGAGTACGCATTTTAATTTTTCCGTTTGCTTCTTTGTACGGTATCATAGATTTTGAAAAATCACTGTCATTATTTTGAAAAAAATCTGGTCCTTTTTTTTATAAATAACGAACGAGTTTTTTCGTGCAAAACCGACGGCCAATCGCCAGGATCACTTGAAAGAGATGCTTCTATTTGTTGTTCTTCAAGTTCTCTTATTGTTGACACTATTATAGTAACTGGCTCTTCTGAAATGGGATTGGGCACATCAAGCTGCGGTTGCTGCGAAGTTTTTGAAGAACTCGCTACGTCAGCGTCAACAACAGCAGTTGAAGTTGAAGCAGAAGGTTCTGAATTTTTTTCTTGGCTTTGGCATAGGATTGAGGACGTTGATAATGGATAAAATGATGTAAGTTTTGGCAACTTTTTAATGGTTTCTTTTTGAAGTTTTTAGACATGACGCTCTGAAAAGAAAAGATATCTTGAAAACTGTTGAAAGGCGTTTATAGTCATATATAGTGATCACGCTATAATAAATCATCCTGTATACATTCAAATACAATCACTTGATTTTTTTTAAGACCTAAGTAACTTTGTAACTCAAATGGCAATTTTTAACCAAACAGATTTGATGAGTTTTTTGTGTTTTTAGAAGATTATTAAAGCAAATATGTAAATATCTACAGTTCGGGCCTCTAAAGTGAAATAAAATCATTATCCATTCATTTTTTATATTTTTCATAAATAAACTAAATTTAAGAATCTTCAAGAATCAAGAAGGTTTTATTTATATGCAATTTTTAAGTACATAATGTATAAAAGTCAGGAGGAAATGCAATGTACAAAAATTTGCAGTGGGTTAAATGAGAAATCTTACTTGCCCTTGAAATAAGTTAATCCTGAGTTTATTTTTCTACTGATTTTTGTAATTCTCTCTTTATTCAAATCTACGATATTCTGAGTGTGCTAAAAAGTCAATTACATGTTAACATTTTGATTCTAAATATTTTTAATTAAACAAATAAATAGTAATATATGTTCTGTTTTCGATGGGTCCAGCACTACGTGAACCCGGCCTTTTATGAACTAGTCACGTTGAACATCACAAAATAATACTATTTAAAACACTATATACCTTAAAAACACCTCTTCCACACTTTAAATTACTCAAAAAAGGAACTCACAAGGACGGCACAGCCTATTAATACAAAACACCGAAGTCTATGATGACGTCAACTTTCACCGGCCGTGGCACAATATTACACACAATATAAGCACACAATAACAAAAGCACGATAGAAGAATACACGATCAGCGCCTAGTAGGAGAACGCGTGTTGCACTGAAAGAAACAACGCGACGCGAGCATAGAATCATATTCATTTATCGGGGATTCCCCGAAATGATATTATTACAGTAATACCAACAACCGAAAATAAACTCTCTTCGTGCAGTACAGCCAGAGCTGGGCACGAGTAAAAAAATGTATTCGTATGATCTACGAGTACGAGTACTCAATAAGATGTATTTGTAAGTATTTTACTCGTAAGTACTTTTGAAGAGGCAGGCTACGGTTACGGGTAGTACTCGTAAAAGTACACTTGTGGTTTCGTGAAGAACTTGTGGTTTCACAAAGAAAAACAAAATAATTTTTACATGTTTCATGTTGTTATTGTTTTGCAGCGTAATTTAATCATTTTTGTTTGTTTTTTTCTTTACTTTTGTATTGGTTTTAATGTTTTGGTGCTTGCTGCTTGGGGGCCCCAACAGAACGGGGCCCGGCGGGCCCGTACGGAAAGACGGCACTGTACGTTTAGAATAATAACTCTATTGCGGCCTATACACATGCATGCAAGTGTTAAGACCAGGGTTGGCATTTTTAGTAGAATTCTACTAAATTTAGTACTTTTCGATTCCATTTAGTAGCCTAGTATTCTCAATGAAAATCTAGTATTCTCAACCAATATGCGTCATTCTGTCATGTTATTGGAATATGAGGGTGATGGTGAGATAATGGAACTTTACAACGTAAACAAACAGTACAACTACAGTACGATTTATTTTTGATTTGAAGAATTACAAGTTGTGTTTGTATATTTATTAGAATAAAATTATTTTATCAGCTTTTTGAATTTCCCGCATTTTGTCTCGTCCCAGATATTCATTATAAAACAATTACCCGTGTGTGAATATATATTGTATAGTCGAACTTTAGAATAAACCAACTAGTTATATAATTTTCATTCGAATTTCTCGCGTTTTGTCGATAAAGAAGGAATTTAGTATTGTAGCTTCAAATTTAGTAGCCAACCAAGTCATTTTCAGTACACCTGGCAACGTAGGCCAGCACAACCCTGGTTAAGACTTGCATGTGCAGGTCTCGACTCGCGAGCAAGTGCGAATGTGTATGAGGCAAAACTGACGGCGCGGCGCGTTCAGTTCCAGGCACGGCGCGTCTTGAATCAGGCAGCGACTGATTTTTAGAGCAAGGGCGAGGGCAAGTCTTAACATTTGCATGCATGTGTATAGGCCGCATATGAGCCAAACAATTTTCATCGTAGGTCGTCTTCTAAATGTGCCTATACATTCCGGATGTTGGCGACAAGCAAGGCAATTTGATCTTGGTCTTTGGAATGATTATTTTTTGTCTGGAACAAATAGTAAAGTTCGAACACTTTTTTCACAGAGAAAAGAAGAAAACTATTCGATGATTTTATAAAAAAATTCAATGCAACGAATAGAAAAATTCTTTGTCAAAACATCGAATCAATCCGATGTATCGTAACTTAAACATCGAATGGATTCGATGCCTTTATGTTAAATGAATATCCCTAATTGTTTCAGCCGCGATTTGTATTGAGGAACAATTAGAAAGATGTTAATAATTCACTCCGAATCAAGTGAGCTGCACTGAAGAGATCTAATAAGATCGAAACAGCTGTATGCAGATCTTGAGCCGGGGTGACTTCACATTTTCTCTAATTCAATGTTGCATTGTGAATCCAGATTTCGCTTCGCGGAATACATATAACCAGCTCCCTTGAAAATTTGTTTGGTTATTTTCAAATTATCCTTGTTCAATTTTTGTTTTAGTTAACAATCTACGTTAAAAACGGGTTTCAGCACCACACATTAGTCAATGTCAAGTTGAAAATAATTTTTTAACTGCCTTCCAAGCAAAATCTTCGACAATGAATATCCAGAGATTGGGCTAAAACTAATATTTTGTCAAATACATTAGATTAAATTAATTTTCTTTTATATATTTATATATATATATATATATATATATATATATATATATATATATTTTAGGGTTTTTCAAAATCTATCACACTAAATAAAAATTAAGTATACAGGGTCAGTCAAAAAGTACTGAAGAAATAAAACTGCTTTTTCTTCCATAGAACACCCTATATATTAAAGCATATTTCAATTCTGCTCCAAATTCTGAACAAAATTTACATAGCACATCATTTCCTAAATTCAACCGTTTTTTAGATATCGAATTTTGAAAATAACTTTTAACTACTCTCAAATTATACAAGAAAAACCACGAAATGATGGATATTTATTATTAAAGTCACACAAGGTGGAGTATGTGGATATGATTACAATTTAATTAAAATATTTCTACAGAAAATATATAAGCATAATAATTGTTCAGGGTTGATAAAAATGCACGAAACAAGTTGTGATAAACAACAAATTCTATTTAATAAGGTGATCATGATGTTTACCATTTACTTCCTGACAGTAATGAACTCGCTGAAAAAAATTTTGTAGTGAATTTAAAATAATGTGAGGAGGAATGGTAGAAATTTCATGACTTATTCTTTCTTGCAACTCTTAGATATTTAGCGACCTATTTTTGTAGACTACATTTACTGTCAGGATGTAAATGGTAAACACTGAGCACCTTATTAAATAGAATTTGTTGTTTATTACCTACAACTTGTTTCGTGCATTTTTATCAACTCTGAAGAATTATGCTTTTTTATTTTCTGCAGAAATATTATAATTAAATTGTAATCATATCCACATACTCCACCTTGTGTGACATTCATAACAAATATCCATCATTTCCTGCTTTTTCTTTAATAAATTTGAGAGTAGTAAAAAGTTATTTTCAAAATTCGATATCTCGAAAATGGTTGAATTTAGGAAATGATGTGCTATGTAAATTTTGTTCAGCATTTCGAGCAGAATTGAAATATGGTATAATACATAGGGTGTTCTATTGAAGAAAAAGCAATTTTATTTCTTCAGTACTTTTTGACTGACTTTGTATAGGTACTTAATTTTTATTTAGTGTGATAGATTTTGAAAAAGCCTAAAACTTTTGTATCTAATCATTTTTCGCTAGCTATCTTACTTTAGTAAATAATCGACCGTTTCCATACATATCAGCGACCCTGTATGTAAACAAATTTTATTTTAATTAACTGCGGTGCAAATTGTACATGCTCCAAGCGGAAGCGACGCCACTGTCCGAAACTGGTGAGCGTCGCTAAAGCTGACCTTCAAAAAACTACAGCCGATGCCTGCACGACTAAAAAGCGAATTGAACAATAATCGTCTCTGTCTGTAACACAAACTCCTCGCATGTCTAGATAGAACATCAATTCTAAGCTAATTTTTCTCAGTCGATCCGCCGATTCCGAAAGAAACGAGACGCGATTTAAGTGTACGCGTCGACTTGGACACCAAAAACGTGATGTTCGGCCACTGAAAATATCGAGTTTTGATCAGTTTTATCGGTATTGTGTCATTATTACCAGCGGTGAGATGATCAAAAAGGAGAAACAATTGATGTCTGTGACTGCTATTATCGAAGGAACTCAGGCGCACAACTGGAGTAGGACTCTGGCGGAAATGGGGCCCCCTAGACTGTGTTTAGGTACGGCGCTTTTCAACATTTCTTCACCTTGCTTAGTGTATATCGATATGCAACAAGAGCGTTTTAAGCTTGTCTTTGTTGGAATCAGAGAGAGATAGTTTTTATTTACTTATGCTGAACTAGAATATGAAATATTGCTGAATTTCCTGAAAATTCACTTTCGTTACTTTGCCTTTGCTGTGATTGAAGAAAACGTTATAGATATTATTCTCACTGAATCATGTGGCCTCGGTAATTTAGCCTTACTTTATTTCCGTATAAAATACTTCAAAATTGAATTAGTTCATTAATGTTATATATTCAGAAAGAAACAATTTACCGAGCTTTGAAAATTTCATTATTCGACGCATTTCTTTACGACCAATTCGGGTGGAATTAATTCATGGAATATTGTTTATGTATGGCGAATTTTTATCATTTCTTTACACTAATCATTTTTTCACAATTTTACCATTTCTACATTTGAAAATGATCGGTTACAAGTAGGGTAAACTTTCATTCTTTAACCTTATTTTAAGAAAGTCTCACAATTTTCCCATAACGTATTTTTCGTGTTATGATACATTTTGACTAAATGATATAGAATGAACAGAGAAAAAAAAAACGTTTCAGATGCATTTGAAGAAAATCATTTCCCGGTACATATTAGCATCTCCAGCGGCTCCCATCGAGACAAATGGGCCTAAATTTGGCACCTGGGATTGTGTTCATTGCAGAAAGAAACTACTTTTCATTTCGGTTTGCTATAAGCGTGATTTTCAAAATATAATTAAAGATACGACCTCAGTGATGGAGTTCTGCTGCTCACGAGTTTTTTTTCTTTCTGCGCGATGCAAGAAAACGTGTCTGATACCTGTGCCTGTGACGAATTACATTTTGGTTGTATGATTCTAAAGTATGTTGAAATTGTACTAGGTACCTACTCCAGTAATATACGCGAGTCTTTTTAGTCGTATTTTCAAGCTTCGTGTATCTCTTTCCTCCATTTTGTCTTTGTCTGTGAAAAAGAAGAAACATTAGATGAAAATACGACTTGAGTGAAGAAGCTCTGCTCCTCGCGTCATTATTAGTTGTATTTTCCACGAATATAATAGGAAAAAGAATAGTGCACTTTATTGAAAGTCAACACTATGGTGCGGGAGTGGATTTTAAATCCGTTTTATATATCCTGGGTTCACGAGAGATTTTTTGATGTCTGATATATGTAATAAATATATGTTATATATATATATATATATATATATATGTATATATATATATATATATATATATATATATATATATATATATATTTATATATATATATATATATATATATATATATATATATATATATATATATATATTTATATATATATATATATATATATATATATATATATATATATATATATATATATATATATATATATATATATATATATATATATATATATATATATGGGTGATTATACAAAACTTGGGCAACTTTTGTTTAGTGAAGTTTTTATGGTATTTTCTTAATATTTTGCTATGAGAGCATGAGTAATATATCGATTGTACTGCGTTACACCGGGCCAGTCACTTTTCTAAATATTTTTTGAGATTTTTGGATTTTTGTAAATTTGACTGCCACGGAACTGACGGGACTAGAACGGTACTGATCAAAACACAATATATTGAGAAAATATGAAGTTTATTTCAACTGTAAACATGTTTATTTCATATAAATAGTAAAATATAAGAACAAAATAAAAGAATATTTAACTAAACAATATATCGTCTTAAGGAAAGAAACAATCACAATATTAATAAAGTTCTTCAAACTTAAACAAAAATCAACTTTTCTGCTGTAACAGAGATAATACTCCTAAAAATCAAAATAGTTAACAGACAGTAAATATTACTTTTCAAAAACATCAATTGTCTCTCGAAATTGATAGAATACTCTGTTTCCCTTTGTTATAAGGTTTGGTACAGGTAGTTTTTTTAGTACCTGTTCAAATGGCACGTCTGATACATCACTTTCATCCAGTCTAAACAGAGTACCATCGCTGTTACAAATTTTAAGGAAAGTCACTTTCAACTAGCCGTCTTCCCTATCGACAGAAGAGCAAATGCCTGCATATCGATACTCAGTTTTGCGTGCTACATATTTGACTAACACATAATCTCCGCCGCCATAGCAATTTTGTTGGGCCTTTACGCAGTCGCTAACTCCTGGCATGCATTCATTACATTCGAAGCTCTGGTTGTCATTGTAGCCTTTGACGTAGTTGGAAAGTGGAAGATTGTCGTCTTCTGAGTCTGTGAATACGGTAGCAACATTGCGTATATACGGCACTTCTGTCTCGTACTTAATGGATCCTAGCTTGTAATGATGACATCCATTAGAGTCACAAAAACAACTCAGTGCTTTCATTGTGAGCTCATTCGGAAGATAGGCAGAGCCAGTCACCTGATGCACCAGTAGCGTTCTCTTAAAAGCAATCAATTTAGAAGAGTTTTCATTAATTGAAGCATTAATGCGATCGATATCATATTCTTCAATTACATATACATTTATGGACGGACATCTCTCATGAATAACAGCAGCAAACTGCTTCAAATCTGTTATGTCTCCACCTCTAGCGATCACTTGATCAGCTGTTCTTTTACATGTGGCCCTTACACCATCTGGTGCACCCTTTCCGTGGCCAGCTTCATGATAGTTCCAGGTGAATGTCTTTATATGGGGATACACTTCTCGTAGTTTACAGCCCAGTATGTAAAACATAGACTTGTTTCTGTATTGCGTGACTGGGCCATCACTCAGAAAGTGAATATTATAAATATTTTGAGGCAGCGATGCTAAGACTGGTTGAAGGTGGGCCCAAATTGCTCCGACATTATGGGACAAGTTTGATGATATAGTACAGTATGAATTAATACCGCTTTTCAGGTACACAACAACAGTATGTAGCGAAATTTGTGTACGTGAACCGCCAAAATGAAAAGATTGTATTTCCTGGTTGTACTTTGTAGAAAAGTTCTCAGAGAAGTCCATGTGTACTATGGCATCATTTTCTGATAAACACTCCTTCAGTTGTTTTATTTCATTATACTGATGAACTATGTTGAACACGTGTTGAAAAAAATTGTTCATATCATTCTCAAATTTTGAAATTAGATTTTTGGGTGAAATTTCTTCTGTCTCCTTTCTATATTTTGTAACAATCCGTTTTTTTTTCGTCTTGATATCGATAATGGTTTCCTTTTTACTGACCCACTGTTTCAATAAGATTGGTTTCGAATTTTCATGTTCCGCGTAAGTTAGAGATTTTAAACTACAGACGTCACATGTTCTTCCAAGACACTTTTCAGAGTATCGATTACAACAAAGCATGTCCAGCATACTTTGATGATTATTCACTGTTGTAAGGATATTAGCATTTTTCAGTGCAGCAAGTTTCAGGTCCATGTTTTCATGGTACGTACAAGCGCAGGTTTCACAATTTGACAAAGTAGGGGGTACAACCCAAAAAGGTCGTAAACGAGCAAATAGGGAATAACTGATTACAAAGGTCACAGTTTTCAAAAACTTCTTATGAAGATTTTTCAAGGTGTCAGTTAAGTATCGCTTCTGTTTTTTAGTTTTTTTTTGTGTTATGAATTCATTCTTTCCGGCTGCTTGGCGACTATTAGCATCATCTTCTAAAAACTGATGCACTAATTTTTGCATTCGCATCTTTCTGTCTTTCAATTTTCTTTTACATAAATGAGGTCTTGTATTTTTGAATGTTACAACTTTGTTTTTATTTTTCCATATTTTGTATTTGTCCACTAATTTTCCAGATATAACTTGTCTGAATTGAGCTTTTTCTTTATGGCTTTTTGTTTTTGCATAGTTTTCTTCGAGTTGGTTTTTCATAATTTCACCAAAAAGAGCTCTTTTTACTAGTTCCCTCTTTTTGGTTGAATCTTCACTCATATCTTCTATCATTGTTTTTGGTGTTTTTTCTACAGATTTAACAACTTTTTTCAACTTATTTTTCATACGTTTATACTTTTGACGCTGACTATTGAGCTTTATTTTAAGTTTTGAAATCTCATATTTCATTTCTGTGAATTGTTTGTTTCTCTTTTTTCTTCGTCTTAGGCTTCTCCTTTTTGCTTCTTGCCTTCTTTTTTTCTTATTATTTTGAGTTCTAATTTCTACAGGAACTCTGATTTCCTCAGGATCTTCAGCTTCATCCTCGGTGGAAGGTGGTGTGTTCTGCTGAACAAAATTACTTGTGCTTCGTTTCAGACACTGTTTTTGTCTATAATAAGAAGAATATTTTTTCCACTTTTTTCTAGTTGATCGTTGTTCGCGCGGCGTCATTTCTTTAATGCTCTTTCTCTGTCCTTTTTCTTTTTTCTTTAAATACCTCAATCTTTCTTTTTCTTTATATTCTGCTAATTTTATGGGGTCGTTTTTAATTCTATTTAAACGAGCCTTTTCAGCTTCTCTCTTTTTTTGTAATATTTCTTCCTTAGTCAATTTTTGCCTTTTTTCAATTGGCGCCATGATGTTTTAATCTGGAATGAATGAAAAAATCTTTACCTGCTATAATATTTGAGATAAAAGTGCTCTGAGAGAAAGAGCATCAGTACCATAATTTACACGTCAGTCCTCTGTCGAAACATCGGACATGGAACTGACGACACGGTACTGATGAATTGGACAAAAATTTGAGGTTATAAATCAAAATATTGTTTTAGTCGGTAATTTTCACTGATAAAATGCTCAATTGGAACAAATCACAATTAATGTTGTATAAAACAATATGAAATATTTCTACGTAAGGAAATAACTACTTACCACAGGACTGAAACTTTGACTGGCCCCACACGTGAAAACGGTATTACAACTCCTCTTGTATTGATATCAAAATATCTGCCGTGCAAAAGGCGCCTTTTGTGACAGCCATTAGTACCAACATTTCAAACTGAACAAGCACTTTTCCTTGAAACTTCGCTATTTTGCGAGAAATTTGAATTTTAGGATCGCACACAGGACTGACGGTTAAAAGTTATGACAAAGTTTACTTATTTTTCTTTAATTACTCTGAGTAGATTATATGATGGAATTATGTGAAATGCATTACACTGTTGTATAAAGACTATATTGACATGGTTGGATTTACAATAATTTAGAAATGTTTTGAACTACAACAACTCTGTTGTGTAATTTCGTAGTTGTGACACGCCAAGGTACTGATATTTGGATCATATATTATTTTTTTTTACATACTTGCTTTTGGAGAAAATCAACAAAATTGGGTGGACAGCTAGAAGTAGTTAAGATCTTTCATAATATAATGAAATATAAACATAAAATTGAAAAATATCTGTTTTATCGACTGGTGACATCAAGTTGCCCTATTTCTGTAGAAACACCCATATATATATATATACCTATATGTTGTTGTGCCAAAGATTTTTGATTGATTTTCAGATAAAGACTGATATTGTGAATAAAATTGAGTTGATGCTTCAAAGCACAGCATGAGGAGATGTATATATCGTACAAAAAATTGATTTGGGATGTTTTATTCGTGTTATATTTGCTTTGCTTTCAATTATGTGTTGCCATTTTCTATATTTAAACTTCGCTGCAGTTTCATGAAGAATTAGAAAAATGCATTTTACTCACATTGAAATGAATCAGTGCTAAAATGTTTTTCTATGTACGAAAATAATAACCTTATAAAGGTAAGTTGGAGAAATTATGTAGGTACTCTGTTTAGTATTTGTTTAAGATCTATTAATAGTAAATGCTTACATTGAATTTCTAAACATGGAAGCAATTGGTCATCCATATATGTACTTTCATATTTGATGGCACAGTTTAAAGCAGTTGCCAATCTGTACAGTGGTCGTCCAAATGAGATGACCACAACATAAACGGCATTTATCTCGTGTTGTACATATCGTATTGACTAAAAAAGAATTGAGTAGCCAGAGCTCCATCACAAAGGTCTATTTTTAGCGCGTAATGCATTGCGTCGACATGCGATTCTAACGGATTGAACTATATTACCGTAATTGAAAAAAAAATTATTTGATCAGTATGCATCGCGTACTGATCGAGATGCAATTCGAACGGAATAGTCACCACGAAATGCAGCGCGGTTGAGAAAAAGAGTCGAATCCTTACCAGGATTGTAAGTCAACATGAACTCAATGTACAGGCTGTCCCATTTTCGATGTCCTTACGGGGTAACTCCCTTATTTTTAAAGATAGAGATTTGCGGTTTTCGCGAACGTTGGCTACTTTTTTGTGAATCTCACGATACCGTAAACAAAATTTTCATAGCTTGCTTCGTTTCTGAGATACAGGGCGAAGTTGAAAATATTGCATTTTGGTCCCCCTCCTGTATCACAGCTGTCTTTTAACTTATAGAGAAAAGCCTAGGCCAGAAAGTTATAGAAAAGAAAATGCCGAAAATGATGAAATCAGAGTCCTCGGAAAGATAGAAGAGAACAAAAATACTTGCAGAGAAATTAAAGATTCGGTTGGCATTCCAAGGGTTTCGAAGATATTAAAATGTACCCTACATACCCGCTACATATCCCAAGCTATACATCATCTGCACCCAAGTGAAACTGAGAAGAGTTTTGAGTTTTGTAGGTGGTATATTGTCCGATTTTGTTTCGTTTTTGGAGGAAGATTAGTCTACCGTATTTTCGATGGTAACTTGAATCATCAAAGATATTTGAAAATTTTGGATAATTTTCTTTCTGAACTACTTGACGAAATTCCGTTGGCTCAATATAGAAAATATTTATCGTAATGAAAGATTCTAAAACCAGTGTATTGATAAGAATGACCCCATTAACTGGCAACCAAGGTCCCCTGACTTATCTATATTAGATTTTTTTATATGGGGCTACATAAAAAATAAAATAATCCACCCGTGGCACGAAAATCGAGATGCTCTGATGAATGCCAGGAGAGAAGTTTTCGAAGTAATTTGAACAATATTTACAAAACATTTTCAACAGAAAAATAATAGAACTTTGTTTTGTAGCAGTGTTACATACAAGTTTCTATTTTTGTTATAATCATTAAATATATCTCTGTTTAGTAACTTATATTAAATAATATTTTTTTAATGACTACTTTTCATTCTTACTTATATAAATGGAAGTGATATATTTGTTTACTGCGCCGAACGATCTATCAAAGTGATATTTGTCTTGACTTGACATAAAAAAAAGAGAATTATCTAAATACAGGGCTAATACTTAAAATTTTATATAAGCGTTATATATTTTTGAAAAGCGCAAAACATTCATATTTTGAATATGGAAAAAGATATACAGAGTGTTCCATTTAAAAAATTATAACATTGGGTTATATCTAAACAATGACAGCTCATTCCAAAAATCTGACTACGCCACTGGATTCTACGTAAAAAAGTGTATAAAAAACAGTTTTTACTTTTTCTATAAGTTGAAAGACAGCTGTGATACAGGGGACCAAAATGCAATATTCTCAACTTTGCCCTGTATCTCAAAAACGAAGCAAGCAATGAAAAGTGTGTTTACGGTATCGTGAGATTAACAAAAAAGTAGCCAACGTTCGCGAAAACCGCAAATCTCTATCTTTAAAAATACGCGAGTTAGCCCGTAAGGACATCGAAAATGGGACAGCCTGTACGTTACAAATTTAAACCCTCTAACTCAATATGCAGAAGCTGTGGGGTCCGGCAATTTTTCCTAATCCACGAAAAAATAAAAGAGCGTAAAAATGGCGGCGGTTACAAAAATTTACCCAAATTTTGATAAATTCGTTCTGCAACGAGAACAATCCCAGGTACCAAATTTCAGCTCATTTGACTTGATGGGATCCACTGAAGATGCCAATATGTACGGGAATATAATGACATGAAAAATTTTCCGAATCGTGGTCTAGGAGGTCTAAAACGGATGGGAATAGTATATTACATACCGAGCGGGGAAGTAATCTATTACAGCCGAACGGCAAGGTAGCATACCGAGGTGCGCAGCACCGAGGTGTGCTGCAGACGTGAGGCTGGAATGATTTTCCCCGAGGTTTGTATACTATTTTACTCACAATCGATCACATTAATAATCAAGTTCTGATAATAATTATTACTTTTATTAATTAGGAAACATAAAATGTTAGTTGATTTAACCATAGATTCGATCTGACATTTGGGTCAAAATTCACAATTTAATTTTTGACAATATTAACGAAAAATGTTTGACTGCGAATTTGAATCCACACCACCAGAATTTCTTTCAGGTTACTTTGATTATTGGCATTTCCGGAACTTGAAGGTGTGATGAACTTCTAAAAATGAAAATAAATGATTTGGAAATTATAGAAAATCGAATTACAATAACGATTAGTATAACCAAAACCTATTCCTGGCGTACATTTGTGATTACAAAACCGGAATGGATGAAAGTAGTGAAACAATACTGTGATATGCGCAACAACATCGACTGTGAAATGTTGTTCTTACAAATGAGGTTTGGCAAAGTTACACGACAGCCTTTTGGGCATAATTCTATCGGAAGTTTTCCCAAAAACCTTTTTAAAACTAGAAAATTATAATGGGTTCACAGGACATTGTTTCAGACGTACTTCAGCGACATTATTAGCAAGTACAGGTGGAGACATTCTACAGTTGAAGAGATTAGGGGGGTGGAAATTTAGTACCGTGGCTGAAGGTTATGTGGAGAATTCTTTGCATGGACAATCAAAAATAGCTAATATGTTGCCTCATGCTGAAAATCCTAGAACGTCGGCATCATAATCGAATTCTGAAACTCATAACTTTAAGCAACAAGGTCTTGCTTCAACGGTCAATAGTAATCATAATTCGAATGTAACTATCAATATTTATAATTCCAAATATTTTTTTTCTTTTTATATTAAATGAATATCGAGTTAATTCTGATTTATTTCCATGCTAGTAGGTAAAATGACACAAGCTAGCCGGTAAAGTGACATTTGCTAGCCGGGAAAGTGAGATTTGCTAGCCGGGAAAGTATGAAGTATGTAATGAAGCGCTTCCCGACTGTTTTGAAGGTTAGAAAACCATCGATTACCGATCGATTGTGAGTAAAAATACTCCCGCACCTGACTGCTTTCTCCTTCGATACACTGCAATCAAGACTGCAATAGTATGTATTTTATGGGATAAAATACGACTAAAAATAAGGACATGATTGCAACGTTTACTCAGAACTGAACTAGAACAGTTTCGGTACGATATTTCAGAGTATGGTTAAGCGATTTTAGCAATAAACCCGAGTTTTTGCATAATAACTCTGAAAGAAACATAGATCTATCGATTCTATTCGGGACAGTCCAACTATGAATGGAGGAGATAGAGATAGAATCGGCTCGAAGGAAGACGACGATGGTTCCATCTGTTGGTAAAGCCGTGGTCACACTAGGCTGTTTAGCAGCCGCTACTAACTAGCCGCTGGTAATATTGCCAGCAAGCAGCCTAGTCTGACCTAGCACTAGCGGCTGGTAAATGCCAGCGGGCTGGTGTTTACTAGCCACAATCAGAAGTTGAACATGTTTAACTTTTGAGCGCTGCTTACCCTCAGCTGGCAGTCACGTGATCTCCTCGCTGGCGCCAGACAGCCAATGTGAACCCCTAGTAGCTAACAAGCGGCTGGTGAATTAACACGTGTCTAGTTTGTTTTGCAGTGTTGGATTCGTTTACTGTATTATCTATTTATTTTTGCGATTAACAGTAAATATGGTTGACAGCAACAAGTGGTCAGGTAAAGACATAATTACATTCCTAGATATATTTCGAAATTATCCATGCCTGTGGGACGCTTCGACTGCAGACTACATCAACAGAAATGCCAAAGATTCGGCTTACAAGGAGTTACTGGAAAAACTTGAAGAACAAAGACTTAAAGCAGAATTGGCCCCATTGAAGAAAAAAATAAAAAGTTTACGCGATACGTATCGAAATGAAGTTTATAAAGTGAAAAAGTCTAAGAAGAGTGGTGCGGGAGCAGATGACGTTTACACAGCTTTCAAGTCACCAGCAACAACTGTACTAGCGGCTAGTAGGTTTATAATGTGAACCCTTCAGATCCAGTTGGCTGCTGGCGATATTGCCAGCGGCTGGTTAGTAGCGGCTGCTAAACAGCCTAGTGTGACCGCGGCTTAAGATAATGACGTTAATTATTTGGAAAGGACAAAAACAACACACTCTTAACAGCGGATATTATACGAAGGTATTGCAACGTTTGAAAGATAACATGAAGAAAGTACAACCGCATTCGGCGAAAATCAAAGTTGTTCCACGAATAAAATGCCCTAGTTCATATTTGCATTATTTCCGACAATAAAATAAATCCCGGTAGTGAACGTTTGACAAGCTCGAATCTGTTGAGAACAGAAGCGGGACTCTGTGTCCTATAGAATTCTATTAATCGCCTTCTTTCTATACCACTGGTACTCCGTGCGCACGTAAAATAGCTTTCTATAGACGAAAGCGATCGACTTCTGGCGAGGTGTATAGACGTGTCGTATTCTATTTTGGCAACAAATTAGCCTGTCCAACAGTATCGTTGTTCTGTCATTTTTGAGTTTGTTTTGCTTATCTATTATAAATGATTGTTAGTAAAGTGGTAAATAATTATTAAAAATTATAAATATGCTTATTTGACAATTATTGCTGGATGTGTATGACGAAAAGCCACAATTAATAACCAATAAGTTCAGTAGAGCAGCGGGAAAAGACAAGGGAAATAAACTGTGGCAAACGGTTCCTCAAAAACTAAACAGTTCAAGTTTTGGTAAAAAATCGGTAGAAGGATAGAGAAAAAAGAGTAATACTGTTGTATTATTACCCAGATCACACGAAAATATTTATATTATTTTATATTTTACTTATGGGGAACTTTGTAAGTTGTACCAAATAAATACCTATTATCATCAGCTATCGAATAAGCTTTTATTATATTGTTTTTGAATTATGAATAGAAATAATGTATGTCTGAAATACTGATAAAATTAATAACTAGTGAAAGATATGTTTGATCGTCGCATATTTATATAAAAGATGTTGAATGGCGACGATAGCTATTTTATTAAACTTTAGAGCTAGCTGAGTAATATAAACTAATTGTAATGATTACCAAAATAATAAACAAAACTGTTGGAGGACCAAAATTTTTTTTTGTCTAAGGAAAAATTCTGTTGCAGGAGACGAGACTGTACATGGAAAATAATGTTCGTAATAATTTCAAGTATTTTTTTTAGACGAGACAGCGAGACATTCGTCAATTATAATTATGAAAATTAAAGTTATGAAGTTGTTTGAACTCGCCTTTAGTCGTAATTTGAAGCAAAGAAATCAACAAAATCACAAAAATAGAAATGACACACATAAAATTGACGTTTATCAAATGAAAATATCAGTATTGCCACTTTTAAAATAACAAATTACTCTACAAATTCCGGAAATACCCGAAGAGAAGGCGATTGTAACACAGAGTGCCGTCAAACGCGATTATCGCTTTCTACAGTAGAATTCTATTATAGACAGCGACAGGTAGAATACTATAGTGCACGGAGTCCCATTGCAGTTTATTTTTCAACGAGCGGTAATGTATAGAGCTGTGGCAAACCGTATGTATTCGTTACTAAGTAACGAATACTTCATTAGACTCGAAGTAACGATTCGTTACTTTCGAACTAGCATCGTTACTTTCGCATTTTTCCTTTGCGCATGACTTTGAGCATGTATTTGTACTACTGTTCTGTTTATGAATATCATATAAAAAAAATAAAATTTATCTTTGGGTAATAATTATTAAGGTAGATAACCGTGACGTCAGATGTTTAATTTTTATTAGATGTACGAGTGAAACGATGACCACCACAAGTCACACGAACTTTTTTACCTACATATTACATCAGTTAAACACTCACATATTTGATAATAAAATTTTTTCAATAAGTATAAAGAAAAACATGAAAAAAAACAAGACATACCTCTAAAAAAAATTTCTAAATTTAAATCACAAACCTAAAAAAATACCAATTTGCCAGTGTTTGTCGGTATTTTGTCCTCCAATAAACCATCTACCGAGAACAGGATTCTGATTCCGTGTTGGAATTATTCAATTACTTGGCTTATAATCGATCCCTCAAAGACTAACAAATAACTAAATGAACATCAATTTTACCCTAATAAAAGTAATCTGCAGAAACCAATTTATGTGAAATTATTTTATTTCAAAATGTTATATAAAATAAGCCTTAGAAGCAATTGAACGAAGAGTTAATATAAAGGGGAGATGAACAATTTGAAAATAATGAGTTTTGAGTCTTGAAATTATTACAAACTAATATCCTTTTTTGATCAATCTGTTGAATAATTTAAAAAAAAAAACCTAAAGAATTCAAAAGCCGTTATTTCAGTAATAATATGCAACAATGGTGTTTCCTGCAAATATGCACATGAATTTTATTGTAATTAATAAAATGCAATCAGCTATCTATAACCCTAGCCTACAGGAAAGTGTCCTATAATCCAATAAATCATACTAAGTATAAATAACGACATAAATATTAATGCAATAAGGAATATGAGCTTAAATCTTTCAAATTATCGTTATATTATACGGAACTAACGAATCTTATACGAATGTAACGAAACATACGAAACTAACGTATATACGGTATATCTGTAAACTACTAACGAATCTTATACGAAAGTAACGATAACGAATGTAACGAAACATACGAAAGTAACGATAACGAAAATTAACGTATATACGGTTCAAATCTTTCCTTATACGGAAGTAACGAAAGTAACGAAAGTAACGAATACTTAGTAACGAATACTCCATCATAAAGTAACGAATACATACGGGTAACAAACTTTTCGTTACTTTTACAGGCCTAGTAATGTAGGTCATAACTCAAGCAGATGAAGTTTGCAGCACGAGCTGCAAGCGAGTTCTGTAATGGAGAAGTTTCATACTATAGAAATATTATATTTAACGCAATACTATTAAAATATAGACCAAAACTAATAAATCACTGAAAAAATGTTTGAAATCCATCAATAAATGACTTAGAAATGGATTGTTGAAGTTTCCTATTTTAGTAGGGAACGTGTATGGTCTCTGGTTCGCCTGTGACGTCATTCGACCTATCCTAGATCGCCGCACCACGAATCATTCAAGTATTAGTTTCAGAGTCGCGCGAGGGCTCTTGCTTCGTTCGTGTTTATTTACGTTAAACAGCCGTTTGTTTAGTTTTAATTTCATGTTATTGGAAGAAGGCATAACAGAAGAACATATCTACTATTGAAAATTAAATGTCCGCTGAAAACTGAAACCATGAAAAAAAGATCAACAATGCGAAATATACAGCGAAATGTGAAGCTTCAGTACAACTAAAAATGCACTTCGCGACTAAGTGAAAGCCTTTTTATTCTCATTGCTCATGCAGATCTCAAAAAATTGATCTTTTTTAAATCAAATATTTCATTGTATTCCAATGTCTATACTCTGGCCACGTAAAAACCTATTTCATTGCGTTTGAAGATTTTTCGATTCTTATTTCAATACAGTGCAAAATACTCACTGTAGTTGAATAGTTTTTTCTACATGATATCGGTAACTTTTTACAAATTTCTTCGATAGGTGGAAAATATATTAACTGTTCCATTCGGTCAGCTATAAAGGGAAAAGTTTTATTGAATATTTGACTAACTGAGCTTTTACATTTATCAAAATCTATAGCCAGACGCACATGGGAATCGCCTGAACGAATTTTCTGCAATGATATTAAAATATCTCTTACTAGACTAGCAACCCTTTCAGATGGTAGCTTCGTGAGAAAGAAAAAAAAATATTCTGGCAACCCCATATAAAAAATAGCGTTTTTAGTTATTTTGTTTATGTCGTTGCGATATTGTGGCTTGATTGTATTTCAGAAAGAACTAGCTGAACTTGTACTGTAATGCGAAAATATTGATGCTTTTGAAGGAGAACTGCTAAGTGACGATAGTCTTGATGGAGAGTGCTGAGGAAATTCATAAACGATTTGGCAGCACTTATTTCTTGTACCTTTCGCACTTCACTTCTTGTGATTGTTTGCACTGATTAATTTTTCTGTGAAGTTTTGATATTGATTTGAACTCCTTGGTTTCTCCTTTTATTTGGATGATTATCTAATACTGTAAAAGTAATTTCCTCTGGTAGCGGATCCTCCGTTTCATTTAACTCCATTTTATCACAATCATTTCGAAAGATTGTAACGAAGATGATTTACTTGAAGTCGACGGTACTTCTTTTGTTTATAGGTTTTCATAAAATACGATTCGAACGGCGCAAGTGACTATAGGCATTTGAAAATAAGAATGCAGCGCCATGGAATATTTATGTTGTATTTGTTGTGTGTTTATTTGTGTTTTTGAAATATAATTTTACCATAAATATAAAGACTTTTCAGGCTTCTTTAATGAACAAGTGTGTTACTGTGTATGTATTCTCATTGCTATTGAGGCGGTAGGTGATTATCATCATTTGTTTTGTAGCCAAATTGAGAGAAATCTTAGGTTAGATCATGAGATGAATATCTTAATTCTCTGATTGACTCGTTCAATATGTACTCTAGCAGCTGCTATTTTGGCATTCAACAATGCTTCTTCTGTAGTCAACTGTTTTTTGAGTTTCAAAAATGGTGGCCTGATCAACTTTATTTTAAACTGTTGACAAATATCATCTATCAAGAAACCTTTGTCCACCATAATAGCATCCTGTGAGCTTTCTAACTTTAAAATTAAGTCACTTTGTTGGAAAATCGTTTTATCAGATGCTCTTCCCCCATATGGTTCACTAATATAAGTAATTAAACCTCCAGGAGAAACAACTGTCATGAATTTCACTGTTATTAGATTTATACTGAGAGTAAAAACCTGATCCTGCAGCAAAGGCACTTTGGTTTCTGTATAAAAATTTCTGTACAGTCTAAGATGATTCGAGTATTTTGAAAACTCAAAACATTTTGGCATGTTTTTCTGTATTTCAGAATATTCTGGGAATCTTATGACACAACTAAGAACTCTACTCATAATGGGTAGCATTTCATAAATTTATTTTTGGCATAATTCTTGTGAAATGCCAAATAAAAGAGATAATGTCACATATGTAAGATCACATTTCAATTTTGTCGATACTAAAACAATACGCTGTTTTATTGTTAATCTATGTGACCGTTGATCACTGTAAACAGATTGTACTGCTTTTACTATTGTATCTAATAGTTTTATATTATTGAGACCAGTAAAACTGTTTAGAGCACTATCTGTAGTTATCAGATCACACAAAGTAGAGACTTTAGGAGTATTCCTTTTTCCCTTCTACACAAACACGATATTTATCACCAGCTGGAGGAAAAGCATGGAAATTCACATTTGAACATTTCTTTTCCCAGGAAGAACACTGAGGAACTGAACAATAACGATTCGAACGACTCATAGCTTTCAAAATGATTGCAAATAATAAACATTTGTAAAAAATCACACAAAAACAAACACAAAACAAAGGAGAACGTAAGAACTATGTCAAGATTTTTAGTTATTCTGATTGTCCCCAGGCAGCGTAGCGCTTATTTTGATTCGTCTATACAACAATAAATTTGTACGTACTGGGCGAATACGCGCTGTGTCGTCTAGGTCCAATGACGTCACACGATTGAGCGCCTGTGGAACGAAATTATTCTTACAGGCACAACTTCAAAGTCCCATCACTTTTTTATTTCTAGAGATATTTTACCGATTCTTCCAGGTTTCTGTTTTACTTAAATTTTTATAATCCGTCCATTAAAAAAATGGAAACTTCTCCATTCTCAATTGAGTAATGACCATTACCGCAAGTTGAATACTACACTTTATCTACTCCTGTTGAATAATATATTCATTATTCAACTGCGTTTTAGCAATTAATAGTACCTATTAACAAACAGCTTGAGTTATAATAACTCACTACTATAACTCACTATTAAGATCCCAAGTGAGATCGAGCGTCACTCATCTGCTAATGTCACTTGAATAATTCTGACGTTTTCAAATTAAGTTAATACTACCTAATTATTGTGAATTTGTACTTGTATCTTAGTATTCATTGTTATAGTCGTAGATAAATGAAGTTATTCTTTCACAAATTTTCTGTGTATTCTGTTAGATGTATTAATTCTTTGACTTCCCCCGTATACGCGATTTATATACTATTGAAATGACATTGAATATCTTACATTGCACCTTTCTAATTCAAACTTCAAACGCTCTCGAAAGCTTTGTCAAATTGTATTTACTAATATATGTTAATTAAGGAAGTTTATTGCATGTATTTGTGCTAACTGTATGGAGATATGACTCATCTCCATGCCCGTTCCACTTCCGCGATTTAATCATTCGAGGGGCCCCACGATGCTCATCTGCCGTCTGGCTGCAGGTTCGCCGACGGCGATGCTGGTGCGGCGCATCGCATTCCTGGCCTGGTCGCCCCACTGCCCCTAGTGACCTTCGTTTTGTTTTTCGTTCGTACCGCGTGTCGTGCGGGACGCGGGCGGCGCGAGTGGTACACGCCGCTCACCGTCTAAAATTTCTGGCAAACCTTGAACGAAAGACGTCTGCAGGACGTACGGTCGCAGGGGCGGATTGGCTTCACCGTGGGATAGAGACAAAATGAACCTTGTCATATCCTCAAGTCATTCTCCTAAGTGATGAAAAATTGAACGTTTATTTTCTAACACTGGATCTTAGTTTTTTTCGTTGATTAATTTGATCAATTTTTTTTTGCGTGGTTATGTGTGTCGATGTATAAGTTTGTCGTTCGGAAGGATTATTTTTTGAGGTGACTTGTATAAAACGCGAACCATTTATCTCCTTAAAATGTGGCATCCATATAGCGATTATTTGTAGGTCGATTCAATTTATAGATGTCTGTTTGTTAATTTTCCTTTAAAGCAACCTTTCTTTCTTGGACCAATCGTTACTCGATGGTTTGAAGATTATTGGTCTGCGGTATTTGTAACATCCAACGTGGTTTTTTCTTCATCTTCTGTATGTAGTATCTTTGACTGTTGAGGAAAGATTATTTCTCTTGGTGCATTGATTGGTTTTTGTAAATGTATGGCTCTGTAGAAAGTATAGTCTGCTACTCGGTTAGAATGAAAATTCTTGATGCTTGTGGTTCCTCACGCTCGCCTTCGGCTCGCGCTCGGAACTTTTCCACTCGCATCGGGTTTTGTAAATGTATGTGCATGTAATGCGAAATATGATTTGCCTTTGGAACATTAATTCGGCTCTGTAGCCGTATCTACTTGTTGAATGCAAAGTGGGACAGTTTACCTAGAAGTGGGGTCTATTAAAAAATATATGTCATTAGAAACGCATCTGTCAAACATTCTTCCATGCTTGGTGGGTGTTAAATGAAAGTCTTCCTCTTCGTTCACATATTTAAATAAAGGAAAAGCAATTATCTCAGACCTTCAACTCCGTTAAATTCATATAGCAAGAGTTATTAGATTTTATTGAAACAGTATTTTTCTCTGTCGCATTTTTCTGATATATTCTTAGCTTAACTCCTCAGTGAATTCTGGTTAAAATACGTTGGTATAGTTTAGTAGTATGAATGTAGGTATGTATTGTTTCTCTTTTCTGTTCATCTTTCCAGTATCCTTCAAGTACAGGTTGTAGTTTAATATGTTCGTGCACTTCAAATTATAAACTTACAAAAGGTTACATTCAGGAAACCATAACTTCACTGAAAATATACTAACCGAAGATATAGGTATATTCACTGAGTGTCATTTGTTGCACCTGGTATAGTTTCGTTTGAGTCTAGCGATTAATTATTGAAAGTATGAATGTTTCGAGTGAGAAGATATCAGTGCGAGATTAAACTGAAAAAGACCAAACAATGTCTGCCTTTATTAGCTAACTTCATTCGAATATACTTCATCAGAATAATAATTAGTAGCTCACTTCATTCCAATGAATGATACAGTAGGTAGCTAACTTCATCCGATCGCTTTACGTGTGATCACAGAATAGCGAATCACGGTGTCGATATTTTTCAAAGAAAACACCAATATAATTTATTCTGTAGTTGAAAAGTATACAATTTGAATCGGATAATTCCTGCGTAGTACAAAAGATTTCAATCACGATAAATAACGTATGAATTAAATTAATATTACATTTATTAAATGATTTCTTTTTTTCCCATTGGATTGACAAACAATAATTATTTATTTATTGATTCATTAAGGATTCTTACTCCAGCCCTGAGATCGTAATGAAAATAAATATCTCCCAACATTGTATTGCGACTGTTAGTTGAACTTCTCATTTTAGAGTTCTTCCCATGCATTATTTTAAATTGATGACTTTGTCCTACGACATTGGTTATTTGCCATTTCAATTTACTGGGCGATATGTCAGGTCAAGGAATTGGCGTAACTGGAGTTTTAAAGGTTTTTTGTAGTATTAGAATACTTGAATGAATTTGAGGAGAGGTTTGAGAAAATATATTTTTCTTGTGATAATTTCCGCATATAAAAAGACGCTCAAACTGAACAATTGAATAATCTGCTAGAAATTTAGAAGCGCGTGAATACGTACGTTAAATCTCTCATCAAATGATACACTACGAAGATTTTTCTCTCCAGTTAATAGAGATTGTATGACGTACGGACGTATTGACTGCTCTAGCCTTAAAATTACAAGCATCCCATACTTCAAAATTAATGAATAGAAGTGACGTCAATGGTATTAAGTAAGTTTCGACCAATACTGCCAGTGCAAAATAATGACAATAATTAGTGATATAATATCAAACGGTTGTGCACAAAGTTTGATAAAAAAAGATATTGACGAGACATTTATATATTAATCTTTATTTCCATAAACTCACGTAATATAGTTTTTACTTTTCTTTCAATGCGTAAAAACAAAGTGCATTATTTTGAGGAGGGTTATGATGTTTATTGAATGACCACCAATTTTAAATTCAAAATTATATTAATGATATTCGAATACTCACAGATTTCGATGCGCAAGTTTGTGTAGTTAAAATAGGATACTAATTATAATAGATCGTGGTAAAACATGTATACCTATAATAAAAAATGAAAAACAAAAAATATAGTTGCATTAAATTGTCTACCATCAACTGTACAATGCCAAAAATGTCCATTTGCTTGAAAATTCAGCATGCAGTTGCAGATATTTGAATAAAAATAGAGATAAAAAAAAGTATTCATTTATAGGTATAATTCAAACATAAAATCTGAAAAATGGGAAATATATATGTTTCTTACTGAACAATTTGAAAAAATCCATTAACAAATACAAAAATTTTCATGTCAACTGAAGACATAATTTATCGTGTTATGTTTTACTAAGTATCGACTGAAAGAGATATTTTCGCTGCAAGCCAAACGCATAGGCTGTATTTCAAATTACAGTGGTTTATCGAGTTAGTATGTTCACCAGATTTCACTAACTTAGTGTTTAAACATCCTTGCTATATCCAAGAGGGAACAGAATTAAAGAACAAATAAATATTGACCGAAGTGAATAATGTATCATACATTGAAACAAGGAATTTTATTTGATAACAGTCATTAAATAATCGGAGATACCTATATCCTGTATTTCCGATCCATGCAGTGGGCGTTTCCTGTATATTATCACCGGAAGTTTTACTACAAAATAAGATGAAATTCGACCAACAGTGACGTAATATAATCATTTTAATTCAATAGCCGAAACATATAATGCATATTGCAGTGTTTTCCAATATTTTTAAATAGACGATCCGTTTACAAGTGAAACAAATGTGGCGACCCCGCAGGTCAAACTATGTCAGTGATTCAGAAAACGACCTGTTTAATTTTTTTTTATTGAGACTACCTACTGATCACAAAATCCATTGCAGTGTATAATCTATCGGAAACGTCAATTCGCGTGCCCATCTCATGCACGCAAACAACCGCAGGCTGCGCATCTTATTTTTTATCGACTCCAAAGTGATGAAAGTGATCAATTTAGCTATAACTGGCAATAAAAATGGACTTGTCGCAATTCTACAATTGATAATCAAATGTTTGGTGGATACACTGCTTTCTTCATCGACAAGCTTTGACAGCCAAGGTTTTCTCTTCTGATTCAAATGATGTGCTTAAAGAGATGATCCAAGTTGTGAACTCTAATATAGGTAAACCCTTGAAAACTCGGCTGTTTAAAATCATTGGCACTGGCATGGGTTCGCTCAGTCAAAATCTCCTTTATCACCCATGTTAGATTACTGTTCAGGTGTTGACACAAATTCTGGAACGGAAATCTGAATTGTAAATCTTCTTCAAAGATTGAAAATAATCATTTTCCGTTGATATTTGTGACCACGTGAATATTTCTAAGAAGAGCTTCCAAGGGACAGAAGAAAACCTTCTAACTTCAGTAGCTTTACGAAAAAGGTTTATGAGTATTCGCATTGCTTTCAGTATCTTCTCGAAGAAATTGCAAAGGGCCAATCCTTGGTAGTAGTAAGATGTCACATTCCTTGCAGATACGGAGCTTGTATAATTTGGAACGTGTATAACCTTTTAAAATTTGGGAACCCATCCGATGCTACCGCGGCGAGTTAAAGTTTTTTACCAACGACATCACACAAACTCGATGCCCAGGGACAAGGGGACTACCGAGTCAACTCGGTTTTATAAATAATCAACTCGAGTCACCGAGTTGAAATACTAACTGCTGTTAGATAACTCATCTCTCCCATCGCTACGACCGTCTCACCGTTGTATGTGATATGGTAGAATCTTTAATTTTCTTTTCTTATTTCTTCTTAGATACACAAACGGAGCGTTTTGCCGAATCTTCTTCCATTTCTTCTAAATGCTTGAGCCATCTGCACGATAATCTTTAAAATTATCAGTTAGTTCCACCAGCGTAGATAAGGGGAGGTTCAGGTGGAAGTTTCCCCCTGTAACCCCAGTAATCCCTGGAGGACTAAAAAAACTTCAAAATAGTTAAACCCGTAGAAAGTAGAAACAAAAATATACATCAATTAAATAATAATTAAAGCCGCTTTGATATAAAAATAAGCGGCTGCAATTTGAAAATTATTCCGTAGAATTTTTGTCAGATTTGGAATAAATGGAAAGAAATAAAAAATAAAACAAATGTTCTACCAGAAACGGCGTTAGAGCTCTACAAGAACGAAATATTTTCCAACATATATACACTTCTTCTTCTTCCGGTACCCGGTTTCGGGCGTAGGCGACCTCTCTACAACTATTCGTGTTGTGCGTGATACAGTGATACACGAATAGAAGGGACCTACAGTTTTACGACGGTTCCGAACGTCTTTATAGAGAGGCTTTACTAGGCAGAATACTTCTCGGTGGTTTGCCTTCGGCCGGGATTCTATCTACCGACCTTCTGTTCAGTAATTCAACGCACTGACCATTGAGCTACGGAGCCACACATATATACACTGCTTCAGATAATTTCTGTAATATCAGTAAGTGTTGCAAGTGCTGAACCGTCATTTTCCACACGTGGTTAAGGTCTACGATGGGCTAGGAAAAATTAGTTGGTTTAACTTTATTGAATATGCACAAATATACTGAAATATATTATATTGATGCTGTTATTGATAGATTTTTCAAGCAACGTACAAGAAAACTTGATTTTGTTTTATAATACCTATGTTTAGAGGTTACGCCTACAGCTTTTTATTTTAAGATATAGAATATTAGGTTTGTTGCATTACTATGTATATTATCTAGTTTCTAGTTAAATTGGGTTTATAAAAGGAATATTTTTTAAATTATTTTTAGCTATAATATTCTATAGAAAAAACGTGTTTGTGTTATGTTTTTATAGATAAAGTCTGTTATTTTTTTAAATTAGATTATTGTCTGATATGAGGGTAATGTTTTCTTCGATTTTTTTAATATACGAGTATATTTTCTACTGTGAAATATTTTTGTTGATATGGTGCTCATTTTAAATATAAATCAGATCAGAAGTAGGTATATTATTCTGGCAAAATAATAGGTACCAAAATAGTACCAACAAAAAATTTCGCCTGCGTCATTTTATTTTCCCGTCAGAAATTGTCCCCCAGGCGATTTTCTCTGCGGCGCAGTACCCCGAACCCCCTCAAGACATAAACCTATCTACGCCCTTGGTTAGTCCACGTACTAATTAGTAAAATCGAAATAAATTTTAATTAACGATGCATTGAAATTTTCTTACAAGATCGATTTTCCGGATTATGAGATGCCCTTTCAGAATTCTGTTACTTCCTATTGTTTATTCGTGAACGTGAATGTCAAGTTCACACTGCCTACTTATACGCTCGAATAATATAATCGCTTTGAGACCTTCAAGTTTCTTGATGACGTAACTGAATCATCGTGGTCGATTTTCTAATTGATCGATGAAATTGATGAATCGTCGTCGATTTTCTTCCGATTTTTCGTTACTTAATTTCTGGAAGCATTACTTATGCAATGACACGAACACGAACGTATCTGCTAAATTGAAAATTATCGCTACTATGAAATTTCCAACGTAGTCCCAAGCGGCATTTTCAGTCGTTGGTACGACCCGGCGACTGTTGTTGGGAACTGTGAAGTTATAGTTCCTAGTGAAAGGAACGTTATTGCTACGACCCTATCACGTGCCTTCGACCAAAATTGGGAACATTTTAAAGGTAATAGTTACGTAAAAACTACTACCCCCGAACTTATAAAGCTACGTCGCTGTCACGTTCCAACTACGTGGCGGGAACGTAGCGGCGAAGTCACCGATACTTTATAATATTTGATCCCGCCTACTTCACTTTGTCGACTGCTTCGCCTTTTTTTTGCCTTGCATATTTAGATTAAGTTTAAATAGCATCTCCCATCATTATTCAGCTTCCTCAACTGAATGGAAATAATATTTTCATGGTTATGTAGATATTATTACTTGTATGGGTACACAAAACTTTGCTGATTTACGAGCTCCGAGTACAAAGAAATTCAAAACGATTTAAAACATTCTGTGAAATGTGATATTGATAGATCCATAAAAACAATACGCCCTCTCAAAATACCTTTTTCGACACTTTTTTTCAGGAAGGCAATGATGAAAATGTATAAAATTGATAAAATATATTTTAATAAGATTTTTACTAATTATATGAGTTCAGTTTTGCTTCAATTTATATTTTTTTCTAATTTTTTGACGATTCCATACTTGTACTACTATAAGGAAATTGGAATAAATGTAATAACGTCCTACATTTGGTCAGTAAATTTGGCGCATTTTACAGAAATTACTTTAGAATAATATTTACGTCACATACGTGTGTTTGAAGGATTTGTCACTTCACTGTAAGTAGCGGTCACTAGTATTTTATTACTTTAAAGTCATTATCACCATTAAGTAGAATGTTTGTCTACCAAACAACCACAAAGTTCCTGAAGCCACTATATAGTTCCCCTTGGAACTTTAACCTATAATTAATAAGTGCTTTATAGCGATTAGTGCGTGCTGAATGTGTTTCGAACTGTACATTTGCATGTGATAAATAAAAAGAAACAATGTAGGTGTTTAAAATTGTGGCCACACAAGAAAAGCCTCTCATATATTTCACGGTTGTTCCTCATAAGTGGGAGAAAGACTGAATATTGTTTCATTCCCAACACTTGGAGTACAGCGAAAGGGAGATCCTAGAACTGATCCATAACTATTCTCTTTTCCCACAGCTGACATTTTCACATCACAAAACAACAACATACTATTCGAACACCAAGAAGTCTCTATAGAGTGGCCGTTACTTTAAAGTTGTTTTTAAGTAATTGGAACTTTGTTTTAATTTTGACGAAGAGTGGAAAGTAAAAATTACTATGAAGTTGTTTTCGTGAGTAGCGAAATATTTAATTTTACCTTAAATATTACTACATAGTTCCATAACTTTGAAGGAATTTCGAAAGTAGCAAGGACGTCATAGTTACTTTTAACGCCACCATAAAGTAATAAAAACTTTGAAGTGTTATACGAGTAACAAGACTAAGTTACTGGGAGTAGCGAATATAACTTTAAAGTCTTTGCGACTTCAAAGTTATATTACATAGTAACAGTCACGTTCCAGAAAATTTAGAGGCTACTTAGAAGTACTGCAACTTTTAAGTTCCAAATTATAGTGATAATAACTACAGATTTACCAAAAATATCTAAATAAAAGTAGGAAAACTTAGAAAGTTGGGTTTTTAGTGATAATTACGTAACAACAACCTATTCAAAGTTCCGAACTCAGTTTTCGCTACTTTGATGCTGCTTGGGGTCTTTACTGCTCATGCTTTTCACAGTGATTACTCTTTTTTCTGGAGTATTCTCAATAAAAAAATAAACTCTTCAAATCAAATAAACATATAGGTACATGCTCTTTTCTCTATGAGAGATCTGTTTGAAAATTGCTACGGCATTTGTAGAACAACAACACATATTGTAACTAAAAAATAGAGTAATTATTCCATTATCAAAAACAGTGACAGGTCAATAATTAAAATCTAATTAAAACACCTCCACTTTCCCTCATTAAAATATGATATGAAAATAAATGTATGTGTATTGAAGTAAGAGTTATAATTTGTAGAATTTTTGGTTCGAGAAGGCCTCAAGATCTAGTCAATCGTGTTCAGTGTCTGATCATTTACGTCATCCTAACGGGAGTAGTAAAATAGCATGTCGGATCACAGCGATTCGTGACATACGTTCAAATTATTCTTATTCATCTGTTCAACGATTTTCTGTTTATTTGAATTTTCTTGATGTTCTTCCCATGAAAATATTTACTATCTCTGTTTTATGAGGCCACCGAGAAATAACGTCACACGAATTTAATGATTTTTGGAGTGTGGGGCGTCCTTGTCACAGGTGTTTACATTTGCGAGACCGCTGACCCTGGCGTGACGTCACATATATGGCAAATTTTTCGTTACATTTTAATACTTTGGATTTATACATGTGACAGCACGAAATTTTGACTCGTCCCCACCATCCTTGTCACACGATGTCACACTTTGTTGACCCCCTGCTGCCCCCTTAACGTGTGAAGTAATTTATACATGGCCCCTATACAAGATAGCCTTATAGTTTCATTCATTCATGAATATGAAAATTATGTAGTTTAACAGGAACTATTAGAACGCTCTTTATTTTCAACGAAATATAATTTGGCGTATGTTATAAAGTTGTCGTTCAAATATTTATATCTTATTAACTGGGGAAGTATTTTATGCTGAACAGTCCGGTAACCGTTGTTCAAGGGTTCGATTCCCACTGTGCATTTGAAAATTGTATGCATCCGTGAGAGTTTGTGGCTCTCTGTTGTATTAGTTATTACATTTATGCCGAAAATAGTTGACGAAGCCAATGTTGTAAAGAGGTCGGGTGTGTGAGGGGGCACACGTAACCACCATTTTTATAAAAAATTGATATAACTTTCTTAATTGGCAATTCTTAATCTGTTTTTGTACTCTTTTTATTTATTCGCAATAGTTGAAGTCGTTGAAGGCAATACTCGTTCTTTAAATTAGTACTCGTAAGCGAAAAGTCAATAAAACTTATATTCTTTCTTTTCAGGATTATCTCTGGATCAGGCAGTCTCCCTCAATAATATGAGCCCGCAATCCCCGTTAGAATTGAAGCCGGATGCTAGCAGTCTGGGACAGTTCAGTCCTCAAGGCCCTAACAGTCCGGGTTCTTTCTCCCTGGGGCATTCGAATTTGATGAGTCCTACTTCAGGAAATCAAAAGGGGAATTCATCCTATCCGCCCAACCATCCTTTGAGCGGATCAAAACACTTGTGTTCTATTTGCGGGGATAGAGCTAGTGGGAAACATTATGGCGTATATAGGTAAGAAGCTCGTGTCGGGATAAATTTTTAAATTTGCAATGACAGTACAAAAGAGAACTTTGAATCTTGTATTATTTCGAGATTTTTATATTAATTGATAATTGAGGTATTATCAGAAGCCAAACACACTAGAAGCTTACGTTTGAGTGTGTCATTAATAACTATTTTTAGTTTTTAGTCCTTTCTTATCGTATTAACTTTCAAGAATGGACTAAGAACTTGAAATATATGTTATCAGAAGCAAAACACACTAAAAGCTTACGTTTGAGTGTGTCATTAATAACTATTTTTAGTTTTTAGTCCTTTCTTATCGTATTAACTTTCAAGAATGGACTGAGAACTTGAAATATATGTTATCAGAAGCCAAAAACACTAAAAGCTTACGTTTGAGCGTGTCATTAATAACTATTTTTAGTTTTTAGCCCTTTCTAATCGTATTAACTTTCATGAATGGACTAAGAACTTGAAATATATGTTATCAGAAGCCAAACACATTAAAAGCTTACGTTTGAGTGTGTCATTAATAACTATTTTTAGTTTTTATTCCTTTCTAATCGTATTAACTTTTAAGAATGGACTAAGAACTTGAAATATATGTAAGGTTAAGAAAATAATTGTGAAAGTGAAGCCAGACGTCCTTTTATTTTGATAATTCGAAAAGTTTAAATAAGAGCTAAGCAAGTTCATTTTACCAGTTATGAAGATTTGTTATATTTGCCGCCAACTTAATGAAACATCTTTCATTGTTGCAATAGTTCTGAAAATTTTTCCATCTAATAATCATTACCTCTTTTTTCTTTCTCACATGATTGAAAGTTCTTGTTATTGAGAATTCGAAACTACACGCTTATTTTTGAAGTGAAGAACTTGATTTCATATGGAAGTAAAATTAAACAAACAATATTTGCCATTAGAAAAAAGAAGTCTTCTTTCATTTTTGTGTGTAACTGCAATGTAAATTAAAATCCAATAGTTTATGTAAGTATATTATAAATAATCATTTGCAGTTGTGAAGGATGCAAAGGTTTTTTCAAGAGGACAGTTAGAAAAGATCTCACTTATGCTTGCCGAGAAGAGAAAAATTGCATTATTGATAAAAGACAGAGAAATAGGTGAGTAATGAATATCTGATTATAATATATAATTTTATTATTATGTGAACATGCTATCTTGTGCAATTCTTCATTCAATTATTTTTGAATTTACTATACCATTGAGATATTTCACATTATATAACATTTCTTAATTTTTCACTTCAGGTGCCAGTATTGTAGATACCAGAAATGTCTGTTGATGGGTATGAAAAGAGAGGCGGTACAAGAAGAGAGACAAAGGACAAAAGAAAGGGATGCATCAGAGGTAGAATCAACCTCAAGTTTTCAAACTGACATGACTCTTGAACGACTGTTGGAAGCTGAAAAGAGAGTTGAGTGTAACAGTCCACCATTACCTTTGGAGGTGAATAAATTTTATAAATTCTTTTTTTTGTGGAAATATTTGAAATATCATGAAATATATTAAAATAAGATTCAGTGAACTGTGAGCTCTAAGATATTTAGTCTTTCATAGAAGTATATTATTTGTAGTGCTAACACGGTATTCCTCCAAGTATGAATTCAAAGAATTGCAAAATATTCAATCAGTTGAAATCTACTGTATGGTTGTTCAACTTCATTAAAATAGATCAGAAATTTATTATCAGAATATATTCTGTAACTTTAAAATTTACATATCTCTGACTTTGAAACATCCTTCAATTGTGACAAACTTTGAATATGATGAAATGAAGTATGGTTATAGGTTTCCTTTACATCTATATCTTTGGGGTTGAACATGTTTACCAAATATTGTAAACTGTGTTGACAAGTAGGAAGCTATGTCTTTTTGTTCATTCAGAAAGCTAATAATGCGTTTCTGAATTCATAACGTAATTTTATTTTGAAATTTTTATATTTATTTTTAATTGAGAAATTGGTTCATTTTATTTCTAAAATTTAATCACAAAATAGTGTCTTATTTTTTATTAATATATGTATTAAAATATTCTTTGATTTTTTTAGGAAAGGATCAGTTTGATTAACCTATTTGAAATTTCTTGTGTAAGACAAATGTTTTTAAATGGCTCATTAATAGATCCGTTAATTTATTTATGTACATCACAGACACAAGTATCCAAGACATGTACAATGAAAAATACAGTTAACAATCTTAAACTACAAAATTACTGATTAAATCCTCTTTTTAAAGCTTACAAGAGAGGTAGCAAACATTTTAATATTAGCAGCTGAAGTTTTGTCAGAACGACACATCCTTACAAGGGGTGAATTCATACCCACATTAGTCCTGAAGAATCCCACCATAAAGAACTGAACTTTTCTTGTCATTCTTGGTGAAACATGAAAATTATCATTACCCAATATGGATGAATCATGGGATATTCAAGATTTGATATAAAGAAAATCAAATATGAACAAACTTGGCTTGTCTTCGGATACCACATTTTGCCCGGATTATATAATTTTCATTTGCTGGAGCCTGTCAGTTCATAATCTAGGAATCTCAGAAACTAGTCCTGTATACGTTCCAATCTTACGATGTAACATATTGTGGATTAAATACACAACTCTACCAAAGCTGAGCTTGATGTGAAGATATGCATCATACAATGACAAGAGTGCTTGAGAAGTTTCAAATATTTTCAATCTTTTTCAAAATATCTATCTAAAATAGTTCAATTATCATCTTATACATTATTACACCTAAATCTTTAATTAAAGATACTTTATCTAACATGAAATCTACTAGGTTAAATTTAAACACATTATGGTTTCGTGAATGTAAGAACTTTACTTTACATTTTGACAAATGTATCACGGTTAGGGTTGCCATCACCTAAATTGCCGATGCCGGACAAAAATTTTAAAAACCCCGGACATTTCTGTGAAATTTTGTTTTTCCCCGGACGCCCCGTAAAAATTTTTTTTTTAATAAAATAAAACATCGTTTATATTTCAATTTTTTCATTTATTTAAACTTTAATCCGCTTGTTTGCCATATAAACAGAACAGCAAATAACAAATAAAATTCTATTATACACAGTTTACAGTTTCTCTTTTTTTGTTATCATCAAATAAAAAACAACTCATGACGATAATATTTGGTAGATCAAAAATCAAATAGACTAGATTCTACATTGTAATAGGAAATTATAGGATAGTTCATCTATTTCGGTTAGATAGGTTAGGTACCCAAAAGTCTATATTATTTATTAACTATAAATCAAAAGTAAGTAAAAGGTTTTAATTTTAACGAAATCAAGTTCTTTTTACTAATTCAACTTAACTTAGAATTTTCCAGACTTGCCAATTTTTTCCAAAATGTCTTTATTTTTCTTCATGAACTTGTAAAAGTCGGAGCAACTCAAGTTTTTAAAATTAGACTTTATTTTGATCAGAGAAGAAAGCGTATGTGTATTTAGCAAGTTTCTCTCCTTCCTCCATTACTGCAACCCTAGCGAAAAAACTCACTCTACATTCGCAATGTGAGCTGGTATACAAAAATATTACTATGCAATTTTGAGCAGTTTAGAATATGGATGTTTCGAAAAAATTCGGCCACAACTGGTTTGCATTTAATAGCTCATCTCCGTCACTGACACTCAAGCTTCACACACCCGGACATATTTTGATTTTTTATATTTTCTATATAAAGTAGCAAATTCGAAGCACATATGTATGTTATTTATACATGTCAAGAACATAACAGGCCTCAAGTGAGATTTCTCATTATTATTATTCGATTATTCAACTTTGTACAATATTTCTGGAGGTAGATTGACATACGCAATCAAAGTATGGCAATAATACAGGGATAAATGTTTTATACTTTATTGAGTAAATTAGATCTCCTTACCATAGTTTTGTTTCTATATCCAGAATGCCGTTACGAACATATGTCAGGCGACAAATAAGCAGCTCTATCAGTTGGTTGAATGGGCCAAACTGATTCCTCACTTCACTTCGCTTCCAGTATGTGACCAAGTTTTGCTGCTGAGAGCAGGTTGGAACGAGTTGCTGATTGCTACTATTTCACATCGGTCCTTGCAGGCGCAAGATTGTTTAATCCTAGCGACAGGCCTAACAGTTAACAAGTAAGTCATTGTGAAAGGGTAATTTTTCAAGATGGTATCATATTTCACATCTAAAGAAGGTTTAACATTTGTAATTCCTGATTCAAATAATTCATGTACTGATTATGTAAATAAAAGTTTTCATATGCACCATATAATAATAATAAAAAAGGATTTCATTCCGTAAGAATGTCAATACATTATCGAATAAGTCAATACACATATATACCTAATATACAATACAACATCTTTTTTTGAAATCAGATATTTATTTTATCATAATAAATAAAAATCTTCAAAGTTTACAAAATCACAATAAACACAAAAAAATCTTCAAAGTTTACAATATCATCAAAACTCATCATTATAAAAAAAAAGAAAAAAAAACATTTATTGCCCAAACAGGTACAAGACCCACTTACAGGACAGCGTTTCATAATGTATACATGCAACTGTGAACAAGAACTAAAATCTAAGAACTAAAAAACCAAATACAATGTTTTAATATTTTAACGAGTCATTCAATAATCATAGAAAAAAAAACAACAAATGTAAAGAAACGCAATAACATATTCAAGAATGAAATACATGTACGAACAGAGAGGAGTACCTTTATTTCACATAAGCTTCATTAATCTCTGAGAGTTATGATAATATTTTTTATCTCTTTTTTAAATACTCCAATGGATGTTGAAAATAGATCAATTTTTTCGCATATCTGATTGAACTTTTTGCACATCGAATAAATTGGAGATTTCGATAGTATATTCGTTCTTGGAGTAGGTAAATAGAAACAAAGTGAACCTCTACTGTTCAAACGAGGTATATTAAAGCTAAGCTGAGACAATAACTCTGGACAATCAGTCAAATAGTTTGTGAGCTTATAGACAAATATGCAAGAGTGGTAAATTCTACGGTCCTCCAAAGATAACAGGGAAAATCTTTTTAATAATAAATTACTATTTAAACCTTGTTCGGGATAACTAGAACAGCAGTAATATCCATCAGAAAGTGGTCCCAAATCGGCCAGGTTTGGTCGGTCTCAGGATCATAAAATAAAATTATTTTTTTTTCTTGTTTCTTGTTTTTTGTTTTTTGACAGACATGTGTGTTCACATAAACAACAAATAATTTAATTTTTTATTCACTTAGTCTTGTAAGGCACCATTCCTTCAGTAAGACTGTATTTATCAGTCTGCAATATTCTTTATAGTATCGGGTACTTCATTATAAGTTTTTATTGCTCTATCCATTGGGTTATTGAGAACTTTATTTGTTCTAGGCCTCTGTATGTTGAGTTCATGTTTATTTCTTGTATCATGTGCGTGCACTTGATTTCTATGACTCATCTCAGTATTCGTTTTCAGTTGACTATTCAACAGTTTATATATAAATTTACATTGTTCAATTTTGAGAATAATTTCCACTTTGTCTAGTTTTACTTGTGCATATACATTGTCTGTGGACATTCTATAGTCCAAGTTGAATAAAACTTTTAGCACCCTATTTTGTAGTACTTGAGTTTTATTTAATGTTGTTAATCTACATGTACCCCATATTGTAATCATGTATCTATAAATGCTTAGGAAGTAAGCGTTGTAGATACAATATTTGGCTTTATCATCTATGTAGGATCTACATCTATAAATGGCCCCTATCATAGGGATTATTTTCTGTCTCTTCTTTTGTATATTTTAATTCCAGTTTAGCGACTCGTCAATTGTGAGGCCAAGGTATTTTGTACATTTGACTCGGTTTAAGATAGTTTCATCCAATTTCACTTCAACTTCAGTCATCATATTCTTTTGCTTAAAGATCATATACACACACTTCATCTCATTGACTTTTAACTTATTATGAAGTAGCCATTTTTTATACAATATCAGATCTTCATTGACCATTATTACCAATTTTTCTAAAGATGAGCCACTATAAGCCAAAACTGTGTCATCCGCAAAAGTGAAGTACCTAGCCTTCAATGTAGCCTTTTGCAAGCTCATAACATATAAAATATACAAGAGAGGCCCAATCACAGATCCTTGGGGAACCCCCTTTTCTATATCTAGTAGACTACTTTCAGTCTTATCAACAGTTACAAATTGCTTTCTATTAGTCAGGTATTAGTTTATTAGCTCATTCATATTGCCTCTTAGTGAATATGTCTAATATTCAATACTACCACTCAGTACAGAAAAACTCCTTGAGACTGTAAAAACTATGTATAATCTGTATAGTATACAAATGCATATACTAAAGCAGTATATTCCATATACCTTTGACGTCTCTCCATTTTTACATTAATTGAATGAACTCAATATAGAAAACCGCATACAAATGCTTCTTATACCTTTTTTATAAAAATTTGTATTATCACAGAGTTTTGACTCATTGTTCTTCATTTTAATAAAGAGATCAACAACTAATGATAAAACCATTAGAACTGATTCTTTCGTAGTGCAAATACATACAAACTAACAAGTTTGAAGGAAGCTTTGCACATGTAGCAGCGTAAACATGTACATAGTCCCATGATATTCAAACATAATGTTAGCAACCAATTACTTAATGCTACATAGTAAGGTTCTCCTATTGGAGAATTCTAGATATTTTAAGTGTTATTATTTCATTGACTGGGAGAAGTGGAAGATCGATCTACTTTTAGAACACCTTATTTTTGTATAGATACCACAAAATAATTGCATTATGCTTTTGGTGAATGTTTTTTCATGTTCCACTACATGAGATTCGATTTAATTCCAAAAGTTATGACCTATTTTACATGAATGTGATTGTGGGATGATTTAATATTTAAAATTATCATTATTATGAAATTTCCAACGTGGTTTTTACCAATTCAATAAAAGTGATTTTGACATTGAATCTATTTATGGTATATTTGCAATGTAATTTTCTAAAGAGTTTTTTTTAAAGTTTATTTATTTCTGACCTCGAATCAGTTTCCTGGTACTGAGGCCTAAAATTAATTATCCAAAGTTCACACTATCACATTTACCAACTTTGAGTTATATTGATTGCAAATATTTTATTTAGTGTCCCTTATGTATTTCCTCTGGTCATGGCCTAGTTTTCGATGTCTTCCTTCTAATACACTTCCTGGTATAGAGTTGTAGGTTTCAGTGCTTCTCTGGTATGGCGACTCCTGTCCCCTCTTGGTTCTGGAGTAGGGATTTCTAATCACTTGCATTGACCTTACATTATAATTGTGGATATCCCTCGTATACTTCATTACAATATGTGATTTTAAAGTCTTGTTTTTAATGCCATGAATAAGTTTAGTCTGTTCCATAGTGATTAATTGTTTTATTGTTAAGATGTGACGGTCCTTGTACAAACTTTCCCTAGGTGTTGAGTATTCCAGTTGGAAAAGTGCTTTGATGGCTTTATTTTGCAGTCTCTGCAGTTTACTGATGAGGTATCCGCTTGCACTTCCCCAGCAAGGAATAAGGTATCGTAAGTGCGGTTCAATAAAGCTTTTATACAGAAGGTATCTTGAACTATCGTTTAACTGATGAGAGCATCTTCTTAAAACTCCAATAATAGGAGCGATTTCTTCAACTATATTGTTAATGTGTGCATTCCACACTAATTTGCTGGAAGTACAAAAATCAGTGTTTAATTTTGATGAAGGCTAATGAATATTGTTGTTTTTTTGTTATAGACAGACAGCGAACGCAGTGGGTGTAGGAACAATATATGACAGGGTACTCTCTGAACTTGTTCATAAAATGAAAGAGATGAGAATAGATCGATCAGAACTGGGATGTTTGAAGGCAATAATTTTGTTGAATCAAGGTAAGTGGATTTTAAATTTTTAGTAGTAATTCTCAGTTGACTTTGGTTCTGAAACAAGCTGGTAACATCTTTCAACTCAATATTCAATTACAATTATGTTCAAATATTAAATGTGAAGTATTTATGGATTATATGAGGGATAAAATGTATACATGTTTTATTTTTATTAACATATTTCCACTTGCTGAAATGCATGTTAACTGATTTTTCTTAGTTATGCACATCTTATTTGATATTAGTGTATTATAATAAAGTTACAGAAATTATTGCTATAAAGTCATTATAAGCAGGAACCACTTTCGTTGGAGGATCTATTGATTTTCTTATGAGCTATGTCAGGGGGTCTCCTTACTTTGAAGCCTTAGGGCCATAATGATTTTTTCAGTATATTCCAAGGGCCAAAACAATTTTAATTTTTCTACCCTCAACTATAACTAGACTAGTCGCAAAGTGGGTTGATTTCTGATTTTGGTACTACTTACTTGTGTGAGGAAACGTTTTCCAAGATGAAGTACACAAAGAATGGTTATAGATCTTAATTAACCTATGAGCATCTTGAATCTCTTTTAGTAATTGGTACAAGTAAAATTGATCTACAACTACAAACTATTGTCGGTGGAAAATCACAATTGCATAAATCTCATTAGTGTTTTTTGTTTTACTGCGATTAGTGGGATTCATTGCAGTTATTTAGATAGATAGATAATTTATTCATGGTAACATACACATTCAGTATTTCCACATGTCACAAAGATAAAGTAAGATTACATATTTCAAAATTTCAACACAATTAAAATACATGTCACAAAACATTAAAATAAAACATGTACAATTAAAAGGTTGAAAAGCTCTCCAAGTATTCCTGAACTGAATAAAAACATCCACTCTTCAACATGTTTTTACATCTGTTCTTGAATTCGTTT
This sequence comes from Cynegetis impunctata, assembly GCA_030704885.1. NCBI lineage: Eukaryota > Metazoa > Arthropoda > Insecta > Coleoptera > Coccinellidae > Cynegetis > Cynegetis impunctata. The sequence goes on along the minus strand of JARQZK010001450.1, from coordinate 844,601 downwards.
ATTGGAATCTCTCTCATATCTACAGGTAGCTTATTGAAAACCTTTATGGCCAGATACCCAGGGCCATCCCGACACCTCCTCAACCGATGATACCTGCCAACAACATTATCCCGATATCTCGTCTCATGTGCGTGTACATTTCGATACGTCTTATATAGTTCCGTATTCTTCCTCACAAACATGAGATTCTCCAAAATATACACACAGGGAAATGTCAACACACCAAGGCGTTTAAATGCCAATCTGCAACAGTCTCGATACCCCAAGCCAGAAACAATTCTACTGGCCCTTCGCTGCAGCCCAAAAACCATATCAGACCTAGCAGCATGGCCCCATACAAGTACAGCATATGCCATGCTGGAATGAAAAATTCCAAAGTAGGAAGTTTTCAACACTGCTTCCGAGACACATCCAGCAATGCTCCGCAACGCAAAACAGCTGGTTCCTAGTCTCTTGATCAAGGCATCGATATGCGCGTCCCACAGCAATCCCGGATCCAGTCGAACCCCCAAGAATTTAATCTCAGTGCAGTCATTAGCATTCTCTATGTTCCTCAAAGAAAACACCATCCTCTGAGTCTTCTCTCTGTTCAGGAGTAGCAAGTTCGCGCTGAACCAAGTCTCCAGTCTCTCCTGCATACCAGTCAGCTGCTCCACTGCATCGGTAACTGAATTGGTGGCAACCGAGGTCGTAGTATCATCGGCAAAAAGCGTGTAGTGTATAGAAGTATCGGACACTGGTAAATCATTGATGTAGATTAAAAATATTATATCGGTCCCAACACTGATCCTTGTGGTACTCCAGTTGTCACATTTTTCATCGCCGATGAGGCCCCGGCAACCCTTACTAGTTGGTTTCTGTTAGAGAGGTATGAAGACAAGAGCCCAACACCACCCGCAGTGAAGTGATACAATCGAAGCTTGCCCAAAGGAACCCGGTGGGACACACAGTCAAAGGCCTTGCTCAAATCACAAAATAGTGTAGCCCTAAACTGTAGATCGTCAAATGATCCGAGTATATGCCTCACCAGATCCAGAATGCCCAAAACTGCTCCCCTGTCCCTCCTAAAACCAAATTGGGTCTCTGTGAAATAACCATTTTCCTCAAAATAATGTGCAATTCTAGTTGACATGCATTTTTCCACTATTTTTGACATAATAGGCAGCAATGATATAGGTCTATAGTTCTCTGGCAGTGAATCATCTCCTTTTTTATAGATTGGTATAACCATGGCAGTTTTAAGCATAGATGGAAAAATATTTTCTTTAAAGCAGAGATTAATGAGCTTAGTGAGAGGGTAGATGATGGTGTTTTTTATTGTTTTAATTAATTTAACATTCATACCAAATATGTCACAACTATTTTTATTCTTCAAGCTGTCAATAATATCTCTAACTTCATTAAATTTGTTAGTTATTAATATGCTTAAGCTTAGATACATAAGTTAAGTTTTCGGCGTCATCATTTCTGTCTGTAAGTTTTATCTTGCAAGTAAATAAAACCGAGTAATTATCATTATGTGTTTTCTTCTTCAACTTATCATAGCAATATAAGAAATTGTCGCTGGCCAGAGTGATGACACTGGTGGGCCGGATTTGGCCCGTTGGCCGTAGTTTGGAGACTCCTGACATATGTGATTGAACTAATAACAGTAACATACATTTGAAAAAAATCAGCATAACGTAAATTTTATTTACAGATGTTCGCGGTTTGAAGGCAGTAGCAGAAGTGACACAGCTTCGTGATAAAGTCTACATAATATTAGAAGATTACTCAAAAAGTACACATCCAAATGAACCTGGTAGATTTTCAAAGTTGTTGTTGCGTCTACCGTCTTTAAGGTCCATAGGACTAAAATGTCAGGAACATTTATTTTTCTTTAAAATTATTGGAGATGTTAGCATTGATACTTTTCTGACAGAGATGTTGGAAAATCCCAATGATTCTTAAGAGTTTTATAATTCATGTTACATTTTACCTTTGAATATAAAGATGACAAGGAAGGACTAGTTTTTAAGGAAAGGTGTTGAAGTTTCGTACACATTTCTTAATAGAGTTCCCTTCTTTCAGTATTTGACTCATGTGATGAATGCAAGACAATAAATTATAATCATATTGTAATACGAGTCAACAAAAAGCTTGAAATAGAAAATAACTTATTATTATTGTTTTAGAAATTTGTGTGAAATGCAAGTTATTTCGAACAATTTTAGAATTTAATTCTTTGACTTGTTCTCTTATTTATTCATATTTAGAGATTTAAAATGTTTCCATTATTGAAATTTTCATTTTATTTTGAATAAGTACAATATTTCAAATTTAACTAAGAGTTAGAAACAATTTCTTTGGAAGTTAAAATAAAAGTATTCTTTCATATAGATTTCTGCTATTCAATAAAAAAGCAAATTTCGCTGGAGTATGTGAAAATAAATTGATTGAACAAAATATATTTGACCAAAAATTCTTACTATTATCCAAAACATCAATTTTTCAAAAATCTTTCTATTCTGATATTTCTATATTTAATTCAAAACTACTTGAATATAATGTTTTCTGTGATTTCAGGTGCTCATCTCAATTTATTTACATAGTTAGTGCCCTGTTGCCTATTTTTAATGATCCATCTTCTCTTTGTATCCAAATTACAAGAATAATATTTTGGTATGAAGTTTTGCATTTTAACATTTGAAAATTAAGTATATCATCGGAAACAAAATTTTCCAAGAACTTCTTGAAGTTTTATACTTAAAACTATTTGATATCACTTATTTCTTTTCTTTTATACTCAAAACTTTGTACATTCAAAGAACATAGTACATCAAAACGAGGTATATGTTTTTGTGGGAGGTAGCGTTTAATTGGAAAACGATTCTGATGGAAATATTGAGTGCTATTTATATAACTCAACAAATAGAAAGTGAATCTTACATGTTTCAAAAAGACTGTTAGCAAACAGATTCTCTGTACATTGGTTGTGTATATATATATATATATATATATATATATATATATATATATATATATATATATATATATATATATATATATATATATATATATATATGTAGGTACGATAAATCACATTATACAAGAAGAGAAGAAGAAAAAAAAGAGGAAATTTTAATTAATCTTAACAAAACAAAGTATTGCCGCTGCTAAAAGAAATCTGGCGCACAATGGTATTTGAAATACTGTGGGTGCGCGCATCCAAGTTGGGGTCATGTTAACAAAAGAATATATGAATCCACCACACATAATGGTTATATATATATATATTATATATATATATATATATATATATATATATATATATATATATATATATATATATATATATATATATATATATATGTTATATATATATATATATATATATATATATTATATATATATATATATTATATATATATATATATATATATATATATATATATATATATATATATATATATATATATATATATATATATATATATATATATATATATATATATATATATATATATATATATATATATATATATATATATATATATATATATATATATATATATATATATATATATATATATATATATTATATATATATATATATATATATATATATATATATATATATATATATATATATATATATATATATATATATATATATATATATATATATATATATATATATATATATATATATATATATATATAATATATATATATATATATATATATATATATATATATATATATATATATATATATATATATATATATATATATATATATATATAGCAGCGTATATATGAGTTTTGCAACAGTTTTAATGGATCACAAGATGAAACAGATTGAAAATTTTGACATCTTAGATACCTAGGCCTTTGAATAAAGCTTTACTTGTTATGAACATTATAGAGGTGTTCATTATTTCAGTGTTTGAAAGATGAATTGTTTAGTTGTTGTGGACATTGTAATGTTGTTTCCTATTGTACGGTTTGAAAGCTAAATTAAATTTATGCTTTAGTAGTCTGATGGTTTCTTGGAATTGGAATTAAATACTGAACAAATTTTCATATTTTTGTGTTTGTCAGAAAAATTAGTTCACTGAATGTTCTATTTCATGTAAGGCATTACTGTCTAATTTATTGTACCATCAGATTCTGATATAGTATAAAATATTTGAAATTAAGTTATACAATTTTTTGCAATATTCAGAGAAAAAATAATTATCTTGTATTATAATTTCGATGAATACAATTTATTTGATATTTGGGTTGTCAAAGCTTCAAAATACTCTGAAATGCCAGATTCGTAAATATTTGTAACGGGTATCACAGTATTCAAAAAAATGTATGACAAAGTTTGCTTTTGAGTATTCAAGTTTTCTTTGAAAGTTTTCTTCAAAATATTAGTTACTACTACCTACTTGGTATCAGTTATCATTCCTATAATTCTTTAAGTACAAAGTGGCAATCTTATAATATATTCATGAGCTCAAAAGAAAGTGGTAATCACAATTGTTGTCCTAATTGAGATGTGTAGTAGAAGTACAAATTTGTTGTACCAAGATGGGCATTCTTCACATGAGGCCGTTATTTAAGATTGAATATAATATGAAACTTTTATGTGATGAAAAATCTTTCTCTTTTTATAGTCTTCAATTAATTTATGGTTATTTGTAATTGTTGAGCTCTTTCTGTCATTCTTTATGTTCTAAACTTGTTACGTAATATATGTATATATATAAGGCAAATTTTAATTGCTTTTAATATATTTTCAATCTGTGATCAAAATAAACTGTTATTTTTAAGTTATATCTTTGGAAAAGGGTATTAATAGCTATATGTTTGAAAATTTTAACAGTTTTTATTAATAAGCAAAAGTTAAAAAAATGGTGTATATTTTGATCTCTCAGATTTTGATTTATCATAGTCCTTAGAAGTATTATGAAATTGTTATTTGCTGTAGTAATTTCAACAGAATAAACAATGTGAATTTATGTTTATCCAATAGAGTGCATTTCTTAATTAATTTTCCCAAATACCAATTGAACTGAAGCCATCCATCATATATACTCTATTTTCATAGGTTAGGAAAAAATACTTTTATTTCTTCATATGTTTATTAAATAGTTTGTATAACATGTTAAAATAGAACACACATTAGATTTACATAATATTCGTCAAAACAAGCTAAATGTTAATATAATTGATTTTGTCTTAATTATATAAGAGTAAATTTCACATATAAAAGGCACATTTTGAACAGATGAGCTAGATATGAAAATTGTTAAAGGCACACATATAGCATTTAAAACTTGCATAAAAAAAATTTTTCAACAAATTATAATTTGAATAGCCAAATGAGGGGTTAAATAATGGAATAACATTGTTTTCCATATAACAAGAAAAAACTAATAATGTGTAAGTAAAAGTATTTTAAATATTAATTTTGTTGAATTAAGATGGAGTTGGAGGCTTTCTTGGAGAAGCATCATGTTGCCTCTTTAATCTTTTTCTCAATTCCATTGGGAATTTCTCAAAGCATTTTTTGCAAACTGGTTTTAAATCCCATTCATAAAACTTAGTTTTCTGGTTCATTTTTTGATCACAAACTGAGCAAGCAAAGTGATGAACACACCAAGCTTTGTTCAGAGCAGTGAAAACATCTCCTGCAATAACCTGATTACAAACATGACACAAATTACCAAATAATTGATGGTAATGAGTTTCACAATAAGCTAATCCTTTCTTTTCATAATGGCGATGACCAAAGAAAGGCTTTTCACATTTGGCACAAGCAAAATGCTCAACATGCCAATGTTTACCAAGTGCAGTAACAACACGTTCTTCAATAGGTCTTCGACACGCCCCACAAATGGGTATTCCCATTTTATCATGACAACGAAGGCAGTATAACTCATTCATTTCATTGGCGGCAAAACCAGGTCTACTGCGTACCTCACGTGCATTGGAATCAAGTTCAATACCACAAGCAGTGCAGTTAAAATGATATGGATGATATACTTCTCCACGAAACTTAAGCGGTTTATCATCAATAATTCCATGACATTTGTGACAAACATGTTTGCCAAGCCCCTTAGCTTTAAGTTTTGCATTGCACTCATGGCACACAGCCTTCCCTGCATACTTGATAAAACCACTATCAGCCAATTCCGTCTCGCACATTTCACAGCAGAAGCATTCAGGGTGCCAAGATGCGTTCATTGCTTTAATAACTCTCCCAATGATGAAACTTCCGCACTTGCCACAACAAGGTGCAAATAAAACTTGGAAATCTCTTTCACAGTACTTCCTTTCATCATATTCATAAAATATTCCATCTTCAAATGGCTGGAAACACTGAGCACAAACAAAACACTTTTGATGCGACAACTGACCGGTTGAATTCACAATTTTTTCATTTGGGTCAAAACCTTCATTGCAATGAGAACAGATCATGTTGTCCATATTCAAACCTAGGCCAGTTAAAAGGGTTGGCACGGGCGTTGGCGACATTCTAGAAACATAATAATAAAATGTTTGTATTATGTGGATGCAATTTTTACCTGTAGTAGCTTACTTCTTAAAATTCACTGGAACATTATTGAGTGATGGCACATGAATACCACATATTAATCAATGTTTTCTGTATTCTGTGCCTTATTTGGTGTCTTACGACTCCAATTTCCAATTAGGGCAAGGCAAACTAGTAACAGTAACCAATTGACAATTGACGTTTAAATTATCTATATCTGTGGTTTTTAATTACGTTGGGTTGGGCATTAACATAGAGAAGTTGAGAATTTCTTAAATCTCTGTGGCGTCATAAAATAGAATACATTTCTCTCTTCTGTGGTGTCGTTAAGTAACCTTCAAATCAAACTAATATTTTAATTTTGACAGCAACGTCACAGTAAATCAGCGTTGCCGTTTGTAACATAATTATCGAATTGTAACATAATTTCTCCTCCAATTTGTTCTCAATCGATAATTGTAGCATAATCTATAATTGTAACATAATTTTGACCTAGAGGTTTTTCGACTATAATATAAATAATTATGGAAAGTACCTGAAAATAATGTGTGAGATGTGTGAAACTAAAAAAAAAGGAATATTGTTTGGATTGTGTGTGCAAATCATCGCTACCCAATCCTGAAATACAATATGTAATCCTAAAAAAAAAAGGTCTTCTGATTTGTGCTTACAGATGAAAAAAAAATTTGTAACATAATTTTGAAGAAAAATCGATAATTCTAGCAACGCTGTACCATAATTCTCACTTGCCTCTGTGGTAACACTGCAGACTGCAGTAAATTTAGCATTCAGCGACTCAGCGTCGATATTTCGTTCATGAATGATGTGTTGGTGAGGTAGGTAGAGCGTTTTCCTTAGGCCTCTTCGTTCAACAACGCATAGTCGGCTTCATTTGAGAAATGCTTCGATTTCGATATATACTGTATACTTCTTCTGTGCTCTTGATCATGTGTAGTACTACTACAAACCGTGGTACTACACGTCATTTTTATGAAGACCCTTTCTAAACTACAGTGGCTTTAACAAATATAAAGCATGTATATTGGGAAAACATAATAAGCGATAGGGCGGCTCCGTGGCGGAGAGGTATAGATAACACTATGCTGTCTTCGTTGGCGGAGTCGGTGGGTTCGATTCCCACAATGCTCTTGGGTGTTTGTGATTGCCCCATTACAATTTAATTAAAATTTGACGAAGATTTCACTAGAGTCTGGGTGTATGTACTAAGTTTGCGAGCCCATGAGGGTAGATGATGGAACACAGGCGAACAGTCGCCTGTGTCCCATCATCCCCTTAAAAAAAAAAAAAAAAAAAAATAAGCGATACGCCCCCTACCGGTGTCGAATATTACTAGAGCATGGGAGATAGATTGCTTTGTTTACATCTGTTTACGTGTATTTTATATGAGAAGTTTTTGAGTTTTAATTGTATTTTGGATCGTTTACAAACGTTCAGAAGAGATGAATCACTATTGTTGTGTATTCTATTGTTCATCTTGGGCAAAAAAAACCCGAATATGGCTTACATACCTTTCCGAAAGCTGGACAATTCAAAGTTGCATTCCAAACAAAGTTGGGAAACAAGGAAATGATGGACAGAAGAAAGTTGTGGATTCATAACTTGAAGATTGAAAAAAAATGTCTGAACATAAGAGAGTTGTTCTTTACAGTTTACTGAGAATAATTATTTTCCATGCAGTAAGTTTGTGGATTTTTCCATATAAAATTATACCAACTAATGATGTGCAATTTTCAGCTAATCGAAAACGTAGAGTTTTTGAAGTCCAATGCTATTCCAACGAAAAATGTTTCGCTTTTATCGGAATCTGAACCTGGGCCATCATCCAGAGATTCTAGATAATTGTATTTTCTTTCATGTAACAACCAGAGATACTATTAAAATAATAATAACAAATGATGTTTATTTGCACAACCAAAATAACAGTTTATCATAACATCAAGAATATGAAATAAATCTTGACTCTATAGCTAGGTAAAAACTAAAATATTCAATTATATAATCAGGAAAACAGATTCTATCAAAAAAACCAGACTCTCAGAAGTCCACCGTACTTTTAGGATAGCTGTTATACGCCAGGAAAATTCAAAAAATATAATAACTTATTACGTTCAAACCATTCAAGCAGAGTATTCATATTAATTCTTCTTTTATTTCATGTTGTTTCTTTCAGTTTTGCTGGTAAGTACTTAGTTTTGTCCATTATACTCAAAAATTCTTCAGTTCGTAATGAAAGTAGACATGTCAGAGATGTTTTCTTGAAACTTTTGAAAGTTTTTTTATTTTTTAAATAAATAGGTGTTTTATCATACAGCCTTTTCATGAGGTATACATAGTTCCTTCAACCAATTAATTTATTCGTCCTCTACTTCATTTTATTATTGATTTTCATGTTCAATGATAAAAACTCAGTGTAAATTTCAACTTGATGTAGGTAGGTTATCTACTGTTGAACAGAGATAATATTGTCCTCAATCGAAACACAATGAACCACTAGAAAATACGAAGTCCAAAAAAACACAAATTACGAAGCTAAACGTTCGAAAACTCAAAATGAAATGAGCGTAAATACCATTATCAATGTAGCTGTAAACAAACAGCTAATCTCCCATGCTCTAGTACCGACATTAGCCGTTCCGGCGCTACGATCTTATTTTCGGACGCCCTATATATAAACTTACTTTATATATATATTGAGATTTCTATGGGAGTCCCTTTGAATCAATTCTTAATAGAAGTTTAGTGGGAAACTGATACGATATGACAATATAATAATTCAATAAAAATTACTGAAAAAGTGCGAAAACATAGGACGATTGAACTTGATCTCACCGATAAATTATTCTATTATAATAGCAGCATATCTGAAGCTCCTTTATCCTCTGCAGTGAACTCTGAATCTAATACAATGGTGTAGATCTGCCGCACTTCAATGTAATTTTCATTTCATAAAATCATGAATTTAACACAACAGCTTTTTCTCCTGCTCAAAGAGAAAATTCTTTCCAAAGACTCAAAATAAATTTTAATGAGTTATAATTGAATGTGATTTTAATTAAAGTAAAACTCTTGAGTTAATCTTATCTGTACTGGCTATTAATGCAGTTTAGGATTACAGATTAATTATTGTAGATTTTTTGTCGATACTTAAATATAATGAGATAAACCAAGATATTAATGTTTACTGAACGTACCTATAATTTATTAATCTATTAGCAATTTTAATGGATTTTCAACAAGATACGATTAGGTATCGAAAATAGAAAATAATAAATGAATGAGAAAATCTTTCAAAAAACTAAGTTTGTACATCTACAAGTACTAAATTGATTTTATATGAAAAGTTTTTGCCATATATATCTCCTTTGATATAGTTTCATTCAAATTCACTATATACGTTACTCTTGTTAATGAATTACGTCAAGAATAATTAACGAAACATCTGAAAGATACATCAACATCCTATATGGTGTAAAAGTGTGTCCAATGGATGAAAAATTGTTTTACCTAATGCAATCATCTGCAAATTCTCACCTGACTCATACAGAAATTCAATTAGTGAGAGATGGATTTAACCAACCTAACCTGTGGTGATTATTTAAGTGGGGAAAATAGGGTACAAATATGAAAGTTATGACACATTTAGAATAAAGATGAGTTCGGTGTACGAAAAAGGGGGATCTTCTACCCTCTACGCAGGTTGCGAATATACAAAAGTTCACAATCGTTAAATAATTCCAAATTACTATTTATTATCTGGAACATTTTTTGTGCCTAAAATCTATATTAGAAAAATATTGCGGAAAATTTTGCTCATGTTGATTCAGAAATTATTTATTTTATACCTAGGTACATATAAATAACATGGAATTCATAAACTGTAGGTACGCGTTACCTCATTTTATTACAATTTATGAAACTGAAACTCAATATTTTAAACAAACTGATTACCTACTCAAGCATACCTACAATTTTGCAAAAAAAGAGTTGACTAATATGCATTTTTAATAGGATTCTTGGACGTTTCAATTGCCGAAAATGATAGAAGACTTTTGAAAAATAACTGAAGTATATAGCATTTGAAGAAACAGAGAAATGACAGGATAATAACTTAAGATTTAGAATAAATATCTTGAAACAATTTAAAAAACTGTATCACGTTGGCCAGTGGCTTATCCAGTGATTTAGTTTGGGGGGGGGGGGTGTAGTGGCAAGTTAGGGAGTTGACCTGAACTATTTATAAGATAATCAGCTTAAGCGAAAGCGGTGGAGGGAGGGGTGTTGATTGATCTTAGCTCATCCATAGTTCAACATTCTTATTCTACATCAACAAAATATAAAATAATTGCGAAGACGTACCTACATACAATATTCATCATAAAATGTAACGATATAAAGTATACATAAAAGTTAAGAAATAACATATATATAAAACTCAAGAAAAAAATACGAAAACCCTAGAAATAGGCTATTCAAAATTTGAAGGAAAAATATCAGAAAGGTGAAAAAGATCACATCAGGTGAAAAGAGTATATGAATTGGATGTTAGTTGGTTATTGACTCTTACTACTAAACTCACCTGAAAACTTAACAATATCAAATATTTGATGGAATCCGTCGTTACTACGTGATAATTTAACATGATGAACAAAAACAAAACTTGAATTTACTATGTTTATTATCACAAAAATACTTCGAAAAATATAACACTGCGATTGCAATTTCGGTCACTAGACCATCATCGGGCAGATTGAGTTAAGAACTGAATACATAATTTTAGATTTGCGCTTACATCTGCAATCGCAGTGTTATATTTTTCGAAGTATTTTTGTGATAATAAACATAGTAAATTCAAGTTTTGTTTTTGTTCATTAATAATATCACTTCTCTATAATTTATAAAATCTTTCTTCACTTAATAATCTCTCAGAAATCAGCAATTTCAAGTTTCAAGTCTCAACTATGAACTGGAAGAAATGCGCATCAGATCATATATAACGTACGTACGTCACTTCAGGTTTTACCAGATATAGGGAATTCACATAAAACATAGAACTCGAGGGATGTTAATCTAAATTCAGTGGATTTTATTTCTGCAGATAAGAAATCGTCATCGGCGGAATTCTTTCCATAATCGTGAGTATGTATAAAAAAAGTTCTGGATTTGTATAATTTTCATAATTTGTATTGAAGAATTTGGACAAAACGATGCGGCAACCCGCACCCCTGCTTTTGAATGAGTGAAGCCGAGGCATCGCGCTTAAACACCAATTTACTTGAATTTACTTATGCAACCACATAAAGTTTCGCATGCGATTCACTGATCTAGTGAAGTTTGTTTATGTATTTCTTTCATATGCTACGTGGAATATCAAATAATATGAAAAAACCTTTTTCATTAGTTTTCGTACAATGTTTGATATATTTTATATTTTCAATTTCATTCGAAGATTTAGTGTTGCAAATTCTCTTCTCCCCCCCGTGAATACGCCCCTGACGTTGGCACTTAAATTTTTATTTAATTGTTTGGGGGTTTTCTAGTTTTTACGCACATAGATATAGCTTCTGCTGATTGAATTAGAAGTTTCATCGCGAATTGGACTGATGTAGGGGAAATGCCAATTGGGCATTGATTTATTTCACAGCCGCAATTTTTATTTTGAAATTTTAAGCGTTTTTGAGGATTTTAGAGAACTTCGAATCTCTACAGCCACTCCAAATTCACTTAGAAGGCTGAAAATTTATAGGTACGTGATTTCGGTTGATATTAAGAAGGTGCTATTATGGAGTTTTAAACATTTTCTTTCGCCATTGCAATTTTTTATGTTGAAATTTCATGCGTTTTCAGATTTTCACGCTTTGTGGATCTTAGGAGGCTTAGAATTTGTACGAGGAAAAAACAAATATAAGGGAGAAAATACGATCTTAATGATAGAGCTCTGCTGCTTGCCCGTTTTTTTTGACCGAAACTGAAACAGATTGTAGTATACATTTCAGTCATGAATGATGCTACAAATTATGTTTTTCAAATTTCTTCGAAATATGAAACTAGTATTCAATGTTTTGAGATCTAGGCCAAGCTACAGAGATTTTTTCATGTAAAAAGTGTTAGAAGAAAACCAGCTCCGCCATTGTGTGTAAAATAGTTCCACATGATATGATGATATGTTTTTCACTCGACTTTATTATTTATGTCTTTGTTATTAACAATTTTATGCAAAAAATATAAAATTGAAACTATCAGAGTAATCGTGATGGTGTCAATAGACTTATTGTAGAAATCGAGAAAACCGGCCAAAATGCAGTTTTCTCAAAAGTTCATAACTCGGTTATTTATTGAGTTGTAGCGTAGATCCTCCGGTTAGAATTATTTATCAATATAAACTTTATTTGTGCGAAGAGCAGGAACTTTCCGATGCATAGTTTTTGATCTGTGGCCATTTGAATATACTATGCAATTTTCTAGCAGATCTGAATGCGACAGGTATAGTCCGATTTCAATTTACAAAAAAGATTTTGAAAGTAGAATTCTCATAGTCTAAAACGTTCATCTTGGTTTTACATGAAAACGCTGAGAAATATGTTGAAAATAAAGCTGAACATGACGAAAAAGGGCCGAGCGCGTGAGAATAGTTGAAGAGTGGGGGTAGAGCAGCAGCCAAGGATAAGCACGACATTCGAAAGCGTCGGCATTTTGAACATGACGGTTATTTCTCATCCGTTTTCCGTCATGTTCAGCTTTATTTTTAACATATTTCTCAGCGTTTTCATGTAAAACCAAGATGAACGTTTTGGACTATGAGAATTCTACTTTCAAAATCTTTTTTGTAAATTGAAATCGGACTATACCTGTCGCATTCAGGTCTGCTGGAAAATTGCATAGTAAAATATTCAAATGGCCACAGATCAAAAACTATGCATTGGACAGTTCCTGCTCTTCACACAAATAAAGTTCATATTGATAAATAATACTAACCGGAGGATCTACGCTACAACTCAAAAAACAACCGAGTTATGAACTTTTGAAAAAACTGCATTTTGGCCGGTTTTTTCCAATTTTCTTTGTCTGATCGAGTCGTCCGACCTCTCATTTTTTTCGTCTTTTCATTTTCTACAATAAGTCTATTGACACCATCACGATTTCTTTGATAGTTTTAATTTTATAAGCAAAAAACTAAAAAAGACGCGATTTTTTGCATAAAATTGTCAATAACAAAGATATAAATAATAAAGTCGAGTGAAAAACATATCACTATATCATGTGGAACTATTTGACAAACATTGGCGGAGCTGGTTTTCTTCTAACACTTTTTGCACAAAATGCTCACTCTAAATCTCTGTAGCTTGGCCTAATCTTCAATTGAAGATAATTAAAGGTAATTGCAAAGCTCGATTCAATTTAGGTATTTCTTTTAATGTGAATCCAAATGACCAGGCTTTTGAAATTATGGACCACTTATACCACAAGAAAATGTAAACAGTGTATTCAAAATTTGAGCCTTGAAATTGTAAAGCTGCAGTTCCACCGTAGGAATATTGAGGAACATTGTGGAACATTTTTGTTGCCGTTGCGTGTTTCCGAAAATGTTCCCAAATGCTCCTAAATGTTCCTTAAATTTTCTTTATATTTCGGACACAAATGTTGACGGTTTGTACTTGTCACCCTTCAAGCTACGATTCCACTGGAGCAACAAAATGTTCCTAAATATTCCTTAAATTTCTTTATTTTTCGGCAACAAATGTTGACTGTTCCTACTTGTCGCCGGTTTCCATTTTGAGTGGTAAACTTCAAAAGAAAATAGGAAACATCTGTAAACAAATCCGTGTTGCTATCGCAGTGGAAACGTATCGAGAACGCAACTAGTGAACATTCGTGAAGTACGAAAACGAATAAATATATAGCTACGTTTCCACCGGAGGAACATTTTTGTTGCTGTTGCTTGTTTCCGTAAATGTTCCAAAATGTTACTAAATGTTCCTTAAAATTTCTTTATGTTTCGGCAACAAATGTTGATTGTATCTATCAAATTATATGCAACTATTGACAATTTTAGTTGCTTCAGTGAAAAAAAGAAGTTTACGTGTGTTGCCATGAGTTTCTACCCTTGGCAGCAAGGAGTAGGTAGGTTTCGTATATGAGTCATTATATTAGTCCAGTCAATGACGGTAAAAAAAGTATAAACTGTGTATTTATCTCATACAGCACCGATTTGTATGAAAATTTGGATTAAGGTTCTACTTACCATATACTTCAAGGTCTACCCTGTGCCAGGGGTTGTTTTTTCTCTGGGGGTGGATGGCACCCCTTCTTGGGGATGAAAACTTTTTCATTAAAATTAAGTACGGAAATCGATAAATTGACTAATTCTAAGAAACTTTTGTTCCATGAAGTTCTTTCTGAAAGTAAATACTTTCCGACTTATTCTCGACAGAAATTGTCGGTTTTCAGGCAAAAAAACCACGTCTTCAGATTCTATTCGCGAATAACTGGAAAAATATGCATTCTATCGAAAAACCTGTAGAAATCCAAATTATAGCTTATAAAAAAACAAAGAAAACCGTGTATTTATGATGTATTCTGACCCAATACAAACGGAATTATTGATTGTCGAAAGTTGATTGGTATTTACCACTATGTATACTCATCAATATATTAATACATATTCTAATATCTACAAAAATGTGCTTTTGGTTTTTCCCCATAACTCGCTTAGTTTTCAAGCAATCAAGTCCTTCAAAAAAGCATTTTGTAGGTTTTTTTGAAAGCTATAAACTCATCTATAAAAATTTTTTTTCAGATCTTATTTTTGAACAGGTTCATGCTAATAGGGCTAAAAAGGTACTTTGCGCGAACACACGCAAGCTTTAAATGGCCATATCTTACTAAATTTTTATCCTATAAAAAAAAAGAAAGGCCAACATTTTCAAATAAGAAGAACATACAATTTCGTACGCCACAAAATTTTTTATGATAATCAGTGCTGTATGGGACAAATACACGGGAAAATGGTCATTGACTGGACTATATAATATGTCGTACCTACTTTTCTCAGAAAACTGAAATCACTCTTTCATTTTATAAAAAATAGGTACGCTTCATGAAAATTAGCTTTACTTTTTTTTTTACTATAATATCAAAAATTTATCAGAACAAAATTTGAATTTTCCCGACAACATAATTTAAGTATGCCTACCTAAGTAGGTATAATACCGTAAAGCTACATTTCCACTGGAGGATCATTGATGAATATTTTGTTGCTGAATGTTTCTCCTTGTTGCCAAACGTAGAAACTTATGGCAACATACGTAAACTTCTTGTTTCCACTGAAGCAACTAAAACTGTCAATAGTTGCATATTATTTAGTAGAAACAATTAGTATTTGTTGCCGTAACATAAAGAAATTTTAAGGAACATTTAGGAACATTTTGTAACATTAACGGAAACAAGCAACAGCAACAAAAATGTTTATTCGTTTCTCTACTTCACCGCACACTGAAAATCTGCGACACGAATGGTTACTAGTTGCGTTCTCGATACGTTTCCACTGTGAACGCAACACGGATTTTTTCACAAATGTTTCCTATTTTCTTTTGAAGTTTACCGCTCAAAATGAAAACCGGCGAAAAGTAGGAACAGTCAAGATTTGTTGCCGAAAAATAAAGAAATTTAAGCAACAAAAATGTTGCTCCGGTGGAATCGTAGCTTGAAGGATGACAAGTACAAACCGTCAACATTTGTGTCCGAAATATAAAGAAATTTTAAGGAACATTTAGGAACATTTGGGAACATTTTCGGAAACACGCAACATCAACAAAAATGTTAAACAATGTTCCTCATTGTTCCTCTGGTGGAACTGTAGCTTATAAGCAGTGTTGCCAACTCACTTGCTAAGTTTAATGCTTAATATATTGAAAAATATGCCAAATAAATGCCAAACGTTTCGAAGATTATATAAAAAATGCTAAATAAAATGCCAAAAGGATATTTTTTTATTTAAATTAAATGAAATAGCTAAGTTTAATGCTAAATATTTTGAAAAATATGCCAAATAAATGCCAAAAATTTCAAAGATTACATAAGAAATGCTAAATAAAATGCCAAAAGGATATTTTTTCATTTTAATTAAAATAATTTTGATTATACTTGGGGGGCATTTTGTATAAACACTAGGTACACAAAAATTCACAAACAACTAGACTAACAATGCAAAAAAGCCGTTCACAATAAATAATTTAATGAATAATAAATTCATGAAAAAATAATTATGTTACAACCGGACAACTAAAAACACTTCGAAAATTTACACAATAGCTGCTTTGCTCATAATAATTAAATTAAAACTGATAACTGACATAGAAAGAATGCAAGATAATACTACAGATGGCAATAAAAGTCCAAAGTAGAAATATTTCCGCCCTTTCCAGTAGGTATATATATATATATATATATATATATATATATATATATATTATATATATATATATATATATATATATATATATATATATATATATATATATTCCTATTTCGCCTTATCCCATATGTTGGAAATTCCGTAATCATAAAAGATAAAAGGTTCTTTGATGACCGGATGACCGCGGGAAAATCCAATTTAATAAAATTTATGGTATGGATTTGTAAACTTGGATGTCAACAATCTCTAGTTTAAAAATATTTTCAAATGATCTATCATGTTAGAATTATTTGTAAGAAAAATTTTGAGGAAAAATTGTGTTTGTTACAAACGGCAAAGCTGTCAAGTCCCCTTGGAGCATAGACAAAATCATAGACAGAGCTAGGAAAAAGGATTATGCGACTCCAGAATAAGTATTTTCCAAATTAGATAGAGAATAAATTGATTCACTTACAGATTTACTGGTTTAAAAAATGTTTAAAAATATGCTAACATGCCAAATCGTTTAAAAACATGCTATAAGCATCATAGAAATATGCCAAATTTAGCCATAAAAATGCCAAATTGGCAACACTGAGCTTAAGAGGTAAACTTGTTTTATTTAAGTTAGCAAACTAATAATTTGTATGATAAAAGGTTATGATTTTGGATCTAGAATTCCATGTCTCTCTTGATTATTGTACTTAGCCAGACGGGATGCTGCAGATCCCTACAAGGCACCTGGAAGGACAGGTGACGATTTGGTCGCTCAAAAGACGACCTGCGACTAGAATCACATCAGGCGCATATTATGCGGTAATGTCAAAAGGGCATGTGCTCTATTGTATTTTTGTAACGGACTTTTCGAGTGTATTTTTTCCTATAACTCTGAATGTGAGGGATTGTTTTAACCATTTTTGAAGCAAACAACGAAGTAACGTCAGTATAGTTATGAAACTACTCCTAATCTTCGAATAAATTGAGAATTAGTAGAAAATATTTGCAAAATATTCATGAAAGTATAATGGTTTGATAATATAGTTGAGAATCCATATGACTATAATTACACAATGGCAGAACTACTCTGTCTCAAAAAAATAATAAAATTATCACAAATTCTTTTATCATTATATAAAACAAATTGCATTATTTCCACAACTTACCATGTATGAAAGTCGAATACTTCAAATTGAGGATTTGATCGGTTGGAACACTGAACTTACCGAAGTTGTATTTGCAAGGAAAGTCAGCAATCGAGCCAGTTTGTATTATAAGAATATTAAAATTCATCATAGCGTCTATATAGGTTCCTGCATTATATATATATATATATATATATATATATATATATATATATATATATATATATATATATATATATCAGTAGCGGCTCGTGAGGTTTTGGTTTAAGGAGGCTACAAGAGGTGTTAAAAAATACACCATAGGCGAAAATTTTTAGGATTTCAAGGTCAACCGACTTATAATTTAAAGAAAATCAAAGTAAAACAAGCCCCCTAAGCTATTAATTTGTTTGGAAAAAAAATTTTTTCACTTTCGAGAGTCTACCTTGAGACCTACAACTCCTATTTACAATATTCACAAAAACTCTTCTCAGCCAATTAATCAATTCATCTATTGATCAAATTTTTTTCTCTATCACAAAATAGGTACCTACCTACCTACTTAACGAATTTGTTACTTATTCGAGGAATTAATCAATTGTTGCCCAGCAAGAACCAACGGGGAGGTGAGAGTTTTTTCTTGCCAAAAATAAAATAGGACCCTCCCAAAAATAGATTAAAATAAAATTCTTGTCATAAAAGTAGAACAAAATAAAAATAAAATAACAACAAAATAAAATAATAAAATATACATTTAGACCTAAAAAAATTTTAAATAAATTCTTTGGCATAGACATCTATTTTTTATAATTCCTGCATAGATGCCAATGCCAAGGCAGAAGCCTTAAATAAAAAATAATGTTTACATAAAATCAAACAAAAAATAAATTCTTTTAAGATTTTTACAAGGAACAACGAATTATTTGGTATAATACTAAGTAATAAAGTACCTAGTACCACAAACAAAACCTGTGAAAAATAAAATGTACAAAATATGTTTGGGACAGCTGGTGAGAGCAAATAAAAAGTTATTATATATTTTTGAAGATTAGCGGGATTCTGCGATCTTTAACGTTAGCAAAATGATCTATAATATCCCCATCAAATTTTTTGTCTTTCGCCAAAAGTTTTACCAATTCCTTTTCAATAGACAACAAACTAATATTTTTCAAACGATCCTGGCTCATTGAATTCCGTAAATAAGTTTTAATTCTCTTAAGAGTGGAAAACGAGCGCTCTACGGAAGCCGATGTCACCGGGATAGAAACAATTAGACATAAGAGTTTATAAACTTGGGGTAAATCTTGATTCAAATCATTATCAAAAAGGTATTTAATAGTCATCACATGATTTTCATTTTGCCCCAAAATTTCATTGTCACTATAAACAACACACAGTTCACTTTTTAGGGCCACCTTATCAAAATTTATGACATAAATTTTCCAAAAGGTTATCTGGAAAATTAGCCGAAAATCCGGTAAACAAATATTTATTGAGTAATTCGAAGAAATGCAGTTCTTTCAAATCAGAGAACCTTATTTCTATTTTGTCCGATTCTCAGGCCAACCCGATATGCACACAAAACTTCATTATAATCGGTCGAGCCATTTCGGAGGAGTTCAACTTCTAACACCATGAGAATATATATATATATATATATATATATATATATATATATATATATATATATATATATATATATATATATATATATATATATATATATATATATATATATATATATATATATATATATATATATATATATATATAAATATATTTGATTGATTTGGTGGAAGTAAGTAATAGTTTGTGTGAAATAATATTTTAATATTTCAAATTAATCACCAATTAAACCGTAAAACGTGTGTTCATTCAAAAACACAGAAGAGGATAATAATTTCTTCAAATGTCTCACTTATATATATATATATATATATATATATATATATATATATATATATATATATATATATATATATATATATATATATATATATATATCTATATATATATAGGTATATATTTTTTTTTTTTTTTTTTTTTTATGCGCCAACCTTTTTGATGATCCAATTTGTTTATTTTAAACTAAATTTATTTGATCGAAATAAAATTTCTTTGAATGTTCCTACTTTTAAATGAATACCAATATGATATTTGATACATGCAAATTCAACGTGTTTGTATTTCACACTAAAAATAAATTTAGAAATTATTAAGATGTAGTAATGTCATAACGATTTATACACCTAAGATTAACCTCACTAAAGAAACAAAAAGTGAAGAATATTACTCGATAAAGATCATAGTTATCTATTAAAAAATTGATATTTTAATCACAGATTGAAAAAAAAATTAATAATTGAATTATAATATACTCTAGGTATAGAAAAGTTTTCATCAAAATTTATCTGAACCATTTTTTAAAATGGATTGTCTATACTTTTTTTCATAAATGGCAACCAACCATTCAATAATATTTATTGATTGAAAATCTTATAAGTAACAAACAAGAACCCATGTGGCCATAGAACCACATCAACATAAAAAAAACTGAAAATATATTAGAAAAAATAAAAAATATGAAAAAATTTCGAGTTTCTCTACTTTAAAACTACAAACAAAACTTTCTATGATTCATTTATGTATCTGGACTACACTTATAATTATAATCGTAAAATGAAATTAATATAAGAAATTTTCACATATCTATAGTCGATATATAGGTATGTATATACCTATATTATATATATATATATATATATATATATATATATATATATATATATATATATATATATATATATATATATATATATATATATATATATATATATATATATATATATAGCTCCGAAAAGTAAGAAACTAAGTATTTCAGAATCCACAGAAAATATATAAATATAATAAAAATAACTCAGTCAATCTGTTTGTTAAATGACCAAACAGATGTACAGAATTCCCAAATATTTGCTGTCTTTTAGAATAAGTTTATGTTTTTAGCAAGACCTTCATTTACATTATGTTAAAATTTTAAATTCCCAGCCATTATAATACTTCACTTCCTTTCCTCTGTATACCTACCTGCCTAATATTACTAACACTGTACAATGCAAAAATGTTCATTCGCTTGAAAATGTAGTAGTCCTATATATATATATATATATATATATATATATATATATATATATATATATATATATATATATATATATATATATATGTATATATACGTATAGGTTATATATTCTGTTAGGTTGGACGCTCCTACATGAAGCAAAGTTAAGCACAATTAAATTAGTCTGAAGCTGAAGTAATTCAGTTCTTCAATAGAAATTTCATAAAAATATATAGTAGTATATTTCAAGGTTTTCTATTGTTATTTGAATTTATCCAAAGATGGTATAGAGTCAATTTGAAAAGCACTTGTAGCACATAATATAACATGCATGCTAGTGAAAATGAGGAAATAGTATATAACATGGCTTCATGATAAATTGATAAAATTAGATAAAAGTTAATATTGACGTATAATTTTGTAAATTAAATTGATAATCATCATCTCTAAGATACCACACTAAGAGGTACTCATACTTGAGTATTCAAATAATTGTTGATCAATACTCAAAACCAATAATTTTTTCCAAATACAGTATTATATTTTTGCTATTTGCTCGTATATTTATATAAATTCAATAATAATTCAAAATAAAGTTAGTTCAAAGGAATTTTAGATAAGTATTCAAATTGCAAGCCATTTACTTCAAAACAGTAATGAATCTTTATTAAACATTTTCTCGAACATTTTGTAATATTTCATGTTTTATTTAAATACATGCTACCACTATTCAGCGGCGAACATCTTTTAAGATATTATTAATACTATTCGGATTTTTTTCGATTTGTTTTAAGGCTACTTCCAACAGGTTCTTTTTCATTCATTTCAACTGAAACAAAATTTATTTATTTTTCACTTGTATATTATACGTTTATTTCACCTTGGATACGGTTGCTATAAACACACTCATTATGCCCTAGGCCATTATGCCCGCATTTGCGGGCATAATGGATTAAAAACGCCCGCTTATTGTACTAGGAGAAATGAAGCAAATTTCATTGCTTAAATACTTCATAATCCTTGTCGTATACGACTCTGGATTTCTCCGGCAATGAATTATTCGCAGCTTTGGCTGCATTTTCTATGATATTCTTGGCTAAATTCATTTTCATTTCCATTATTTCTATAAGACTACACAAAGAAAGCAGGGATGACATTCACTAAATTTGATGACAAAAATAATCACAAACGTCAAAACATCAACAAATGACATGCCTACTATGAGAAGGAAAATGGATAGGAGCAATGAAACGATTTTTAAATCGCTTTTTCATCATAATGTAATAATTTTTCGTGAAAAATAAAATCTTGTATGCACCGCGTGCGTTACTAGATCCTTATGCCCATCGGGCAACATTCATCCCTCGGGCCAGAGGCCCTCGGGCCGAATGTTTCCCTCAGGGCATAAGGATCTATATAACGCACTTGGTACATAAATAACTATTTATCATGTTTGTAATAAGAATGGAAATACCTTTACAATACCGCTTGAGCCCCCGCACAATTTTAGATGATTGAAAGGGTTGTTACCCTGTTCAGGGGGAAGACTCTACATTCATGAATTTGGGGTTTCCAAGAAAAACTTTTTCCTCGACCTTTTCCATTAAAATTATTCTGTAGGTACACTCTTTTGAATGTGCCAGTTTGTATATATATATATATATATATATATATATATATATATATATATATATATATATATATCTATATATATAACATATATATATATATATATTATATATATATATATATATATATATATATATATATATAATATATATATATATATATATATGTATATATATAATATATATATATATATATATCTATATATATATATATATATATATATATATAGATATATATATATATATATATATATATATATATATATATATATATATATATATATATATATATATATATATATATATATATATATATATATATATAGGGTCCTGCAACAGTGGCGCGGTGTTTCCATATCTCTATTTTGGAAACAGATAGAAATCTATATTTCTACAATATTACCTTATTGCTCGAGCTCGACAAAATAAAATATTGTCGATCACACAGGGTGTTCAATTTTCTTCTGGCGAATATCAACTATGTTTTTTCAAATGGCAACCTATATTTTTTGTCGCCTTTTCGGTTTCTACATAGAAAATAAAAGATACTTTATATAGATCTTCATTTCGAAAAATATTTACGGTTTTCGAGATTTTTTGCATTTGTTGATTTTTTTTTTCAATTTTTGGTCACTCAGAATATTTGAAATTATAAAAGTTGTGCCAAGTCCAATTGAAATTCATTTTTGGTCAAATATTCTACATTGGTAAATCTCTCAAACGATATATCTGAAATCAACCTGCGATATACAGGATATCAAAAATCGCTTGCCACATATTGTAAATTAAAATGTACAGAATCTTCCTTATTTCAAATGGAAACATACTGTATATTATAGATTCAGAAGAAGCGCTAAGAAAAGCTCTATAAATGTCATGAAGTATTCCCTATGGTTAAGTTCACTAGTTTTCCTTAAAACAGCGAAAAAATGGCAAATATTCAAATTCTTCGCTATAATCTCATGAACGACTTCTTCCAAAAATAACCTGTTGGTAGATAATCAAGTTTTGCATTACACCACAAAATATTCATTGTATATTCAAAATAATTTCAATAATTCCAAATTTGAGCCATATTCTTTCGATTTAAAACACCCTTTCAGCGAATAAAATATTTATTGGAAATCGGGTAGTCTGGCAAATGACAGATCAAAATATTTCCCCTCAAATAAGTATTGAAATCTTTAGTGATTTGTTAATAAGAACTTTCGATATGAATTCATCAGAATGTTGTTAAATTATATCGAAAGTTCTACTTAACGAATCACTAAAGATTTCAATACTTATTTGAAGGCAAATATTTTGATCTGTCATTTGCCAGACTACCCGATTTCTAATAAATATTTCATTCGCTGAAAGGTTGATTTAGATCGAAAGAATGTGGCTCAAATTTTGAGATTATTGAAATTATTTTAAATATACAACGTACATTTTGTGGTGTAATTCACAACTTGTTTATCTACCAACAGGTTATTTATGAAAAAGGTCGTTCTTTGAGATCATAGCGAAGAAATTTGAATATTTGCCATTTTTCGCTGTTTTAAGGAAAACTAGTGAACTTAACCATAGGGAATGCTTCATGACATTTGTAGAGCTTTTCTTAACGTTTCTTCTGGATCTATAATATACAGGGTGTTCCATTTGAAATAAGGAAGATTCTGTACATTTTAATTTACAATATGTGGCAAGCGATTTTTGATACCCTGTATATCGCAGGTTAATTTCAGATATATCGTTTGAGAGATTTACCAATGTAGAATATTTGACCAAAAATAAATTTCAATTGGACTTGGCACAACTTCATAATTTCAAGTATTCTGAGTGACCAAAATTGAAAAAAAAAATCAAAAATGCAAAAAATGAAAGAAATGAAGATCTATATAAAGTATCTTTTATTTTCTATGTAGAAACCGAAAATGCGACAAAAAATATAGGTTGCCATTTGAAAAAACATAGTTGGTATCCGCCCAGAAGAAATTGAACACCCTGTGTGACCGACAATATTTTTATTTTGTCGAGCTCGAGCAATAAGATAATATTATATAAATGTAGATTTCTATCTGTTTCCCAAATAGAGATATGGAACACCGCGCCACTGTTGCAGGACCCTGTATATATACAATGACTAGTTTATTACTGACCTTATATATAATTTAAAATTAAAGTTTTACTGGTTTTAGGTCACTTTATTAAAAATACTTATTTTTGTTTATACGCGTTTCGGCTTATAATGCGATTTTCAATAAACAATACAAACTAATAACATTAAATTATTACAAAATAAAACAGTACAATACATAATTCAGTCTTGATGTCTGGATATATGGAAAATAATTCCAGACATGAAGACTGAATTAATTATTGTACTGTTTTATTCAACGTAAAAATTTAATGTTATTACTTTGTATTGTTTATTGAAAATGACATTATAAGCCGAAACGCGTATAAACAAAAATAAGTGTTTCTAATAAAGTGACCTAAAAACAGTAAAACATGAAGAATACAAGTTGAACCTATCATAAGGCGTGAGGAACATAAACACAAGGCATAATTCCGAACACCTCTGGTATATCTTATCTTGAATCGAGTCTAATTCAAGTTAGGACAAAATAGTTACCTGGTCAAGATACGAGAGACGTGAAGATTTACGAGAGACCTTCTTGAAATTTCACTTTCAAGATGGACAGATGTAAATCCCCGCTGATGATGATGATCGGCTATTGATCAGGTATTTTAACACCCGCAGGGACCTTAGGGGGTCACATCTGCCTGCTGGTACGAAATCTCGACCGCTTTTTCTATGTTGATTGTTTCTTAGACCAACCGTATCGTCTAATAGGGAAATAATTGTGGATGTGCTAAGGTGTTACGATAATTTTCGATGATTATCCAAAAAACTTGGGTGGGCGATAACAAGGTGCGTTAAAATATTATATAGATAGACCTTAAAGCAAAAACGCAGGGTGATTATCGAATTAACATATTATTAAATGAATTCATAAATCATTAATGCATTATCATAATTCATTACTACTTCTTCTTTTACTATAGAAGTTTAACGATCCAACTATTCAGAAAAATATTTTATTTTCACTTGTATATTATTTGTTGATTTGACCTTAGATGATTGCTATAAATACACTCATTATGCCCTAGGGCGTTATGAGCGGGCATTATGGATCATAACGCCCGCTCATTATACGAGGATAACTTGAAGCAACTTCCATTGATTAAATACTTCATAATCCTTGTCGTTTACGGCTCTGGATTTCTCCGGAGTGAATTATTCGCAGCTTTGGCTGCATTTTCTATGATATTCTTGGGTAAATTCATTTTCATTTCCATTATTTCTATACTACACAAAGAAAGCAGTAATGACATTCAGTAAATATGATGACAAAAATATTTACAAACGTCAAAATATCAACAAATGACATGCCTACTATGAGAAGGAAAATGGAAAGTATAGGAGCAATGAACCGATTTTAAAATCGATTTTTTATTATAATAAAATAATTTTTTCGTGAAAAATAAAAACCTGTATGCACCACGTGCATTACTAGATCATAACGCCCATCGGGCGTTAGGATCCATATAACGCACTAGGTACCTAAATAACTATTACACGTCTAAAGTACGTTACCCATTCAGGATAAAACCAACTCAATTCTCATATCAAAAGAACTCAATCCTCAAAAACCACGAGAAAACACGAATTATCTACATTTAAATGGTAGTAATATACAGAACCACTTCCTCATCGTCCAGTCAATAAACCTAAGATTTTCAAGCACAACTCTAACTGGATGCACTGTGGACTTGATCAATTCCTCAAACAACTTTGAGAAGTAAGAAATCTCTATATGAAAATAACGGTGATGATAGAAAAAATGTAGTTCTGTTGTAGAAAGAAATACACACACAGAGGCCTCGGTAGACCAGCGGTAATGTGCACCGCTTGTAAGCCGAGGATGTGGGTCCCATCTTGCTCTTGGGTGTTGTGTATGTCCTGAATTTAGAGGTTCTAATTATGAGATACACACACATTTGGGAAACAGTTAGAAATCTACATTTATATAATATCACCTTATTTCTCGAGCTCGACAAAATAAAAATATTTTCGGTCACACAGGGTGTTCAATTTCTTCTGGGCGGGTATCAAATATGTTTTTTCAAATGGCAACCTATATTTTGATTGATTTTTTGGTTTCTACATACAAAAAAAAGATACTTTATGTATGTATATCTTTACTTCGAAAATATCGACGGTTTTCGTGATTTCTAGCATGACAGGTTTTTTTCCAATATTTGTCACTCAGAATATTTTAAATTATGAAGTTGTGCCAAATCCAATTGAAATTCATTTTTGGTCAAATATTCTACATTGGTAACTCTCTCAAGCGATATATCTGAAATCAACCTGCGATATACAAGGTATGAAAAATCGCTTGCCACACATTGTAAATAAAAATATACAGAATCTTCCTTATTTTAAATGGAACGCCCTGTATATTATAGATCCAAATAGAAAAAGAAGTATCATGAAGTATTCCCTATGGTTAAGTTTACTAGTTTTTCTTAAAACAGTGAAAAATGGCAAATATTTAAATTTCTTCGCTATAATCTGAATGAACGACTATCGAAAATAACCTGTTGATAGATAAACAAGTTGTGAATTACACCACAAAATGTACATTGTATATTTAAAATAATTTCAATAATCTCCAAATTTAAGCCATATCTTTCGATCTAAAACAACCTTTCAGCGAATAAAATATTTATTGGAAATCGATAGTCTGGCAAACGACAGATCAAAATATTTGCCTTCAAATAAGTATTGAAATATTTAGTGATTCGTTAAGTTGAACTTTGTATATAATTTAACAACATTCTGATGAAATGATATCCGCCCAGAAGAAATTTAACACCCTATGTGACCGACGATATTTTTATTTTCTCGAGCTCGAGCAATAAGGTAATATTATAGAAATGTAGATTTCTATCTGTTTCCCAAATAGAGGAATGGAACACCGCGCCACTGTTGGAGGACCCTATACTTATATATATATATATATATATATATATATATATATATATATATATATATATATATATATATATATATATATATATATATATATATATATATATATAAAAAACCGATCTGAAGCAATTGGGACAGAGACTAGTTCGGATAATCGAAACATGGGTTTTTTTGGGACGAGATCATAAATAACACCTTATTCGATTTCAGATTTGACGACACCATAAAGAAGTGCTAGAGATGCGTTAGTTTGGCCCTTATATAACTATATAACGAGAGGATTTACAATTTTTTTCTACTGTGAGAACATTACCTTTTGTTGAAGCCATGGCACAAATTTAGTAACAAACGAAATTAAAATGAAAAAGGAACAATTCGGCATTCATATTTTTATCTGCTTTGGTATAGTAAGATATGATATTACCAATGTGAATAAACGTAATCAAAAAGAAATTCATATACACTAAATGTTCTTGATATAATTGGACGATGATATGTTATTTTAGAATATAATATGCTTCATTATATTACCTTTGCAGCAGATACTCCTAGATCATTTCCCACATTCAAGTACTCAAATCTCGAGTTAAGAGACAATAGAAGCAATGATGATAAACCATCATATTCCGAGAACCGTAACCGAGTACTCTACTCAATTTGACCAGTGAAAACAGTACAGTGTATCAGTTGGGGGATGATAGATACAGGATAGGCAATTGCGAACGCATCAAGCATTTTAATTGAATGTGGGTAGCAAAGTGCTATCAGGGGTGCCCCGTGGGAAAACGGGCTGAACTATAGGAAGTAAACATCAAATATTGCCTAACGTCGTGTGACCCTGAATGCGAGGTGCCACTCACTAAAGGGCAACTTTTAATTGTGTTAATTTCTCAGATCAGATTCATTGGACATTCCCCCTGTCGTGTTTTGCGTGAGAACCTGTGGGAATATAAGGATACTTCCTCCCCCTCGACAAGGGAAAACATATGCCCTTGATGGACGTTTGCGATCATCCTTTGTTCGGAAGATGAAAATGGACCATCGTTTTAGGGTGCTGGTGTAACCGGAAATAATCTGTACAAGCAGGTAGTAGAGAGAAAAATAAATTATGTGGGAATTTTGAATTTTGAATTTATTTAACTCTGGTTTATTTTATCAAGAAATTTCATGAATTTTCTTCATTCAATTTACGAACTTTGATATCAATATGTGGGATTTATAGTTTTGTGTTTCGATTGGGTAATTTTCATTTGCAAACAGTTGTTGCTTAAAATGAAAAATATAACTCTCCAATGATATACGAACTTTACATTTTCTGTGTTTTCAGTCTCATCAATACAAGATACTTCTAATTCAAAATATTAAATATGACAAATTATTGACAATAGTTAAATATTGTTGAGAATATAATGAGTGTTTATTATGACTTCAGTATTCGTGAGTGATTGAATGTATAAGTAGAATTCAGAGATTCCATAATTTTAAATAAAAATTTGACGATTAAATAAAATACTAAAAGGTTGTTTCAAAACTCACTGAGATTTTATTGAAAAACTATAAATATAAACAACTAACTTTTTCACGATAAGGAATCTACTGAAAACTTCAACAAAGAAATAAATTCGAATGGCTGGTGATTGAATCATTACTATAGATTAGGGATCATATGATTTAAATTTTACGATATTCAAGGATAGGTTTTTGTTACTGAAAAACTAATTTTTAAATACAAAATGGTGAATGAGCCAGACCAGCAACCGCTGCCTCGTGTTTTACGAAATTTACCTTTATAGAAACAATACCTCTAAATTTCTTATCAAATTCACATGAAAACCTTCTCAAAATAATTCCAAGTTTGGCAAAGATGGACCATGTTGGGGTTTACCGCTCTCATATATATATATATATATATATATATATATATATATATATATATATATATATATATATATATATATATATATATATATATATATATATATGTATATATATATATATATAGGGTTACCACAAAGGCCAAATCCGGACATGGGGTTTCCGGGGGTCTGGGGGAATTTTAGAAAATTAGGCAATGAAATATGCGATTTTAGCTAACTCAAGTTAATTTATACGTTTCTAAATTTAAAAAAATAATAGGGTTAAAAAATTAAAAATTTATATTACTGAAGCCTTTTTAATACACAACCAGTTTAATTCAAATTCCTTTACATATTAACGTACAATAATAGCTTATTAGAGTTCATATTATTTGCAACTTCTTAAGTACTTCCTTCACTCTCGCGTAAAATTCCCGTATTCGGCCACGTTTTCAGTTCATTTTTATTAAAATCCGAACATTTCTCAGGTCCGGACGCCAAACCGGACACGTGTTCCAAATCCGGACGGATGGTAACCCTATGTATATATATATATATATATATTTATATAAATATATATATATATATATATATATATATATATATATATATATATATATATATATATATATATATATATATATATAAATATATATATATATATATATATATATATTTATATACATATATATATATATATATATATATATATATATATATATATATATATATATATATATATATATTTATATATACTTATATATAAAAAACATATATTCACAAAAAAAGTTATGAGATTTAAAATCAGTGAATAAATAAAAACCCAGTCCACTTATTATTATTATTATACTGGCCGATCGATATTCATTGAAGTTTTTCAGTATTTTGACTCCCTCTGTGAAGGCATAAACCTACAAAAGTTCTCAGAAATACGCATTTTGAGTGAGCATTTTCCTTTTTGGGAAAAAAACAGTCTGTGATTATAATAACTACTATTTCTGGAAGGTTAATTCATAGAAAAATCTCTCTTTAGTTTATAATATAAGATCAATTTTACTGACACTAGGTAGAAGGAAAGTTATCTCACTTTACGGCTAAGTTTGAAATGTATGGCACAGAAACCTCCAGCACTTGATATTGTTAACAAACTATATATGAACACACATGAAATTAGATATAATTATGAACAACATATCTGTTTATTTTCAAGGACTTATTGGAGGGTATATGGGTTTTGAAGGATTTTTGCACCTTAACCCCTCGTCAAATTGAGTTAGAGGAGTTAAAAATTTTTACGTGAATTAAGTTGATGCTAAAGAAGTATGGCAATATAAACTTTTTCCGTAACCGCCTTCATTTTTATGATAGATTTCATATTTTTTCATGATTTCAGGTTATGCCCACCTTCACGACTCTTCCAGATTGGGTTCGAAGTAGAGATTTCTTGTTTTATAGAGGGTTTTCTGCTTTTGCAAACCTCAACAGCTCTTCCAGATTTAGTTAGAGGGTTGAAATCTTGTATTTAGATGCAGTTGATGTTAGTGTAGTGCATTGATTCCCAAAGTGGTCCAGGTGGACCCCTAGGGGTGCAAGGGAGACTAGACGGGGTCTACGTTGGCGTAACAAAATAATGGGGGTTCACAATTCGTAAGCGGGGGTCCACGAAAATTTATATAGTTTCGATAGTGAAGAACTAAAATCAATGTAGGCAGATAATATTTCAAGAAGCTCAGCGACTGTTACTTGTAAAAACTTGCATATTCCATATTCAGGACAATGTGTCGAGACTTGCAAAGCCCCACCGTCTGTCGTCCGAAACTCTTATTAAGACTTGCAAAGGAACGAAATATGACTTGTAATGTGTTTGCTTACAATCTTGCATGAATTTGTTTGATTCTTTACCAATATGAATACAAATGCCAATGATAAACGTTGCTCATTTGTTTCCTGAATTTCTAAAAGAAAAGTTAAGTATTGTGAATCGATGATGGTGTTTGCCAGTGACGGAAAAAATACGCACTTTGTCACAGGTAGAATGCTTTGATGAGAATATTCAGACATAAGTTCAACATTCAATTGCCCTGCATGATGGATGCAAAATCAGTTTTAAACATATTCTGACGATGGAAATACCACCATGGATCATAAATCCATTTGATGAAATGGAAGTGGAGAATGTGATATTACAAGAGAAGCTTAGCACTAATAGTGCTGAAGGTGAAATTTGAAAAATGGTATCAAACATTATGGCTGCAGGCAGAAATACCCGAAAATATCCTGAACTGTGGGGAACTGCGAAAAAGCTTATGATAGCGTTTCCCTCGTCATATCGTGTGGAAAAAAGTTTTAGTTTCGTTACCAACTTTTTAACAAAAAAAAAGGAACAGATTTGCTGTTATCTCTAACAAAACTGAAGACAAATATTGATCATTTGCTGTCCATCCATCAAATACATACCTCCCATCAAAGTGATGACTATTTTGTGATTGCCTTTGTAGAAGGCTACTTCTCTTTTCATTTTTATCAATACGAATGGGGGGTGGGAGAGTTTTCTAAATAATGTATATGTAAAAGTGAGAATTGATTGGCTTCTTGTGCTTTGAGTAGATTTCCAAAAAGCAAAGTTGGATGGAATCACTTTTTTGATTGGCCAACTTCACTTTTTCGTCATCTACTTACAGCACAAGCAATTCGTTGATTAACCAATAAATTCTCACCTTTTTTTCGAAAACTGTTAATTCGTGGTTGGAGCCGCAAAGCAAATTCCCATAGTTAGATCTAATCTTCATATTTTTGTCGAGTTTTGGGAATATGGTAGATATGGAACCAGCAAAATGTTCAAAGTGGTCTATGAGGAAAAAAAGTTTGGGAACCTCTGGTGTAGTGGCTTAGAGTAAGTCATTTATGTTGCTAAACCGCTGCCATTTCAATTTAGACATTTCTTCTTTTTTCTCCACCGCTCCTTTAAATTCACTAGGGGGTTAAGAATTTATAATATAAAAAAAAGACGAGAGGGTAGTTCGACCTTAGTGAATATGCTCTGCTCTTTATGTGTTTTCTATGATGTCTGATATATATATATATATATATATATATATATATATATATATATATATATATATATATATATATATATATATATATATATATATATATACATATATATATGTGCGTGTGGTCAAAATTTTGAAAATTGATTCTCTATTTTTTATTAACTTAAAAAAAAGATATTGATGCGGAGTTTACACGACTAAATTGCAATCGTAAAACAAACCAAAGTGAAAGGCCTCATAACACGGAAGCTTCCGTTGATATTTAAGTCGTGTTAAGTGTTCGAATATTTTGTGTTTTATTTGAACCATTCTTATTCATTTTTTATTCCGAATAAAGTAGTATTAAGTAAGTGATTTGCACCCAATTACTAGTAGTTATAAATAGATAACTTTACATTTTTTTGACTAGATTTTCAGCAACAACTAGATATCTCAATTTTTTGATCGAATTTTGCAAATATATAAATCCTGATTGTCTCTGAAAATGACAATTCATAATTTGATGTGCAACTTATCTGTATAGAAAATAAATATTTTTGACTGCTTAACGGTTGTATTTTTTTATGTTTTGAAACTTTATGATTGATTTTCTCAAAACTATGAATTCCAAGTTATCTAGTTGTTGTTGTATAGGGGGCGATATATATATATATATATATATATATATATATATATTTATATATATATATATATATATATATATATATATATATATATATATATATATATATATATATATATATATATATATATTTATATTTTTTTTCTCTTCGTGGCAAATCAGACAAAATGAATTGGCTTATTATTCGGAACTGGCACAACAAAAAAAGCCATCAACAGTGTGGTCGAATTATTCAATGATTAAAAGTACATTACTACCAATATTAATGTAGACGTTTCAAAATATTTCAAACTAACTACATTTCTGAAACAAAATGGAAAAGGTTACACGCCCAAGAAAGCTGCGATTTTTACGAGTACACAAATTAGTGATTTTTTAAATAATGCTCCCGATGAAGTTTATTTAATGGCCAAGGTTGTTGTATTTGGAATTGCTGGAGCTTGTCGAATTTGTGAAATCAGCCAGGTAACATTAGATGATATTTAAGATTCGGAAACGTTATTAATTGTGAAACTCAAGCAAACAAAGAATGATGTAAACAGGAGATTTGAAGAAAATATTAAATTTTACCGAATGTACATAGCCCTTCGTCCAGCTGCAGCAAAGGATCACCGACTGTTATGCATATCGCAATGGAAAATGTATCAATTAGGTTGTGGGTAAAAATCAGTTTTATAAGGTACCTGAAACAGTGGCTAATTTTCTTCAACTTGAAAATGCAAACTCATAAACAGGTCACTCATTTCGAAGATCGTCTGCTACACTTTTAGTTGAATCTGGGGGAGACTTGATGATACTGAAGAAACATGGCGGTTGGAAGTCATCAACGGTCGCTGAAGGGTATGTTGATGAATCAGTAGCACGCAGGACAGAAATAGCTAATAAAGTGTTTAGAACGTTTAGCAGTGTTGAAATAACACCCGATTTGCGACCAGGTACATCAACGGCAGTTGCGTCCATGGCAGAAAAAAATAGCAGTGCTGAAATAACACCTGATTTGCGACTAGGTATATCAACGGCAGTTGTGTCCATGGCAGAAAAAAATATAATTTCAACACAAGAAAATTCAACTGTTGTATCGAATAGTTCAAGGAACATGTCATTCATGCAATGCACATTTAATAATTGTACTTTTCATATAAAGGAAATGTAACTTTTGTTTAATAAAATATTTTAAATTTAAATATCTACCCTTACTTATGTGTTTATATATCCGGAAAAAAAGTACTCACTTTTTTCCCGGGGAAAAAAGTGATTTCAAAAAGTGATATTTTTTCACCTGTCAACAGAGATAAAATGTCAAACTTTTTTCCCGTCACAGAAAAAAATTATTTATCTATCACGTGAGTTATTTGATGTTAACAACCTCGGGCAACTTTACAATCCCTCGGGACTTACGTCCCTCGAGATTGAAATCTGTTGCCCTCTGTAGTTAACATCCTCATAACTCCCTTGATACATAAATAACTATTTTCTGACCGTCCCTGATTTTAAGATATCATGTTTTTTTCTTGGGTTTTATGATTTTGTCAACTCTATAGCTTCTCTAAATTGATTTAAAGGATAAAAGTTAGTATTTAAAAAAGAACAAAAATTGAAGGAAAATACTATGTCAATGACGGAGCTCTACTGATCAAGCGTTTTTTCATTCTCATGTTCTAATTTCTCATAGAGTGTTCTTCGAAATATACATACTTTCTAATTGAAATTAAGTCACTTTATATTTGTTTAAATTTGATCAAATTACCGATAAACTAATTCGCTCCACTGGATATCACCTATCAATTAAAATTGAACGATGTACAAATTCAATATCATTATTAATTGAATAACATAACTCAGTCCATCGTTGACACTTGGGATATTATCCTAGCACCCGCCTGCATATGGTTTCTGTACAGGGGAGAGTAAATTATTGTTTGGAAATAGTTCCCACGCATTAAAAGATAGATGGGACACAAGTTCAGCGGAAATATACAATATTTACTTTCATATTCCTACATTCTAAATATATGAATGACGGATTGGGAGTGAAATTATTAAAACTAAAATTATCCTTGTGTGTTTTGTATCATGAATCAACAAACGACTTTATTCTATGAGAAACATGAATCAATTTATTTAATATAATTTTCGGAGAATATTATACAACAAAAATATCTTGTTTATTTTAATTTCTTCATTAATATTTTTGTAAACTACAACTTCCTGGTTTACTTATAACAAATTTTATTTTACTTAGTCTATAATGCTAGCTAGAAAATAAAAAAAAAGTAGGCTTTTTTTCACTTGAGAAACTGAATATAAAATTGTATTATTTCTAATTTAAACTTTTATTTTATAATATTTTAGATGGCATTGATGAAGCACTCGGTAAATTTTACAACTTCGAAGAAATACTCCAATCTACAATAATTTCATATTTTCTTGTTATATTTCTAACTATATAACTATAGAACGATGTAGTTCTATTGTGAAAGTATTGATTTTATGAATAAAAAAACTCTCAAGCACCAGAGCTCCATCACTAATGTCGTTTTTTCACGCGAGAAGCATCGCATTGAGATGTGATTCTAATGGATTGATTTATATTTTGAAAAATCACGCTTAAATAGCTATCCGAATTGAAAAGTAGAAAATAATTTATTTTACAGCAAAAATTTGTGAAGTGCATCGTGGTTAAGGAAAAAAGTTAAAACGAACTAAGGAACATACAACATCAACTTAATCCATGTACCAAATTTCAACCCTATAGTGTGAAATAAAATTCGCGAAGAGCATCGTGTACTGATCGGGATGCGATTTGAACGGAATAGTCCCCGCGCGGTGCAGTGCGACTGGGGAAAATGGACCAAAATACATTTCCTCAACATCAATCCAATCTACGTACAAAGTTTGAACTCACTGACTTAATCTACAGAGGCTGTGGAGTTTGGCAAATCTTCAAAAACCACGAAGAAACATGAAATATCTACGTGAAAATGCCGGCGGTTGGAAAAATTAAACCATATTTTATACTTTCATTCTGGAACGAATACAATCCCAGGTACCAGCTGATTTGACTCGATGGTAGCCACTGGAGATGCTAATATGTACAGGGGAATAATATATATATATATATATATATATATATATATATATATATATATATATATATATATATATATATATATATATATATATATATATATATATACTTATATACAGATATATATATATATATATATATATATATATATATAAATATATATATATAGATATATATATATATATATATATATGACATGAAATATTTTTCGAAATTCGTGGTCTAGAAGGTCTTTGGATACACTGAAATTGTATGTATTTTTTGGAAAAATACGACAAATAATTATAATAAAAAAGTTAATGATATCATGTCATGTGCAACTGGGAAGATTCGAAGACAATCGATCAGTCGTCTTCGAACTTCGACAATATTTAATATTCTGAATCTGAATGTCACATAAGTATTTTTGTTCTATATACAGTTTTCAGTGGAAATAATAACAAAACCTGAATTACAAACTACATGACGAAATTGAAAATTATATATATATATATAATCTCTTGATAATTATTAGCAATAACAGGCTGGTTGAATCTTAAAAAACTCGATTTTATTAAAAAGTTGACGTTTCACTACGATATTCGAAAAAATTGAAATTTCTCTGACATCTAATGATTCGAAAAAATTTTTAATAGAACAGACGACTTGTCTTGTTAAAATTTTTTTCGGATGTGGTTGTTCTTTGTTATTTATTATGTGCTATTCAGTCTAATATCAACATTCAAAATTGTTATCATTAGAAGGTAAGGGAAACTACAGAAACCTTTACCCACGTAATGTTCGAAAAAAATAATAATAGGTTACTATTTATCTAACAACAAAGAAATTAGTACGGGAAAATATTAAAAAAGTAGAGCAGAATTATCGGTATAGAACGCTTATATGGAAGCAGCCGTTGACACGTGTTTCGGACTCTTTGGTCCTCATCAGAACGGCGTAGCTAAGCATTGGAATGAAAATTTGGAGATGAAAATAGTATAACAAACAAAATCCTCTATTATGGAATTAATCGCCTCAGTGGCAAAGTTTGACCAAATCTCCCATACCGGAGAGTTCAAACAATAAACCACAAATTTGTGATTGTCTTCCATAATAGAGGATTTTGTTTGTTATACTATTTTCATCTCCAAATTTTCATTCCAATGCTTAGCTACGCCGTTCTGATGAGGACCAAAGAGTCCGAAACACGTGTCAACGGCTGCTTCCATATAAGCGTTCTATACCGATAATTCTGCTCTACTTTTTTAATATTTTCCCGTCCTAATTTCTTTGTTGTTAGATAAATAGTAACCTATTATTATTTTTTTCGAACATAACGTGGGTAAAGGTTTCTGTAGTTTCCCTTACCTTCTAATGATAACAATTTTGAATGTTGATATTAGACTGAATAGCACATAATAAATAACAAAGAACAACCACATCCGAAAAAAATTTTAACAAGACAAGTCGTCTGTTCTATTAAAAATTTTTTCGAATCAGTAGATGTCAGAGAAATTTCAATTTTTTCGAATATCGTATTGAAACGTCAACTTTTTAATAAAATCGAGTTTTTTAAGATTCAACTAGCGTGTTATTGCTAATAATTATCAAGAGATTAAAAATAGATCACAGGCAACAACAATTCAAATAAATATATATATATATATATATATATATATATATATATATATATATATATATATATATATATATATATATATATATATTCAATTCTACTTTGTCCATGTTTGGACATTATTAAAGAAATAAAAGCTAACTTATCACAGGTTGAAATAAAATATATTGAGTAAACGCATTTCGTCATAACATTGACTTCATCTTGTACTAAATAATGGTATTACAAAGCCATCTATTTATACGAAAAATTGAACATAACAGAGGTGGTATCTAGAATACAAAATGGCAATTTCAGAATTGTACCCACTTATATACAAGAAAGGTACAGTATTTAACAGTTTAACATACTCAGGCAAATTTTCCGAAAACCTTTAATTGCCAATTCAATTCATAAACAAAATATCAAAGTTTCATATAAAATCGAAAATAGCATTGGAAAATTGATTAAAAACAACAAATCAAAAATTCATGGAGATGAACGTACTGGTGTTTATATACTCAACTGTAATGATTGTAAAAAATTTTATATACGACGTACAATTAGAAATTTCAAAACTCGATTACACGAACACCAACGTAGCTATAATAACCAGAAAACTGACTAATTATGCGTGCCATCTTATTCAAGAAAACCATACCTTCAACCACAATTATAATATATTACAGTTAGAAAATAGTATCCACAAAACCAACTGCTGGGAATCCCTTTACATCAATAAATATAAAAATTCCGTAAACCTAGTTAACGACCAGATTGAGTTAAACCCTTCTGTCCTTAATCTGTTCAATATACCTACCAATAAATCTGAATGAATTGCCTATTGTTATTAGTTTCTCTAGGAATCCCTCTGTCATGTTCAATTTTTCGTATAAATAGATTGTTTTGTAATACCATTATTTAGTACGAGATGAAGTCAAAGTTATGACGAAACACGTTTACTCAATATATTTTATTTGAACCTGTGAAAAGTTTGCTTTCATTTCTTTATGTTATGAGTTATGAATGAGTTATGAATCTGAGTTTTCATCAAGTAAATGCCATTTCAATTCAATGTCAGAAGAATAAATGAAATAAAAACTTCTTTCGTCTTAAAATTCCTAAATAATAGGTAATTTTTTTATGTACAACCAGTTTCGATGTTCATAAAGTATCAGCAGGTACATAACACAGCTCAAGCCACCAGAAAAACAAACCAGGAATATTAAACCCTTAAGTACAAGCATGTTTTGAATATGAACGAAAATTGTCAAAACAATAAATTAGTGAAAATACCAAGATATCATAACATCCCAGAAATACTTCAAGCAATAGCGGCTGTAAGAGGGAAACTTTCTTCAATCATTATCATATATATTTCTTTTCTTAATTTTTTTAATAGATAACTACAAACGATAGTAACTAGAAAGTGAGAGTTGAGATGACAGAAGAACTCTAGTTACAGTATTAGAAATTTTGTTCATCATCTAAACAAGTTGTTCAATGTATCGCTTGTAAACCGAGGATTGTGGGTTCGAGTCCCACCTTGCTCTTGGGTGTTGTGAATGTCCAGAATTTAGTGGTTCAAAAATTAATATCTGTTGGTCTAAGATTCAAGCCCATTGGCCGTTCGGAACCGGCGTGAAACTGTAGATCCCTTGATTTAAAAAAAAGTTGTTCAATCAATGTCAAAATTAGAATTTCTCTATTCTTCAATCGGAATTTAGATATCTCCAATAATTCCCATTTAATAAAAATAAACACACACATACACACACACACACACACACACATATATATATATATATATATATATATATATATATATATATATATATATATATATATATATATATATATATAAATTTTTGATGGATTTTAATGACTGAATTTTATGTATCTAATTTTGTTTAGCTTTACAAACAACTATGGGTTCCAGCACTTCAGAATGGGGGTTTTCTCTACACAAATACATGTTTACCTATGAAAAATATACTATGCTTATAGTGAACATTTGTATTCAAATGCCAGTCAGTGCATTTTCTACATTTTTCAAAATAATATTTCTTTCGATTTATCAAATCATCAAATGTTCCTTTCATTATGTATCATAGATTGAGATTCACAAATATTTCTATGGTTGAACTTCGTATTCAAGTTTATTTAATCACAAAGATAGTAATGGCTGTCATTACTCATTAAACATAGTGTAACCACTCTAGCATTTTAAAATGCAAATTATTCTAATATTTTGTCTGATTTTCTAGTTGAAAAATTATTGCTACGAAAACCTAAAAATTTAAATACAGGATTTTTTATGTTAATTTCAATTACTCATACCAAGACAGAAGTAGAAGTTATTAGATTTTATATTCAAGTAGACGATTTTGTTTAGAATCAATTGGACCTATAATTAAACGAAAGTCCCGAACGGCTTATTGGTTTGATTCAATAGTAATTATTCAACTATTATTCATCTTGAACTTGTTAATTCAATTAACTCACAAATATCCATTTCTTACACGAGATTCGAACCCGATACCGACTGTGACCTAGACCGTTTTTCAAGAGACTCTAGAGTGTAGACCAGTGATTCCCAAATAGTGGTCCGCGGACCCGTTGGGGTCCGGGGCCTAGTCTAAGGGGGTCCTCGAAGGTGAGAACAAAAAAACAAACGAAAATTTTTACTAGTAGTGGGACGAGAATATTGAAAATAATTTCTTTAAATACCTATAAAAGAGTTTGTCAAGTTTGGAAACTAGTTAATCTCATTAACTGTATCAAAGCCAGGCCGTTAATTTCCCGAAATTCGAACAACATGTAAATAAGCTGGCATTGACCATTTTCAACTTCCTTTACATACTGAAGTGTGGTGGTTGTCTCGAGGAAGAATTTTAACTCGATTTTTCGAACTCCATAACGAAGTGCGGTTATTTAAGAGTGACAAGAACCTGGAAGGACGTCTAAATGATTTTTCTTAGTTATCAACGAAATTGAAAAAAATGGAGATATCTCTGAGAAATAAGAATTGTGCACATTGACGCCACTGAATAATTTTTTCTAGAACTCGTTGTTTGGTTTTTCATATATTATAATTTTTTTTCATGTTTTATTTTGAATTTATATTGAAAATATCATAATTTGTTTTGAATAATATGTTCTTTCTTTTTTCATATTTCCATTTTTTTAATATTCTTTCAATTTTCAAGTTGAAATGAGAATATTTATTTTCATTGTTTGGTTGTAGTCCGCCAAAAATTGGTTTGTAAATTGGTGGTCCGGGAGCTGAAGGAATTTGGGAACCACTGGTCTAGAACACAACAGCAGATCACGTATGGTCGTATGACTTTTTTTTTTTTTGGGTTTTGAATCCCAGAAAAGTTCTCACTTTATCACATGAAAGTGAATGGTCTCTTACACAAACCTCAAATATAGATGCATGAGCAGACTTAAATAACGATTCTTTCTTTTTGTCATAGGGCAGACAATTTGTTTTTGAGGGGCTGATTTCTCTGACGTCTAAAGAAAAATGAATGTGTATTTCCGTCTAAGTTAAAACGGAAGAAACTACTCTGCACCATCGTCATGAGTGTATCTCATGTTACTTAAGGGTGCTATAATGTCCGGCAACTGCAAGGGGATGCTTTCTAAACTAAATAGACACACGTACCATGGCACACACCTACGTATATAAATAACTGTGCAGTATGTGAGTTTGATGGGTGGCTCGTGCAGATGTGCAGGGGGTGGCCCTTTAGTAGGGGTCGGAACGCGTGGCTAAGCACTTTTCCCAAAGTTGGCCCGACTAAGGGGGTGAATAGAATTGTTGGCAGTTTGAAATTCCAGGGATGGGTTTCAGAAACTTAAGTTTGTAGTATTTTCATGAAATAATTTATTTTTCAGAAAATATATATATATATATATATATATGTATATATATCTATATATATATATATATATATATATATATATATATATATATATATATATATATATATATATATATATATATATATATACTTTTTTAAATTTTTCTGATAAAAGAATACATTCTCTTCTTAGTCTACATTGAGACCTTTTTGGTACAAATCCATAAAATTATGAGAATATGAAAAAAAGAGTGAATCAACATAATCCAAGAAAAATATTGACAATTATGTAATGGATGGTGTGTCAATAGACAAAATAATAATAAGTCTTTTTATTCTAATTAGACTGGTCAAGAAAAATAACGTATGAGTAGCAAAATGCTGAAACTTTTTGAGAAGTGATACAAAAACATTTTGTGAAGCGATACAAAAAGATGTCTCATGTCCGATTATGACCATGCTATACTGTTTCGGTGTCCAGAAGTACACTGATCCAAAGATGTCGAATTTTTCACTAGTCGATGTATCATAGGAATACACGTGGACGAACTGCCATACTTTCATCTATGATACATGGACTAGCAAAAATTCGCCATCTTTGGATCAGTATGGCGTGTACTTAGGGACAATGAAACAGTATGGCATAATCATAATCGACGATGAGACATCTTTTTGTATTGTAAGATAAAAAAATTTGTAAATTCGCTAGTATTTCAAGAAGATTTAAAAAAATTGACACGTTTAATTCAGTATGGCGGACAGTTTGGGACGCCGCATCGGTATGGCATACGACTCCTTCATAATCTGGCTATCGAATGTATGATATACATTCCCAAGGGCACAGTTATTTTTGACACATCCAAAAATATCTTTCATCTTCTTTGTTTCAATTGTTGAAAACTATTTTATCTTTCAAATTGAAGATGATTTATCCAAAGTGCAGATTATTTCACTAAACATTTTTCTAAAATATTTTTTTAATATGATTTCAAGGCTTTATATGCTGATTATTCTTGAGAAGAGTACAGCCCTGCCTTAACCATATAGGCACACAAACCAGGGATTTATGGGAGGTGATCTTTTGTAGGAAGCGCAGGTGTCTTGGCTCTAAGCTGGTTCTCGTCAATAGTTCAATGGAAATCTGTCGATCATTTTTATTGATTCGGTCTCACTTTGGAACTGATAAATCGTTCCAGAGGAGAAAGAGTATTTATCTTGGGCTAGGAATTTCGAAAAATCAACTTACCTAATCGTTTTTAAGGAGATATATGAATCAAATGTTTCATAGAAACATTTGAAATTTCAGGACTACTAAATGATTTGAAATAGATTAAAGAAATTAATTAATTTTTAATTGAGTGTTTTAAACTTGTTAGGGGCCGTTCAAGTATTACGTAACGCAATTTTTGAAGATTTTTGACCCTCCCTCCCCCCTATGTAACGCTCCGTAACGTTTTCATGAAACCCCCCCCCCCCCCCCCGATAAACGTTACGTAACACCGTAGTGACCATTTTTACCTAAAAGTCACAAATATGTTGCGCAAAGTACCGAAAGGATGCTAAAATACCGTTTTTATTGTTTTAATCGTGTTTTCGTTAATAATAAACAAAATAAGAGATTTTTATTGAATAAACAATCATACATAATGTGATATGTTGGAAAGGGCTCAAATTCGTCCTAATAAACTTTTACTACTAATCTTACATTTAATTATGCCGTTTTCCTGACTTAGCCCTGTCGTTGCATACATTTTTAGCTAACTTCATCCACCATTATTTTTCTCATGCATTATTCAATTTTCGCTTATCAGCAGGTTTTCACTTTGAAATCCTGCTTATTGAAATGGGTGCGATTAGCAAAGTAGGACCTAGGCCCAAGATAGCTTTTCGTTTCATGACATTTCAGGGTGCTTGGCATCAAAAACCCAATTTCAAAAGTCTCTCTTTCTCTACATATGTATATGATATATATATATATATATATATATATATATATATATATATATATATATATATATATATATATATAAACATATATATAAATGTTCGTATGTATGTAGGTAGTTAGTTTCGTAGTTTCGCTCCTGTGTATTACGTGTTTAAAACACTTAATGAAAACTGGCAACGAAAACAAAATATAAATGACGAATAATACAGTCGAGGTATTCCCCATAAAACATAAACGGATAGAGTTGCCAACTTGGGACAACAAAATAAAACTGACTTACAATACAATTGAGGGATTCAACGTAAAAAATAAACGAAAAGAGTTAACAACTTCGGAGATTCAAATTCTCTAGTTTTTTATTTCAATAAAAATCAATGTTACGTAGCGCGTTGTTCGAACCCCCCTCCCGCCCCTGTAACGCATCGTAACGTTTTACAAGAACCCCCCTCCCCCCAAATTGCGTTACGTAATACTTGAACGCCCCCTTACTGTTATTTCAAAGCTACCATTATTTTCAAAGGATTGTATATTAATTTGAAATTCAACGTTGAAATAAAGTTTTGTCTGCTTTTCGACCATATAGGAAGATACATACAATTTAGAAATATACTGAACAGCAGAGCTCCCTCAAGAAGGTCGTAGTTTTCGCGTCTAGATGCAATTTGAATGGAATTAATTATGGTTTGAACAACCACACGAAGTGCACCGCGTATTGCCAAGCAGGCCAAGATGCAATTCGACTAGAATAGTCTCCGCTAAGTGGAGCGCGCTTGAGGAAAAGATTTGAAATCCACAAAGGATCGTAATTCAACATGAACTCGATCCACATACCAAATTTCAACCCTCTA
This sequence comes from Cynegetis impunctata, assembly GCA_030704885.1. Taxonomy (NCBI): domain Eukaryota; kingdom Metazoa; phylum Arthropoda; class Insecta; order Coleoptera; family Coccinellidae; genus Cynegetis; species Cynegetis impunctata. The sequence goes on along the minus strand of JARQZK010001450.1, from coordinate 799,873 downwards.
ACTCAATCTGAAGAAGCTGTAGAGTTGATCAAATGTTCAAAAAAGCAAGATATATCTACTTCCAAATGGCGGCGGTTGGTAAAATTTACAAAAATTTTGATAATTTAGTTCTGCCTCGAAAAGAAATCCAGATACCAAATTCAATCTCATGGTAGCCGTTCTAAATGCCAATATATACTGGAAAAAATATATAAAATCAAAACACAAATATCTACGTAAAAACAGCGGTGGTTGAAGAACCTAAATTTTAAAAGTTTAGTTTTTCTGACTCGAAACAACCCCAGATGCAAAATTTCAACGATTTATTCGTTCGATGGAGCCACATAAGATGGCAATATGTACTACATATGTATATATATATATATATATATATATATATATATATTTATATATATATATACAGGGTGTCCCAAGTTCGAGTGCCTATTAGACATTTCTGGAGAACTGGACATATTTGAAATCTGAAAATTGGGATTATGATATTGCTCGAGATTATCTACAGAGCTAAAATATTTTCGGAGCTCAAGCACTTCAGGTTATACAGGGAGTGAAAATAAATTTTATGAAAAATTTTTGTTTTCATGTTTCTCGTTCCTGATATGATCAAGTATTCAATTCTGCGTACCTCTCTGTTGACGCCATTGCATTTGTTTGAATAGTTTTCGAAATAACGGAAAAAAACCCCAAAAACAGTCAAATATGTGTAGTCAGTATTATGTTCATTATTCTTATTTCCAACATCCTAAGCGTAAACCGTTTTTACAATATCGAAGAGGAACAATGTGGAAAGGTCATGATGCATCTCATGAATTTTGGAAATATCATCACAGGGTGTTTTCAATTTTGTGTCGAAAATTGTGATCAAAAATTGGCCATAACTTTTGTTTTTTAAATTAGAACCCTATTCTTTTATGATTGCGTTGGATTCTGCGAAGAAAAATAATGATATTTTTTTAACATGATTGTGCTCCTAAATTCAATAGTTTCTGAGTTATTTGAGATTTTCCGTATTTATGGTGTACGTAGAGTCAAATTCATCGAATCCAGAAAGATTCGATAAATATTCTTATGAAACCATAGGAAAATTCTGTAACCATAAAAAATAAATTATCTATTAATTATTCACAAGTGGCAGGTCAAATTATTTTTCGATTTCACAAAATGAACCTTCGCTATTTAATTATTTGATTTTGGATTTATTTCTTATATTGTATTCTTTCAATTATACGCAATACACATTCAAATACAGTTTCAAATGATATTATTTATTTCAAATTCATGGTGAATGCCACAGAATGTCGAGTATCCATTGAGAAGTATCCTCATTTGTTTTACAATTTCTAAAAATATGTTTCAAACTTTATAAGTTTTGAAAGTGTTAGAGCACCTAGAGAATACGAAATAAGGATAGTTGATGATGAGGATAATGAAATTAGTGTTTTGAATTATTTCGAAGCGAATGAAAATTCATCTCTTCAATGGAAAACATATTAAATGGATTTGGTACTTCAGTACACCAAATTATGATAAGTAAATTATAATAATAAATAAATAGAAATATTTTTCGAAACTTAAATTAACAAAACAAAAGATCAGGTAAAAGTTTCAATATGATAGCCATTTTGTTCCACACACTTTCGAAGACGTCTTAAAACACCACGGTAAGTCGCTCGTTCGTTTTCCTCCCCTTTTAGTGAGTGGAAAGCATCCTCAACACGACGTATTAAATCTTCTTTGCTTCTAATAGGAGATTCATAGACTTTATTCTTTATTGTACCCCATAAATAAAAATCCAAGGGAGATCTTGGGGGCAAGACAGTAAAGAACGGCGTCCAATCCACCGATTACTAAACATTGCATTCAGTTCTTCCGAAACCTCGAGCGAACTATGTGCCGGAGATAAAATTCGGTACTCGACTTACTCAACGGTAATTCATCCAAAAAATAGAAACAAAAGTTCTCAGGATTTCCAAAAACTTTTCTGTATTTAAATTTTCTTCATAAATGTAGTACCGCACTTTATTGTTCATTAAAAGAGCGAACACATTAAAACTAAATTTGTTCTGGGGACTTCTTTGCTTTTTTCTTGTGGATTATCACTTTTCCAAATGTGGCAATTTCTTCTATTAAATAGTCCTTCATTATTGAATTTAGCTTCGTCTGTCCAAATGATCTTTTTCAAAAAATTTATATATATAATTATATATATATATATATATATATATATATATATATATATATATATAATTATATATATATATATATATATATATATATATATATATATATATATATCTATATATATATTTATCAAAAACATTTATTAAATTGCTGTTTGTAAATTCTTAATCGGTTAAAAATACTACTCCTGCACTTGACTCTTGACATTCTATACGCTACAATAGTCTGTTATTTTCGTGTAAAATACGACTAATAAATGCGATTTTAATACCGCCAGTCATTGATATAATAGAATCATCATTTTCCATTGAATTTTTAAATTTTTGTTTATTTTAAACTTTGAGTAATACACACTACAAGATTTGAATTACCACACTTATTTCTGTGACTCCATGTTTTTTGAAATTTTCTGATGAAGTAGTTCATAACTTGAAGCTGACCGATCACATTGCTTTTCACTCTCTACTTATTAGTTTTGATTCAACAGCTATTATTTTGTGAATAGATATAAAATGTCCAATTTGTTTTACGTGTTCAATATTTTCATTGAACTATATAATATTTCTGTTGGTAATTCAGAGATACTCTCGATAAATATAATTTTTTGGATGTTTCAAAAATAACAGTGCCTTTGTAAGTGAGCTAAAAGGTAATTCTTGTTTTATGTCCTACTAGTCCGGTCAATTTAAACATTCGAAGCTACATAAATTCCCATCAAGCTGAAAATCAGTAAGATTGTTAAAAATATGATTAAAAATAAAATTTGAAAGTTCCCCATCTTTCCCCTGTAAGGAAAAAATTTTATTCAAGGTCAAAGGTCAAAAAAATGAGTTTTTCACGATTTTCAACGAAACGGTAAGTTTTATCATAAATATCTTAGACAAAAATTGTAGATCATAAAATAATCTACAAAAAATGTATGAATAGTTGCCATATTCATAATATGCACACGCTTCCACGCCACCTATGAGGTAGTGAACTTAGCGCGTTTTTTTTAACATGGTTTCCCCCGTAGGCCTACTCCACCGGTCAGTTGTGATCCTGTTTAATTTGAAACTATTGCAAAATTACGGAAATTTGTAAATATTGGAAAAGATAAAAAGCGATGTAAATTAAAAAAGTGGTGAATTTTGTTTGTCTGAATTGTAACCGTCAAACTCTTCTCGTTCTTCTTCTTCTTCCTGTTCTTCTTCATTCTGAGTGCAAGTAAATTGCGTCAATAGCGATGTATCCTCGTAGTAATCAAACGAATCCTCCTCTGTTAGTGATTCAACATTGGAGCACGAACGGCCTTGACAGTTTGTACATGCCAGAGAACAAAACAGTCCGAATTTTTTGCAACCACATTTAGCACTGCATCCCTTTTTGCAGTTGCAAAAAATTGTGTTCAGCAGTTTTTCTGGTGCAGGTGGGAGTAAAGTTCGAACTGGTTCCAATGTATTGTCGACCAACTTCCAACCCCAGTCTGTAGGGTCTAGCTGATAACCAAGCCACACTTGAACTTGGTAATATACCCGAAGAAGATGTTGATGAGCAGCAGCTGAGGTTGGAGGAAGAGAAGCTAATTGAACTTGCTTTTTGTTCTTAGTGTTTTTAACGAAACATACATATCGATGCTTATCTAAGCAGGTAGTTTTTTTAGGAGCTCCGTACATAGAAAGAAGAAAGCGGATGCCGTTGGTGATAACTTCTTCTTGAGTAGAATTACTGTTTTTAAAAACTTCAGCACATTGAACAAAATCTAGTTTTTCAAACATTTTGAGAACTGTTGTTTTACCCTCCTGTAAAATGCAGATGTCGTATCACAGCCAGTTATTGCGTGTAAAAATAGTACGTGATTCTGACACTTTGCAAAAGTAGATAAACTTTTTGATGAATATATTTCCGATTGATGTTGAGCTTTTCCTGGTTTTAAGAAAAATATAGTATTTTCGGTTATTTTAAGTATAAATTACAATCACCCATAGAAAAATATTTCAACATATATATAACAACTCTAGATAAGAGATGTATATACGTGGCGCACTCATGCATATTATGACGATTGCAACTTGTACAACTTTTTGAATCGTTATATCTCAAAAACGGTGTCTCGTAGGAAAAAAAGTATTAATACATTTTTTGTAGATTATTTTATGATCTACAATTTTTGTGCGAAATATTTTTATGATAAAACTTACCGTTTCGTTGAAGATCGTGAAAAACTAATTTTTTTGACCTTTGACCTTGAATAAAATTTTTTCCATACAGGGGAAAGATGGGGAACTTTCAAATTTTATTTCTAATCATATTTTTAACAACCTTACTTATTTTCAGCTTGATGGGAATTTATGTACCTTCGCTCTCATTTTTAGGTCTAGATTGACCGGACTATACATTCTATAGCCAGAGTATGAAGGAGTCGTTTGCCATACCGATTCGGCGTCTGAAAAAAGTAAAAAACATTCCCAAATGTTCCTAAATATTCCTTAAAATTTCTTTATGTTTCGGCAACAAATGTGGACTGTTCTACTTGTCACCCTTCTAGCTACGATTCCACTGGAGGAACCTTTTTGTTGCTGTTCCGTGTTTCCGTAAATATTCCAAAATGTTCCTGAATGTTCCTTAAATTTCTTTATTTATCGGCAACAAATATTGAATGTTCCTACTTGTCGCCCGTTTCCATTTTGAGCGGTAAACTTCAAAAGAAAATAGGAAACATTTGTGAAAACATCCGTGCTATCGCAGTGGAAACGTATCGAGAACGCAACTGGTAAACATTCGTGTCGCAGATTTTCAGTGTGCAGAGAAGTACGTAAACGAATAAATATATATCTACGTTTCCACCGGAAGAAGATTGAGAAACATTTTTGTTGCTGTTGCTTGTTTCCGTTAATGTAACAAAATATTCCTTAAAATTCCTTTATGTTCAGGCAACAAATATTGATTATTTCTACTTAATAATATGCAACTATTGACAATTTTAGTTGCTTCATAGTCCAGTCAATGACGGTAAAAAAAAGTATAAACTGTGTATTTATCCCATACAGCACCGATTTGTATGAAAATTTGGATTAAGGTTCTACTTACCATCTTATTCAAATTCTACCCTGTGGCGGGGGTTTCTTTTTCTCTGGGGGTGGATGCCACCCCTTATTGGGGATGAAAAAATTTCCATTAAAAATAATTACGGAAATCGATGAATTGACTAATTCTAAGAAACTTTCGTTCAATGAAGTTTTTTCTGAAAGTCAATACTTTCCGACTTATTCGCGACTGAAATTGTCAGTTTGCAGGCAAAAAAAACACGTTTTCAGATTATTTTTCGCGAATAACTGGAAAAATATGCATTCTGTCGAAAAACCTGTAGGGAGCAAAATTATAGCTTATGAAAAAACAAAGAAAATCGTGTATTTTTGATGTATTCTGAACCAATACAAACGGAAATATTGATTGTCGAAAGTTGATTGGTATTTACCACTATGTGTACTCATCAATATACTAATACACATTCTAATTTCTACAAAAATGTGCTTTTGGTTTTCCCCATAACTCGCTTAGTTTTCAAGCAATCAAGTCCTTCAAAAAAGCATTTTGTAGGTTTTTTTAGGAGCTATAAGCTCATCTAAATAAATTATTTTTTTCAGATCTTATTTTTAAAAAGGTTCATGCTAAAAGGGCTAAAAAAGGTACTTTGCGCGAACACACGCAAGCTTTGAATGTTCATATCTTACTTAATTTCTATCCTATAAAAAAAAATGAAACGCCAGCATTTTCATATAAGAAAAAGATATAATTTCGTACTCCACAGAATTTTGCATATCATTAATAGTTTTTGAGTTATTTTGAAGAAAAGGCTATTTTTCGCTAAATTACGAAAATGATTTTCTCTCTTCAAACTCAATTTTTTTCAAAAAGAAGTACTTTAAACTGGTCAAACACTCAGAACGTATTATAAAAACATAAATGAAGTGAATTGTAAAGTGGCAACGATTTTTTTCAAATAGGGTGGAAGAGAGGGTGGGATTTTCACTATTTTTTTCCAACGAAAAAATAGGAATCGACATTATTCTTTTCATAGCACGCTTAGTTTTGATGCTAGGAACTTTTCAAAGTTTTTCAAAGGACTTTAAAAACAGTTTTATGAGTTTTCGAAATATGCGTTTGTTTTTGGTTATTGTACGTAGAAACTTTCCATTTTGGCGAATGAAAATATCAGTCAACATTCATCAAGCAATAATTCCGTTTGTATTGGATCTGCATACATCACAAATACATAATTTTCTTTGTTTTTTTATAAGCTATAAATTTGCTTTCCACATTTTTTTCGATAGAATGCATATTTTTCCAGTTATTCGCGAAAAAGAATCTGAAAACGTGTTTTTTTTGCCTGCAAACCGACAATTTCACCCACGAATATGTGGAAAAGTATTGACTTTCAGAAAAAACTTCGTGAAACAAAAGTTGCTTAAAATTAGTCAATTTATCGGTTTCCGTACTTATTTTGAATGAAAAATTTTTCATCCCCAAGAAGGGGTGGCATCCACCCCCAAGGAAAAATCAGCCCCTGCCACAGGGTAGACTTTGAGATAGATGGTAAGTGGAACCTAAATCCATTTTTTTATGAAAATCGGTGCTGTATGGGACAAATACACGGGAAAATGGTCATTGACTGGACTATCAGTGGAAACAAGAAATTTACGTATGCCATAAGTTTCTACTTTTGGCAACAACGAGAAACATTCAGCAACAAAATGTTCCTCAATTTTCCTCCAGTGGAACTGTTGCTTTAGAGCTGGTGTTATTTCCTACCTTGTAGTTTTGAGTTCAGGTTCATAAAGCATGTGTCTGAATACCTCCTTTATCTTAAGCTATTTCTGAATCAGATTCCTGAAAATTACACGTACTGGCTACGTGTATCGACAGCTGTCATAATAAAGCAAAAAGCAGATGCGAGCTGAAGCATATATAAATCGATAACAACAATCATTGGTATTATTGAACACCCTATTTTAGGTCATATCACAGGTGACCGTATGACAATATTTGACTTCCAACTGAATATTCAACATTTTAATAGTAAAGTGCCTTCTTTTCTATTTAAATTTGATAAGCATAAACCTGTCTGTTTATTTCACAGATATGAGCTACAAATAAGAGATGGATTGTGGATAGTGACGGTTCTTTATTTCAGGTTCAGATATGTGTACTTGAGCGTGTCATGTGATGACTTGGTTTTTAAGAATATTTAAAGTTTGATAAAAATTCTATTTTCATTTGTTCTTGGTAAACTTTCACCCTTATGGAAATATTAGAACTGTCTATGATTTTTAAAGATATTATTGTTTCGTTTTTGCAAGTTTGAATTTGATAATATAACCAATATTATTAACACTGAAAACTTTTCAATGATTTTTACTAACATATCACACGAAATCATGAATTTATTGTAGAATTATAAAAAAATCTGAATTCTACTATATCTCTTATATAAAAATGAATGTATATATATATATATATATATATATATATATATATATATATTTATATATATATATATATATAAATATATATATATATATATATATATATATATATATATATATATATATATATATATATATATATGTCTATATATAAATATATATATATATATATATATATCTCTTTATTTTTTTGTGATCAAACTAACAACTTTATGATTAAAAGTCAGGAAATAAAAAAGTTGCAGATCGAGTCTGTCTTTTCGAGTATATTTTTTAAAAAGGGAAATATAGCCGCATTAAACAGTTCTGATGCAAAATATTATAGGGGTTGTTTTTTTCAGTCCCTTGTGATTACATTTAAGGGTAACAAAAACATTCAAAAACTGTCATTTTATTAGCAGCAGTTATCTGCCAAATTTCATTCTTGCAAATTTTCCCAAAGTGGATATATTGAATAAAAACAATTTTTTTCACCTAATTTCAAAGGGCTGTAACTTGGAGGGAAAAGGATGTTGAACAAAAAGTTATATGAAAGACCCTCGCATCAATTTAGAAACACCCTGTATATATATATATACATATATATATATATATATATATATATATATATATATATATATATATATATATATATATATATATATATATATATATATAGATTTCGATTGAACGCAATATTTCAACTTGACTTTGTGTATCATTTCCTATATCTAAGTCTTCCCTTTGAGACGTTTGCGGGCTCTAAAATAATGAATTTTTCCTATGCGGAAAGCTTTATACATTGATTTAAATACTACTTCTATCTGAAAATAGTCATTTTATGACAATTTTGAACTATTTTGGTAAATCTTAATACAGAGTGTTCAAACATTCATATCAAAAATGAAATTACTGTCAAAACTTAAATTTTATAAGGTTATTTCATTCAGCAATGAAAATAAGGGTAAATTTGTATAAGATTGTATATGTCTAAAAATGCCAAAATTAATAATTTGCATACGGTAATTTGATTAAAAATTTGGAGTTAAAATAGGTACATTTAGGTATAGGTATTCGACAGTGAAAAACAAAAGCTGTCATTATGACGCTGTCACTTACCAGTTAAAAATTATGATAACAATGCCGGGGTGTTTAAATTATACAAATGAAGATTATTCAAATATATTCATTAATTATCCACTCTGATATCGATATTTAAACGAGTTTGTCAAATTTAAAATGCATCAAATCAATAAATTTCAACTCTACTCTTAACAGATTTTTCAAAGACTGTTTCCTTATTATTGACCAATAAGGAACCCAAATTTCTTTTAATCATACTTATAATTATTACATTATATTTATTCAACTTTTTGCAAATCTTGTTACCCATTTTGGGGTAAAAAAGTTAATTGAAAATAATTTTTGATCATCTACATTCTTAATAGACGAATACACATGCTTTAAGTGGAATCAAGTCAATACCTTACTTTAGTTGATTTATAATTTTGAACAATGTTCCAACAAGTGTTAAGCAAGCAATTGTCAATTGACCTAAATTAAACTATTCTAGTATTTCTATAAAAAAATTCAATATTCAAGGAGCTTCTTAAATCAGATATTCTATCATGAAAATTCCTAGAAATAGATGCAAATAATGAACAAATATGATACGGATTTTCCCATAGTTTGCATATCTTAATAAAAATTAATGTTTGATTTATCATAGTTCGCATAAGATAAAGACCTCTTCTAGGTCAAGTTTACTAGTGCTCTAATAATATTTATATTTCATAAATTTGTAGTACCTACATATCTAATATCATCTATTTATAATTTAAATGTACTGCTTTTATATGTAGGTGATACTCTTCTCACGCTTTAATGCACCTATGTTTGTTCTATAATTGAGATTTTATCTTATTTATCGAAATAATTCTGTTTTGAAGAGTTTGGTTAAATATTATGAGTATTATTTCATGTTACACTGTCTCCATATGGAGATAAATGTTGATTGCATCCATCATTCAATTTATAACTTGTTAAAATAATTTCATGTAGTCACACTCGTTTACTTTATTTCCATTGTTACAATCAACATTATTACTGCCATCTACAATATAATCGAAAGTTTTCTAGATGTTAGTGAAATAAACAATTGAACTACCTGAAGATATTCCAAGATAAATTTTAACACCTCACCTTCTAAAAATTTCCTACGTTCTAAGCATTTACTTACGATCAGATTTTTTAAGGAGTCTAGTAGATATATTGTCTATTTAACAAGAGAATATATACCAAGCTAGTTAGTCGAGTATGTTAGGTACGCTGGCTAGCATTTGGGAGGTCTCGGGTTCAAACCCCGGGGCCGACTGGTCTGCCATGAGTTTTTCTCAGAGGTTTCCTCATGGTAATGTAAGTCACTGCTTGCAAACTTATAAGGCGAATGCATGGCCAGTATTAATCCTCTGAACCCTACCCACACTTCCTATGTTCCATAAATATCCCGTCTCACCTATCCTTAATGCACTTGTACATACAAGTGTATCCTCTGATCTGGCTGAAGGAGTTAATCCCAAACTCAAGCTGCCCGCCTCCCTGACACATACTTCAGGGAGGAATGAAACACGTGTGTTTCCTTTCCTTCAAGAGAATATCTCAATTCATGAGGCGCTCCCCCAGATTGAGTTAGAGGGTTGAATTGAGTTGATGCAAGTGATTTTCGATTAGTTTCTTTTACACATGCAATTTTTATGTTTACGTTTTAAGCGTTTTAGAGGATTTTCAAGCGTTTTTGCTGGTGTTCAAGCTATATTCTTCTCTTCAGCCATCAAATTGACTTAGAAGGTTAAACATTTGTATGTAAGAAAGAACAAAATTAGGGGAATATACGCCCTTAACGACGGACTTCTGGAAAAATATATTTGAAATATTTCTGCAATATATTTCCGAATAGTTTAAAAAAATACATAAACAAATATTTCGAAATATGGCGTGGTGTTAGGGCATCTATTCAAGGAATTAATACAACAAAATATTTTTAAAATACAGATTTCATGAAATTATATTTTGTCAAGCTATATAAATTGTCTCAGTATTATCGCGTTAAATAACCATTATTAAATAAGTATTATTGAAGCTAATTTGTTCTACTTTAGAATATAGAGATATTAGAATATAAGTCCTTGCTAGTTGGTAGGTAAACACGTGGTTCATGCAAACAAACATGGTTCGACTTGTTTATGGTTGTCTTCAGAGCAAGTGTGCCGGCATCGTCAACAAACAACGATAATAAAATCTATAAAACGAATGTTCGTTACTTTCATGTGCTTGATGGCTGTGGTATACAATGACCAGTAGAATTATAATAGCAATGACAAACTTATTACTTCTAATTGACTGTTGAACATTGAGGTTTTGTCATGTTCATTTTGTTGTTTTTTTGAGTCTTGTTCAGATGTAAGTTAGAAAAAATTTTATGTTATGTTGTAAGGTAATTTTTATATAATTTTAGCATCCTGAAGAAGAACCGCTTAAGGTTCGAAATATAGATGTATTGACGAATGACTTTCGTTTATTAATTGCCCTTTTAACTAATTGCCGAGAACCCAAAGAAAGTACAATTGATGTTTTGATTACACTGCAACACTCCTCTCAAGATATATATATATATATATATATATATATATATATATATATATATATATATATATATATATATATTATTATCAACTTATAATACCTATTTATACTAGAACTACTGCCAACTAGGATATTCAGATTCCTCTTTGTACTGAAAGTCAAACACAGAAAATTAGTGAAAATTTTACATATACATCTTAAATATCTAAAAAATGAATGCAGATTATAAAAGAGATCAAAAAGTATATAAATATTAACTATGAAATATTGGAAAAATTTTTTGACTGACAGTTATTTTTTCCTAAATGATCTACTTCTTCAATTACCAATCAATCGATTATTAATTATTAATTTGTTATATTATACCTGGTATCTGTGTATGTATTTATATATAGGAATTATATTTTTTGTCAACCTAAAATAATGAAGAAAATTGTCAACATTCCAATGCAAGCTGAGCTTAGGTTACTCCCTATGATTTAATATAAATGACGAATGTTTACACAATATTATCCGAATAAAAGCTATATATATATATATATATATATATACAGAGTGGCCACTTTTTTAATGGGATTGTATTGGTAACTTTTAAACCATAAGAATTAGAAGGTTGGTCAAATGGAGAAAAAGTTGCATTCATAGAAGCATTGTCAAGCAGTTCAAACAAATCGAGATTATCAGGGCCGGTTATTGAGATATCATAAGAAAAGTAAATTCTGTCATTTTGATTTTTCCTTTTTTCCCACTTTATTTTGAATATTATCAAAATATTTTATAGGAATTTTTTATTCCACAGTAACTTATCCTCAATTTGACGTAATCAGATTTCGTATCCAACGTTTCGTACGCTCTGTTGTACCAATTTTTATTTGTGGGCATATCTGAAAAATAAAATTTATGATACTCCGAACCCGACAATAGTGATTCCTCGCGAGAAGATTGAGAATGTATTGGAAGGTATTTAAAGAGACGAACTAAGCAAATGTATAAGAAGTATGGGTTCCAGAACCGCAAAGTGCATTTTACAAAATGGTGGACATTTCGAACACTTACTTCATTAATGTTCATTATTTACTTTCGAATAATCATTTAATTTGTCTTTCAATGAATGATAGTTTCGTTTAATTATTATGAATTAGGTTTTACACCTCTTGAAATTTGTAAATAATTATTACATGTTGCTTGCTTTGATTCTGTAACGTTCCATTCAGTTTGAGATGAGTAAGTTGATTTTCTTATCGAAATGTATTGCATGTTGTTAATTAAACTGAAGGTAAATGTAATACAGATCCGACCCAAAGAAATTTGGATAAGGATCAAAATCACCTGAAAATCAACTTCGAATGACATTGTATGATATGTCGTTGAATTCAGCGTTAAAAGTTATTTCGAAAAGTGTCATAAAATATGCAGGTCCGTATTGAAAAAAATGAGGTTGAGGGTGGCCCAGATCGTACGAAACGTTGGATACGAAATCTGATTACGTCAAATTGAGGATAATTTACTGTCAAATAAAAAAACTCCTGTGACATTTTTTGATGATATTCGAAATAAAGTGGGAAAAAAAGAAAAATCAAAATGACAGAATTTACTTTTCTTATGATATCTCAATAAACGGCCCTGATAATCTCGATTTGTTTGAACCGCTTGAACATGCTTCTATGAATGCAACTTTTTCTCCATTTGACCGACCTTTTAACTCTTATGGTTTAAAAGTTACCAATACAATCCCATTAAAAAAGTGGCCACTCTGTATATGTATATATATATATATATATATATATATATATATATATATATATATTTTATAATAGATTAGGAGTGTTTGTTCTTGTGTTTGGTAGGTTCTTTAAACAAATCAACTTGTTTTTACTTTCTCCTTGTTCATTATGGTTTGACGTTTCAGCTGTAATTGCGTTAATCAGAAAACATGAAAATAGGCAGAAATTGTTCTCCCTTTATATTCATAACAACTTCTGTCTATTTCCATAACTAGCAGGTAATTAAAATTTTATCTTTATATATCTATATATTTGAAAACGGGAAGAGATATCGATTGGAATGTATTCAGGTATTCTATAGACGATTAAATTTTATCTATTGGTGATATAAAATATGGGGTGTCCCATTTAAGTTAAACAAGTTTAGTGCCGTTTAAAGATTGCAATTATTTTACCTTTATTTTCACACACCAAGACTAAGTTAGTCAATATTTCACAAGTGCGACATGAAGTTTGTTCCAGTTAGTAGGCCTTATCATTAATTTGGTTGAAAACAAGAAAACACTAGTTGAGAGTTTAAGCGTTAAAACTGATACTACATTTTTACAAAATACGAGATATTTCAAAAACCATAATGTTTAGGTGAATTAAGCCTCAATGAAACTGGCATTTGTTTTCATCGTTAAATCCAAAAATGAAATAATATACAGGATATTCCATTTAAAAAATAACAACCTTAATACTTGTCGTGTTTTTGGCACACCCTGTACAACATGAAAATATATTTTAAATGTAGTCCTGCTAGGTCCCTATCCATTCTAAAGAAAAAGCTTTTATGAAATCAAATATTTTAGCCATAACTCTGCGTGTCGAATAACGTGAATAACCTTGTATATATATATATATATATATATATATATATATATATATATATATATATATATATATATATATATATATATATATATATATATATATATATATATATATATATATATATATATATATATATATCTATATATATATATATATATATATATATATATATATATATATATATATATATATATATATATATATATATATATATATATATATAATTATGTTACAAATGAAATAAAGATTTTTCCCATTTACACCATATTTTATTCAATTCCTCATAATATAAGTTTTGGCAGGCGAAATTGAGCGTTTTAATGTGCCAAGTTCCATTCGGAACATTTACTTCACTGCTACCCCTGATACATTATGTTATAGTAACATACAATTTATCGTGTAACGCAGTGGTGCAATTTGTAACTGTACATCAATTTTATTTCGAGATGTCGCACAAAAAATCGATACAGTGATTCAGATTAACTTCGAATAAATTAGCATAATACAGCAAGTACAATGGAAACTATCAAAACAGCCATTGTAGATATTAAATTGGCTATTGCGATTGATTATTTATTATTCATTGAGGCGGTGTAGTAACAAATTATGAATCAGCCAGACGGAACTCTGAGTACTTTTAAATCACCTGTTGGTATCTCGATACCCGTCAGGAACGTACTCGATTAATGTTTCTGCCATAGGCTATAAATAATAAAGTGATAAATGTTTTCTATGTTTGGTAAGTTTGGTTAATGCTTCTTCAATTATGTAACACGGATTTTCAACTTGATTGGATAATATAAAGATTAGATAATGCCCTTTTCCAAATTTCTCAATTTTTTACGCTGAATTCTGGATTCTGTTTCATGATTAGGCATTGTTTTTCTTATTTTTTTAAATCAAGCTTTTCAGATTCAGTATAAGAAAATATTTTTTTTAATATCTCGAAAACTTTTCAAATGTCCTAACCTTCATGATGAATTAAATTACCATTTTAAATGCAAAAAATTGCCTTTTTCCGCGAACGTCAAAAAATTACGAATTTTTTAACCTCAGTTCTTAATGTTGAAGTTTGATTTCACAGACGTCATTTTGTTTTTACTTTTTTGTCCGGCCGTGAGCGTACAAAAAAGTACACTTTTTTGTACGCTCACGGAAATTTCAAGAACGTCGGGCGGCATACAATTGGGTTCCGAATCAGACATAATGTAATCTGTAAGAAAAATTTCATAATTTTTACTACAAGTTATTTCTTAATACTCGGGTACTTACCAAAAACGCACAGTCTTATAAGGCTGCGGTTATAGTGGATGCGTTTTCTGGCGACCAACTAGTCGGACGTACACGTCAGATCTCGCAGGAATGAATCAAATAAATAATAATGTATTCACTATGGTTATAGTACTTGCGAATCGGTCGTCAGATGACGTTAGAAGTCGTTCAAACGCTTTGATATTTCATGCGACTTTGTGCGAACGTCAAAATGGATTAAAAAAATTAAATAATAAGAAAACAACTTGTCTAAAAACCACAAAATGAAAATAACTTTTATTATTTTCATTTTGTGGTTTTTAGACAAGTTGTTTTCTTATTATAATTTTTTTAATATAAATATGAACTACCACAGAGTTGATTCATCGTCCATCGAATTTATTGTCAAAATGGATATTGAAAAATTGATATCATTAGTTTTTGAAAATAAATGTTTATGGGACATGAACCAGAAATGTTACCACAATGGAGAGATTTCCCGTCAAAAATTAAAAATGAAAGGTTTTTGGAGACATTCTAAAATATTTTACAAACTTATTAGGTTCCTCCAATAAATCTGGAAATAACGTATGACACTCTCCGTGAATTTGCCTGGATATAAATACTTTGTTGACATATTCACTTTTTCCCGACAGTAATAAAACTTTTAATAGCGGACTTTCTACATACTGAAAATATTCTTCAAAATTATTATTGTTGATATCCATGTTTTATGTAAGTTACGAATGACAGTCTAGGTGCGAACACAGAACAAAATACGCATTGACTATAACCACCGTTGTCTGACTATCAGTTCTGACGTGTACGTCCGACTAGTTGGTCGTCAGAAAACGCATCCACTATAACCGCAACCTTATGTAAATTACGAATGACAGTCTAGGTGCGAACACAGAACAAAATACGCATTGACTATAACTACTGTTGTCTGACGAATAGTTCTGACGTGTACGTCCGACTAGTTGGTCGTCAGAAAACGCATCCACTATAACCGCAGCCTAATGCGTAGATAAGTGACTTTAAATGTTTCTGACAATTATTTTGTTGAATTGTCAAATTTGTTTTGCCTTGACAACTACAAAACCAGTAAGCAAAGCTATCCAGTTTTACGTTTTTTCACATCTAATCCTTTTTAAAAATGTCACAAAAAGTATCACTTTTACTCCTAATAAAAAAATATACTATTTTTCCAAATTCCACATTTTTTATCTTGAATTTAGTTTTCCAGCTTCAGGATTAGAAGTTGCTTTATATCAAAACTATCATTTTTTTTTAATGAAGCTTTTTAGTTACAGTATGAGAAATTGCCTTAATTTAAATGTATTAACCTTTATTTTCTTAACCTATTTCCTGAATGAAGGTTTCCATCTTAAGGATTAGAAATTGTCTTTCACAAAATTTCTAGAAGTTATTCTGAATTAAAATGTTTAGCTTCGGAATTAGAAATTGCTATTCATAAAATTCTTCATTCTAAAATGAGAGTTCGAGTTTTCGAGGGAGGAGGTGGCCCTTTTCTAAACACTCAACATTTGTTCTGAATTAACATTTAGAGTCTTAGAACTGGAAATTGTATTTTTCCTGATTTTTCATATTTTTTACAAAAATTAAGCTGTTCAGTTTCACTATTGTGAATTTCACAATTTTTTCGATATATTGAGCTAACACTAATAAATTTAGTGATTTTTGCTGCAGATACTAAATAAGAAATATATTCTTTCATAAATTAAGAGCAACTTATATGATATTATATTATCAGCAGTTAATGAGTTAACAAATCAAACTTTAAGCAGTGATCTAGGAATCTCATTTTTGGGAGAGAACAGATTATATATTGATGACTTAAAACCGAATATATTCATTTACAACCTGAATTTTTAAAAAATGTAAATGAATAGAGACATCAATTACCTTTCAAGATCTCTATGAAAGTAAATATTTTGGAATATTTTTAGTTAGTTATGCGAAATCTCAATATTTATTTTCAGGTAATTACTAAAAGTATCAGAGTCTTTGACAAATATTTCAATGCTCCTTTTTTATTCTTGGAACACAAGACCATATATGTATTTCAATCAAATTTTAATGGTACAGTTCCTACTATTGCTCTTATACTTGCTATAAAATTATCAAACCCACGTAGATCAGTTCAAATTGTTACTACTTCTGTTTTTTTTGTATACAATGGCGCCCGCAGAAGGGCGTCCCCCTTGGAAATTGGAAAAGTGGATAGAAATGAAAATCAGTCTGACAACAAAAAATTTAGAAAAGAACATTTCGTAATTCATTCCAGTGGCGTAGATAGGGGGGGATCAAGGGGATCAATCCCCCCCCATGAGCCTACGAAAATTATAATAGAATTGAATAAAAGTCTTCGTATCTACGTATCTAAGTATATATGAAATTTATTATGCACTAGCACCTCTTTTGGTATTACGTATGTGCGATTATATGAAAATCATCTAGATATGTTTTCGTGACGACTGTGCAATTGTGTGTGCAATATCTACTTATAATTTCAACATTATAATTAATCAAGAAATTGAATCGTTTATCTAATTTTGGGTGAAGTAACTAGTAGTTTTGAGCATATTCTATTCAATGTTCAATCAGTAAGTTTAATCGGTCACTTTGAGCAAAAAACGTGTTTAAAAAAGTTCAAATAGGTTTAATAGAAATTTTTTATTTCGAAAGAAAGTCAACCAGAATCACCTTGCACTTCTTCTCTTTATATATTGTATACTGTAGGTAATTACTATTAAACAAAACTGCTCGAGCTTTTGTTTAATGGTGTAGTATTATATCTAGAACACGAGCACTTTTGTTTAATAGTACCTATAGGTAGTATAAAATTTGGAAAGAAAAGAAGTGCGAAGAGATTTTGATTGACTTCTTCCTTGGTAAATAAAATTTTCCATGTCACACTGTGTGACTGATTAAATTTCTGTTTACATAGAATATTTTCAATCATTATTTAATATTTCAAATATTTTTTGAGGTAGAGTAGGAATCAAAATATGAGTAACTTTTGGCTTTGACAATTTAATTACTCCATAACATTTTGAAGTAAATAATTTTTTCTGTGATAGCGTTCAATCCATTTCTGGACTTGGAGAAAGATTTACTAATCATGAGAATATAGTCTAGTCAACAAGGGCTTTTTTTGTTCAATTTTGTTCATGAGTCTCGGAGAAATATGAACAAGGTGTCATTCGATTCGAAAGAGCATGAAGATATTTTTTGAAAAAATTTAAGTTCCGTTCTTGAAAATTGTAAAAGTTATAATCAATTTACTGAAAGAAAAAATTATCTCAAAAATTAATTGATATTTTCGATATCTAAATACATATACAAAAAGAGGAAACTTTCTAAAAGAAAGTCTCCCGGAACTGTAGGATTAATATTCATAGTTTTCTCAGAGTAAAAATACGGCCGACAACGGGTAGTCTGGCTTGCGAAAGTAGCACCCATTTGGGACACTAACAATAAACATTGTTTAACTATTTTAAATATTAAATTAAGGAATGAAAAATTTCAGGTTCTTACTGGATAGTTAAATGAACAATAATCCAGTGACAAAACATTTTTATCGCGATTTTTCAATTGGTTATGCAATAGTTTTTTTGCTGCTTGAACAAGAACATTGCAAGTGTAATAACTGTTAAACTATAGATCTGAAACTTTTTTCCTTTCTTGGAGCTAGTTTCAAAAAAATGCAGAATAGATTCCTGTTGAAAAAAATTTAATTTTTCAGTTTTGTATTAACAATTTACGCACTTTAATTATTCATAACATTCTTTTCTTGATTCTCTTATAAACAACGCATTTGTTTAAAACAATTTTTTAAACAATAGGAGATGAATATTGAAAAAACCATTTCCATGTAGCTTCCGATAATAAAAAACGGATCATTAAAATTATAAAAAAAAATTAATTTTGATTTTGCAAAACTATACCTACGTAAATTGTCAATAAACAACTGAAATCAATGGGGATTTACTCTGAAGCCTTATAATAATAGCTCCAAGAATAAAAAATAATTTCAGATTCATAGTGAACAGTTATCACACTTACAATTTTCATGTTCAAGTACCAAAAAATTGTTAATTAACTATTGCATAACTAATTCAAAAATCGCTATTATTGCTGGATTATTGCTCATTCACCGATTTAGTAACTGTCTGAATTTTTCATCCCTTAATTTTCATATTTAATATGGACAAATGATTGTTGAAGTGTCCTAAATGGGCGTGACTTGCCCAAACCAAATTACCCGTTGTCGGCCATATTTTTACCTATCTGAGAAAATTATGAATATTGATCCTACAGTTCCAGTAGTTGGGTCTTTTTTCTGGGAAATTTCCTCTTCTTTTCGAATCTTCCTCCAGATTTCAAGAATCTCTATTAATTTTTGACATATTGGCAAAGAACCAAACCCCCTTTTTTTCAGTATATTGTTTACTTTCACAATTTTCGCGAGCGAATTTTAATTTTTCTCAAAAAACGTCTATATGCTATTCCGAATCGAGTGACACCTTGCTCATATTTTTCCGAGACTGCTGAGAAAAGTTGAACAAAGAAGCACTTTTTGACTAGACTAAATATATTAGAAAGATTTTCGATGTTTTTCAAGCATGATTTATACGAAATTGACAAAGCAGTTGATACATTCATCAAAACTGATGAGTTTTATCAAAATTTTTTACTGTCACACCTGCTGTTCTCGTAACTTGAAAGTGTGGAAGAAATATTTAATTCGTAAAGGCGATGTTGCCTAAAAATTCAATAATAGAGCTTGATGATTGCCTAGAAATTTTTTTTTCGAATATCAATATGTTGTTCAGAATATTAGCTATGCTGCCGGTATCGACGTTTGAAGCGAATAGAAACGATTCAAAGGAGCACGATAAAAGAAGTGGACTTGTAATGACCCTTCTGAATATATAAAATTCATTGCAAATTAAAAACTCTAATTTTTTGTTTTTGGCTGCTCTGGCAATTCATCGTGACATTGGAATCACAGCTGACGAAGTCATGAATGTCGGAAAACGCCGAAAACTAGATTTTCTTCTCTAATTTTCCCAAGAATATGTTCAATGATTTATATATCCAATTCAATATAATTCAATTTTTCACTAATTCGTGATAAATTTTTTCCAATTCAAATAATTTGAATTTTTTGCAACTTAATTCAATTTTTCTGCTTATTTTGTACTATCTACATGAAAGATTATTTTTATCAACAAAAGTAGAACTTTAGAAGAAAAACTTATGAAATTTTGCACTGTCATATCCCCCCCCCCCCATCGCAAAAAGCTATCTACGCCACTGATTCATTCTAATCTTTTTTATGTTATGTTCGAAAATGGGTTATCTGAAAACGAAACAAAGGTTTCTTATTTTATTTTTTATCTTCAACTGAGGTACATTGTAGTTACATTTCTAATAAACTTAAAATTTTGAATTGATGTGGTTGGTTCAAAGCGAAAACAATATTATTAGCAAAACGCCTCGTCATAGAGTCAAATATAATAATCAATCCAATCGAACATGCGTTTTTCTTATAATGATATCAATCTTTAAATAGATATTCTTATGAATTAAAAAATTAAATCCTAAAAAAATCCAGGAGAGTTCATGGAATTTTCCCTTTTTTCGTAGGATAATCCATACCTCTCAACCTCTCTTGTGTCACGTCATCTCGCCCCCCTACCTGGAACAGTTCCTGCGGGCGCCTATGCGCATTCATCTATTTATTGGGTAAAATTTTCTTTATTTGCACCATACCCAAATATTTTTCAGTACTCTTTTTCTCAGATGGTTTTCTTGGAATAATGTTAATGTTAATTTTTTTTCAAAATGGACAGTCTTACTTAAGACGTTTATGGAGTCACTTAAAGTGAATAAAAAAAATGAAGGACACCCTACTGCGTAGCACTAGGAATGATAAAACCCCTCGGCGCATGTGCATGTCGTCAATATTTTCTGAATGTACCTATTATATAAATTAAATAACAATGAAAGTCGATTTTACGATTGAAATGAAGGAAAATTGCAATAAATGTATTAATAAGTCGATATTACGAATAAAATCCGTGAAAATTTAGCCAAAAAATTCATTGTTTGACTGTCGAATTTGAATATCCTATCCCGGCTCATTTTGCTGCAAATTATGAATCAAATTGATAAGATATCTCTATGGATGGGAAGCAGACACAGACGCAGAATCAAGCTGAAGCTATCAACGTCGCTTGGTTACCGTGGCACACAGAGCACTTCGACGCATGTTTTGTAGGACCTAGTACATATCGACCTTGGCACATGCGCATATCGTAATGCTTATCTAAAAAACGCTATAATTTTTTATTCTTCGTTGGTAAAAATTGGGAATTCAAATTCCCTAATGAAATCATATGTGTTTTATCGATATCCGTTGAAATTTTTAAAATCGGGCCAGTTACCAACTTTTTGTCGTGAGACTATAACCCCTTTAGCTTCGCCTCGGGGTAATGAATCAGACCTTTCAATTTAATTTACATAGCATAAACTGATCAAAACCGTTTATAGCCGGGAAATTATAATTTTCTATTTAATAATTGGACATGTTCTCGTTTTAACAAAATATATAAATCCGCCTCTGTTTTTCTCCGTAGTTACTTCTGGTACACAATTCCTTGGCCACACCCGCATTCACCAACTATTTATTTTATAATTGATTCAAATTATTTATAATAATAAAAGCAATGGTCGAATAAACACCGCACAAACTGCCGGCTTCTATGAAATGACACTCTGGTTCTCCATTTTATTATCGGAATGAACCGTTGGACGAGATATAAGCGAGGTACATGGGCACTTGATGAAACAATATCAATTCCAAGTGTTGAAACTACCAATAAATTTTCCGATTGCTCTGGGCTCAGGTGAAAATTTAACGGTCAGGGGCGTGGACGGAGCACGAATACTGTTAGGTAATAGATGAAAGAATTTTTACCCGAAGTTAACAATTCAATGTGAGGAAACATGATTGAATTGAAAGATATATCAAAATAATTGATCATATGAAATATATTAATCAAATCGTGTGAAACACTTGGCTTGTTTTCACTAAAATTAGTGAAATCAAGCCAAGTATTTTATTAATAGGCCAGTCAATTGAGATACTCAATTGACAATAATTCCAAAAGTGTTTAAACTTTAATGTAGGGTCGGGAAGGAGGTAAAAACAAAATATGAAATTTTGCAACCTTTTCCGAAGTCCGGAAATTGCAATAACATTGAATTTTGCCTTATGCTTGTGAAAAAAATTCCAATACTTTCTGCAAACTTGGAGTAGTATTAAATATATTATTTCATGTATCAATGTATTTCATGTATCATGTATCAAATTTGCAACCAAATTAAGGGCACGGAACATTTTTTCATTCAAAATTATCGTTTTTCTTTGATAAACTGACCAAAAAAAATTCTACAAAGTTGACAGATACTTCGTTAAAAATAAACCGAACAGTTGTATAAATTTGCAACCTTTTACGTTGACAGGAACAAGTTTATTTATAATTTTTTCAATTCGCGGTCATTTTTTCAAGCTAGATGATCTCGAAATAATTACAAAAGTTTTGAAATTTGGTTGCAAATTCAGAAAACATCTATTCTGATGCATTTGCAAATTTGCAACCTTGTACGCGGTACGGAACATTATGCAATTAGCAAAAATATAAAAATCCAAAAATCATATTTTTGCAAATTGCATAATGTTCCGGACCGCGTACAAAGTTGCAAATTTGCAAATGCATCAGAATAGATTTTTTCTGAATTTGCAACCAAATTTCAAAACTTTTGTAATTATTTCGAGATCATCTAGCCTGAAAAAATGACCGCGAATTGAAAAAATTATAAATAAACATGTTCCGGTCAACGTAAAAGGTTGCAAATTTATACAACTGTTCGGTATATTTTTCCGAAGTATCTATCAAGTTTGCAGAACTTTTGGAATGTTTTTTGGTCAGTTTATCAAAGAAGAACGTTAATTTTGAATTTAAAAAAATTATAAATAGACATGTTCCGGTCAACGTAAAAGGTTGCAAATTTATACAACTGTTCGGTATATTTTTCCGAAGTATCTATCAAGTTTGCAGAACTTTTGGAATGTTTTTTGGTCAGTTTATCAAAGAAGAACGTTAATTTTGAATTTAAAAAAATTATAAATAGACATGTTCCGGTCAACGTAAAAGGTTGCAAATTTATACAACTGTTCGGTATATTTTTCCGAAGTATCTATCAAGTTTGCAGAACTTTTGGAATGTTTTTTGGTCAGTTTATCAAAGAAGAACGTTAATTTTGAATTTAAAAAAATTATAAATAGACATGTTCCGGTCAACGTAAAAGGTTGCAAATTTATACAACTGTTCGGTATATTTTTCCGAAGTATCTATCAAGTTTGCAGAACTTTTGGAATGTTTTTTGGTCAGTTTATCAAAGAAGAACGTTAATTTTGAATTTAAAAAAATTATAAATAGACATGTTCCGGTCAACGTAAAAGGTTGCAAATTTATACAACTGTTCGGTATATTTTTCCGAAGTATCTATCAAGTTTGCAGAACTTTTGGAATGTTTTTTGGTCAGTTTATCAAAGAAGAACGTTAATTTTGAATTTAAAAAAATTATAAATAGACATGTTCCGGTCAACGTAAAAGGTTGCAAATTTATACAACTGTTCGGTATATTTTTCCGAAGTATCTATCAAGTTTGCAGAACTTTTGGAATGTTTTTTGGTCAGTTTATCAAAGAAGAACGTTAATTTTGAATTTAAAAAAATTATAAATAGACATGTTCCGGTCAACGTAAAAGGTTGCAAATTTATACAACTGTTCGGTATATTTTTCCGAAGTATCTATCAAGTTTGCAGAACTTTTGGAATGTTTTTTGGTCAGTTTATCAAAGAAGAACGTTAATTTTGAATTTAAAAAAATTATAAATAGACATGTTCCGGTCAACGTAAAAGGTTGCAAATTTATACAACTGTTCGGTATATTTTTCCGAAGTATCTATCAAGTTTGCAGAACTTTTGGAATGTTTTTTGGTCAGTTTATCAAAGAAGAACGTTAATTTTGAATTTAAAAAAATTATAAATAGACATGTTCCGGTCAACGTAAAAGGTTGCAAATTTATACAACTGTTCGGTATATTTTTCCGAAGTATCTATCAAGTTTGCAGAACTTTTGGAATGTTTTTTGGTCAGTTTATCAAAGAAGAACGTTAATTTTGAATTTAAAAAAATGTTCGTACCTTTAAATTGGTTGCAAAGTTGATACGTAATATGAAAGAATATATTGAATACTACTCCAAGTTTGCAGAACTTTTGGAATTTTTTTCACAAACATAGGGCAAAATTCAATGTTATTGCAATTTTAACAATGCTCCGGTCGTCGGAAATGGTTGTAAAATGAGATTTGTTCCTTTCTATATGTAGCATTCACTTGACCAAAGCTTAAAAACTTTTAGAATTATTGTTAAATTTTCGATTTTTAATGTCTGAACTGACTGGCCTATAAATTTGATTAATAATTTTAAAAAATGTTCCACCAAGCCAGCGTTTCTCAAGTTTCCAGGATTCGAATCTTGAAAAACATACTTGTTGGCCATAGTCAATGTCATACATTACATAAAGTGAGCAATAAAAGTTCTTCAATAATTTGAAAAATTATAAAACTTTCCAAGGGATCTGGTTATACGTATTCCGCAACGCAAATTCTACATTCACAATCCAACGGTGAATCATAGAACACGTGAAGTCACCCCGACTCAAAATTTGTATACAGCTGTTTCGATCTTATTAGATCTCATCAGTGCAGCTTATTTGACTGGGAGAGAATTAACAAATTTCTGATAGTTCCCCAGTACAAATTGTGACCGAGCTACTATTTGGATAACAACCCAGAACGCCCTCCACCAAAGATATTGGAAACCTATCACTTAGATCGAAAATGCAGAATTCCTTCGCGAGAATCCGTACTACCTGACATGAAAATATCTACTCCGCAGCAGTGTCCAAGGGAGCTAGCTTCCTTGGAAAGTTGTTTGATAATTTTTAAATTCATTTAAGAATTTTCCTTGTTCATTTTATGTAATGTATGAAATTAACTATGGTCAACAAGTACGTTTTTCATGATTTGATTGTTGTATATTGCGAATATCGCTGCTAGTATTTACGGAGTGCACTCTCGTGAGTATGTCTAGAGGTTTTGAAAAGGCTACCTTAGCGTGCTTTGGAATCATATACGCCAGTGTTGCAGAGTAGATATCTTCATGTCAGGCAGTACGTATTCTCGCGACGGAATTCGGGATTTTTCTATCATTATTTTGGATTATCCAGATAGTAGCTTAGTTACGATTTGTATTGGGGAACAATTAGAAATTTGTCAATCCACTCCGAGTCAAATAAGTTGCACTGATGAGATGTAATAAGATCGAAAAAGCTGAATTCAGATTTTGAGTCGGAGTGACTTGACGTTTTCTATCATTCATCGTTGGATTGTGAATGTAGAATTCGCGTTGCGAAATACTTATAACCAGCTCCCTAGGAAAGTTGTTTGATAATTTTTTAAATTGTTGAAAAATTTTCGTTGTTCACTTTATGTAATGTGCTTTTAGGATTTAATTTTCAATTATAATTTTCCTGGCCCCCTCCGTGTACGATAAAATATATAAAAAAATAACGTATTTTGAGTTTTTTGGCTCTAAACCTACACTATAACCTTGCTTGGCTATCAGTAAGCGGTGATCTTCCCGATTTTTTTATTTTTGTTTTGAATAAAATGACTTGATTTCCGATTTTTGTTTTCCGATTTTATCACTTTGACTGCCACGCCAAATTCAATAAATGTGTCGCTCAGAATACGTGTGTATTTTTTTATAAAAAAATTATTGGGAATAGCTTTCTAACGCTATCTGAATTATACTATATGATAGTTTCCTTTGCAATTAGGGCTTAAGGGAAAGTGTATAAAAAATATACACATGGCGTAGAAGTGAGAAAAAATATAATACGCTCCGTGTATACGTCGATATACACGGTTTTGAAGGTGATATGCACGATTTAGACAGGCGAATCAAAAAAATCGGCCAAATGAGAGTCGGACTCGCGCACGAAGGGTTCCGTAGCATTGACTATGCCCCCCTTGAATATTTATTTTATTTTAATTTTATTATTTATTATCAAAGTAAATATACAATTAAGTATTTTGTGAATATTTCAAGTGCCTACCTGTTGTCATTATTGATGTCGAGCAAAAATAGGCAACAAATGGCGATTGTTGTATGGTAGCACCTCTTAAATATTCATTTTATTTTGTTGTTAGTATATAGTTATAGTTATAGCGGCAACAGAAAAACATAATTTGTGAATATAGCGGTTCTTGAGATACAGACTGGTGACAGACAGATGGACAGACACAGACGGACGGACATCGAAGTCTTTGCAATAGGGTTCCGTTTTTACCCTTTGGGTACGGAACCCTGAGAAGATAGGATTATCGATTTCAAGGAGAAATTGTGCCTCAAGATTATGTCCATGGTGAAACAAAATACTGCTCCCCCTGATCGACCACTTGCACAAGCACAAGAATGTATTCAAGCAGTAAAAAAGTTGTTGTTATCAACGAAATAGATATGTGCCCATGACAGTAAATATGCCATATCTAGAACTAAGTAAGTTACTACTAAGTGCGAAGTATGTTTTGAAAAGTTCCTTTGCTTAGAATGTTTACTCGACAGGCACAATATTTTGCCTAAAATAAATAATAATAATTAGACACATTTTCTTGTATTTTTTACAATTAGTTGTATTTCTAACAATGTATCTATGTTTATAAATTTCCCGACGTAAAAACTACCAATTTTATTTTATTTCACTGTAATGACACAGTTCCTTTAGAATAAAATGAATATAAAAATATTAAAATTTAATCGAAATTCGGCGAGTATGGATAATCGCATGTGTATATCTACTAGAATATACACGTGGCGATCTGGTCCAGGCCACTGTTTATACTCAAATATACACATTATGACACTCAAAGTGTTTAGGCCCCTACACACGGGCGTCGATGTCTTGATACAACAACGTGCATCCAAAAACGTGTAACCAATAATGTTAACGTGTATGCAAAAAATGCACAACCCGAATGATGTTATTGATGTTCTCTGAAATCCCTTGAATTTTTGGATGCGCATTCCAACGAAAACTTGCAAGAGTCAACGAGTGGAGGCGATTTACCGTGGTGTGTGCGTTTTTGAAGCAGTAGCGGTGTTTTAGTATTTTCAAACAATTAGTTACTGCAGTAGGTATTTAAAATAATAAGTTTAATTCAGATTACTCAATACATTTCATATTTTTTGGGTTTTAAAACCAATATTAACATTTAAAAGATTTGTATATTATTCACTAAAAATGTTTGCAGATAGTTTCATTAATATATCTGACTGCAGAAGAATGTCCCGGGAATTTCTTTGGGAATTTTTTGAGTTGTACAGGGGCATACCCTGCTTGTGCCAGACAATATCAAAACACTATTTAGACCGAGATAAAAAATGAAGCATACAAAATATCGATAAAGAAGCTGCAAATCATTCAACCAAATGCTAAAAATAGTACAGTTGTCTCTAAAATCAATTGTCTTCGAGGTGGGTTTCGGAAAGAAAATAAAAAAACAGAGAAGTGATACGGTGAGGGTTTCGGAGATATTATAGTGAAAAATTTTAAATCTTGGTAATTCCTTCCAGTCTCTAGATATCTGAACAATGCAGTTATTGGCGATGTGTCGTAACGTTTTATTAATGGAGTAACCATTACCAAGAGTTACGAATCGGTTGCTTTTTTTAGAAGCCAACCTTTAGACAAGATTCGGGGACGATTTTCATTTTCTTTTTTCGTGCACAAGTGCATAAGTACACTCCACTGTCACTAGAGCTAAATATTCCTCTTGCTCAGACATCTTGCCGAACAGTTTGGTAGACTGGACAAAACTATGGTTCTGTACGTACGTGTGTACGCAATCGGCTTGCGTTTTTGGATGCGCGTCGATGTATCAAGACATCGACTTCCGTATGTAGCCCGCTTTAAAGCGTGGTACTTCAGTAATAGAATTTTTTTGTTTCAATAAATAAATAATTTAGTTTTTATTTCGGTTTGCTATTGAAGCGTGATTTTCCGAACCATAATTTATTCTGTTCGAATCGCATCTCGACTAGATGAATATAGCGCAAAAAATATGACCTTCATTCATTCTCTGCTGCTCTCGGGTTTCCACATTTTGTAAATTTGGCTGTTAAAATTTGATATACTTCTAGCGTATCTAACTATTAACACGTGAAGATATATCCCATATGCCATGTAATGCTGTATAATTATTTCTGCAAGATGACATCCTAGTGGAACAAATAAAGATGCACTCAAAAGAGCATCGAAGTATTGATGGTTGGATTCGCTCAACTTCGAATAGTTAAGATCCAAAGAAAGAATGGAATATGATTTATTATTGTAATATTTTAGCAAAATTTGTTGGAAAATGTATTAGTATAAAGGTCGTTTTTAAAATTTGACAATTTTTATCTGACGACATATGATATTGTAACGTTATAATGTATATGATGACACTACTACTTCAAATTCATTCAATAGAATAGAATAGAAAAACATCTCTGTATCTAGTTTTCATATCACAAAATTCATCCAAATCATAAGGCATCAACATTTCGAATATCGCTTTCTTGAATTTTTTCATAATTGTTTCCTTTCTAATATAATTAAGCAATCTATTGAACATCATCAGGCAATAATAGTTGAATCTGATATATAATAATAAGGAAAATATCATCAAAACAATAATTGAATGAAAGTAATATAAATATTTGAGTAAACATAATATTATAGAGAAAATTGTTCAATATCTTTCATTTCGAACAATTTACGGATTATAAGATGGGGAAATTGACAATAAATTTGAAAGAAATTTATTTTATAATAGTGACTTTTCATTTATTATATTAAAGGCCCATACTGAAACTGTGCAGATTATGCACATATTCAAAATTTGGATATAAATTATATATATATATATATATATATATATATATATATATATATATATATATATATATATATATATATATATATATATATATATATACAATAATATGGTGAAATGTCAATAATATTTCTGCTGTTAGTTCTATACTTTTCCTTTGCATCTCAACTAATAGAAATAGATAACCAGCTTATCTCTAGAGATAAAGTCCTTGAGGAATGATGTGGATATGTTATAATCAAAGTTCTTTTCTGGAAACAACAATTTATTGTCTGGAAGTTGGCCCGCCAAAGTCACTAGCCAAAATATTTTATTAACGGTTTTACTTTCAATTGTGTTTTTATCTCCTTATATTTTACCTGCTGCCGGGTCTGGTTGACGACTGTGGAACACAGAGAATGACTGCAGGCATGTGCCATACCGACAGATGTGTCAAATATGTGAGTTTAAAAAATATTTAAGGATAACGCTTCAGTAGTACCCAAAAGTAAGAATATATATGATAATCCAATGTAACAGTGAGAAGATTGTGGAAATGTTATTTAGAGGCAGATTAAATTAGGCTCTGAAGATGAATTGCTATCCGGTAACAAGTTCCACATAACTCATTTTTACAGAAGATACACATAAAAACCTTCTCCATGAAAAAATTT
>JARQZK010001450.1:730000-765000 GCA_030704885.1 Cynegetis impunctata | reverse complement strand
TAGTTTCGCTCCTGTGTATTACGTGTTTAAAACACTTAATGAAAACTGGCAACGGAAACAAAATATAAATGACGAATAATACAGTCGAGGTATTTCCCATAAAACATAAACGGATAGAGTTGCCAACT
Organism: Cynegetis impunctata; assembly: GCA_030704885.1. Lineage (NCBI taxonomy): Eukaryota > Metazoa > Arthropoda > Insecta > Coleoptera > Coccinellidae > Cynegetis > Cynegetis impunctata. Next base: position 764,872 of record JARQZK010001450.1, on the reverse strand, counting down.
TGGGACAACAAAATAAAACTGACTTACAATACAATCGAGGGATTCCCCGTAAAAAATAAACGAAAAGAGTTAACAACTTCGGAGATTCAAATTCTCTAGTTTTTTATTTCAATAAAAATCAATGTTACGTAGCGCGTTGTTCTATACCCTAATTTTAAATCACTACCACTACTATTTAAATAGAAGAAAAGCAGCTAATTATAGCTAGACGATATCCATATATAATGAATAGTATGATTAGTAGGTAACCTAACCTCACAAATATACGAAAAGCAATTCAATGTCGGTCTGTAATATAAATTTTTTTTGAGCGCCGTTCACTTTCAACCACATTCCTTTAATACAAAATCATCGGGACAGGTCCCTTTCCTATACAAAATGATAAAAGTGAACGAAATTCGATGCATATCACAGGTTATTGTAAATGTCTACTTTTCCGAACAATTCCAAGATGAAAGACCTGGCTCAAAGCGCATTTTAAACCATTTATCCTCAACAATGAAGCGCCTGGGTCACAATGAAGTCTGGTGAGTACATTCGTCCAAAACAAATAGTGCCATATACAAGAAAAAGACAAGGTTGATATTGGGATTGGCCAAGATGAAATAAACACTAGTGACTATGTTGATGAATACTTCCAACAGTATTTGTAGAACAGGTAAATATTTTCATAATTTTTTTGATTTGTTAGCGATGATAAAACTAATGGAAACATTTTTTCAAGTATAAATGTTCTAATTTATTAACATCAACATTTTTATTACTAACATTCAGCCAAAACTAAGAAATATAGATAATTTTGGAATTATGTGGATATAAAAATTAATATATTACGATGTATTGACATGACTAAACTGAACAAGATGAAAATAATAAAAAATAGGTTGAAAATTTCATATGCTGAATTAGAATAGCATACGGAAGGCGCATTATGTACTAAATAAAACCATATCACGCGCATGCGTGGTAATCTAGATTGAATTTTAACAAACCGTCAACAATTTTTGAATAATTATTTTATACCTCTTAACCGTCTGTACTAACTGAAAAATAAACTAAAACTCATTCAAAAATTGTTATATATATATATATAAATATATATATATATATATATATATATATATATATATATATATATATATATATATATATATATATATATATATATATATATATATATATATATATATATATATATATATATATATATATATATATATATATATATATATATATATATATATATATATATATATATATATATATATATATATATATATATATATTACAGTGGCGTAGATAGGGGGGGGATCAAGGGGATCAATCCCCCCCCCATGAGCCTAGGAAAATTATAATAGAATTGAATAAAAGTCTTCGTTTAAACGTATTTAAGTATGCATGAAATTTACTAAGCACTAGCACCTCTCTTGATATTATTTATGTGCAATTATATAACAATCATCTAGATATATCTTTGTGACGACTGTGCAATTGAGTATTGTATAATTTCCGAGCTTCGAACAGTCAGAAGCCACGAAATGGACGCTCGTTATAATTATGGACAGATTGAGCACATGTTAAGTGAATATCTACTCATAATTTTAACATAATAATAAACCAAGAAATTGAATCGTTTTTCTAATTTTGGGTAAAGTAACTAGTAGTTTTGAGCATATTTTATTCAATGTTTATTTAGTAAGTTCAATCGGTCACTATGAGCAAAAAACGTGTTTAAAAAAGTTCAAATGGCTCTAATGGAAAATTTTTATTTCGAAAGGAAGAAGTCAACCAAAATCTCCTCGCATTCTTCTCTTTCTAAATTGTACCTATACTGTATTTACTGTCAAACAAAACTGCTCAAGCTTTTGTGTAGTATTATATCTAAAGCACGAGCAGTTTCGTTTAATAGTATAGGTAGTATAAAATTTAGAAAGGGAAGAAGTACGAGGAGGCTTTGGTTGAATTTTTCCTTCGTAAATAAAATTTTCCATTTCACTTACGTTTTTTGGTCCTATTGACGGATTAAATTCCTGTTTACATTCGAGGAGGGTGACTTTTGCTCATAGAAGATTTTCAATCAATATTGAATATTTCGAATATTTTTTGAGGTAGAGTAGGTATCAAAATATGTTAAACTCTTGGCTTTGATTGTCAATTTGATTACTCCATAATATTTGGAAGTTAATAATTGTCGATTAAGTAAAAATTTTCTTGTGATGGCGTTCAATCTATTTCTGTACATGGAGAAAGATTTAATAATCATGAGAATATAGTCTAATCAACAAGTGCTTATTTTGTTAAACTTTTTTCTTGAGTCTCGAAAGAATATTATGAACAAGTGGTCATACGATTAGGAAGAGCATGTAGATATTTTTTGAAAAAGTTAAGTTCCGTTCGCGAAAATTGTAAACGTTATAATCAATTTACTGAAAGAAAAAATCATCTCAAAAACAAATAGATATTTTTGATATCTCAATGAAGATACAAGAGGAGGAGGATATTTTCTAGAAGAAAGTCTCCAGGAACTGTAGAATTAATATTTATAATTTTCCCAGAGGGGTAAAAATACGGCCGAAAACGGGTAATCTGGCTTGCGAAAGTAACGCTCATTTGGGACACTATAACAATAAACATTATTTAACTATATTGAATATTAAATTGAGGAATGAAAAATTTCAGGTTCTTAATGGATAGGTGAATGAACAATAATCCAGCGACAAAACATTTTTATCGCAATTTTTCAATTAGTTATGCAATAGTTTTTTGCTTATTGAACATTGCAAGTGTGATAAATGTTAAACTATAGATCTGATATTTTTTGCTTTCTTGGAGCTAGTTTCGAAAGACTGCAGAATAGATCCCCGTTAAAAAAAATTTTAAAATTTAATTTTTTAGTTTTTTATAACAATTTACTTAGTTGCAAATTTAAACACTTTAATTAATCATAAATTTTTTTTCAAAAAAACCATTTCCATGTAGCTTCCGATAATAAAAAACGGATCATTAAAATTATAAAGAAAATTTCATTTTGATGTTGCAAAACTACGTAAATTGTTAATAAACAACTGCAAAATTGAAATTTTTCAATTTTTCCAACGAGGATTTATCTGAATCCTTATAATAATAGCTCCAAGAATGAAAAAAAATCTCAGATCTATAGTGAATAGTTATCACACTTACAATTTTCATGCTCAAGTGCCAAAAAATTGTTAATAAACTATTGCATAACTAATTGAAAAATCGCTATTATCGCCGGAATATTGCTCATTCAACGATTTAGTAACTGTCTGAATTTTTTCATTCCTTAATTTTCATATTTAATATGGTTAAATAATGTTTATTGTTGAAGTATCCTTAATGGACGTGACTTGCCCAAACCAAATAACCCGTTTTCTGCCGTATTTTTACCTGTCTGAGAAAATTGTAAATATTGATCCCACAAATCCGGAAGTCGAGTCTTTCTTTTTGGAAAAAAATCTCAATCAATTTTTGAAATATTGGAAAAAACCAAATCCCCTTTTTTGTTTATAACTTTCACAATTTTCGCGAGCGAATTTTTAATTTTCTCAAAAAACATCTACATGCCATTCCGAATCGAGTGACACCTTGCTCTTATTTTTTTGAGAATGCTGAAAAAAGTTGAACAAAAAAGCACTCGTTGACAAGACTAAATATATTAGAAAGATTTTCGGTATTTTTCAAGCATGATTTATACGAAATTGACAAAGCAGTTGATAAATTCCTCAAAAGCGATGAGCTTTATCAAAAATTTCTTACTGCCATACCTGCTGTTCTCGTTAGTTGAAAGTGTGGAAGAAATATTTAATTCGTAGAGGCGATGTTAAGCCTAAAAATTCAATAAGAGAGCTGAATGATTACATAGAAATTTTTTTTTTTTTTGAATATCATGTTGCTCAGAATATTAGCTACGCCGCCGGTATCGAAGTTTGAAGCGAATAAAAACGATTCAAAGGAGCACGATAAAAGAAATGGACTTGCAATGACCCTTCTGATGTATTAAATTCATTGCAAATAAAAAACTCATGTTTGTCCAATTTTTTGTTATTGAAAGGTTTGGCTGCTCTGGCAATTCATCGTGATATTGGAATCACAGCTGACTAAGTCATAAATGGATTCTCAAAAAACGCCAAAAACTACATTTTCTGCTCTTATTTTCCCAGGAATATTTTCAATGATGTATAAATCCCATTGAATAAAATTCAATTTTTCACTGATTTTTAATTAATTTTTTCCAATTCAAATAATTTGAATTTTTTGCAATTTAATTTAATTTTTCTGCTTATTTTGTACTACCTACATGAAAGATTATTTTTATCAATAAAAATAGAACTTTACAAGAAAAACTTATGAAATTTTGCACTAAGTCATATCCCCACCCATCGCAAAAAGCTATCTACGCCACTGATATATTATATATATATATATATATATATATATATAACAAGTAGAGCAGAATTATCGGTATAGTCCGCTTATATGGAAGCAGCCGTTGACACGTATGTCGGACTCTTTGGTCCTCATCAGAACGGTGTAGCCAAGCATTGGATTGAAAACTTGGAGATGAAAATAGCACAACAAACGGAATCCCCTGCTACGGAAGACAATCACACATTTGTGGCTTATTGTTTGAACTCTCCGGTTTTGGAGATTTGGTCAAACTTTGCCACGGAGGCGATTAATGCCATCCGCGAGATCTCAGACCGAGTAAATAAACAACAACAAAGAAATTAGTCGCGGGAAAATATTGAGCAAGTAGAGCAGAATTATCGCTATAGCCCGCTTATATGGAGACAGCCGTCGACGTGTGTTTCGGACTCTTTGGTCCTCATCAGAACATCGTAGCCAAGCATTGGATTGGAAACTTGGAGATGAAAATAGCACAACAAACGGAATCCCCTGCTACGGACTAATTTCTTTGTTGTTGTATATATATATATATATATATATATATATATATCTTAATAAATAAAACAAATAGCTTATAAATAGACAACCAAGTTTCAGTCCTGCTATAATTTTAAATCCAATCCAAAGACCAAAATTTTCTGAGCTGCCACTTACTTTTGTAACTCCCAATAGAATATCTGACATAGAGATACAATATAGAAACTTGTTAAATGTTGTAAAAATTCATATTTGGAGTTTTAGCTCTATTTGCATTTGCTCTTCTAAGCTTACCGTCATCCAATGCATTCGTGGATAGGATATTTTCATTGATGAATATTGTTAAATATAAAATTCGAAACAAAATGATACTAAAAATGTTTAATTCAGCTGTGTCTATTAGATCTCTCTTTGCAATAAATGAGATTTACTGTAAATAATTCGAGCCTAGCATAGCTATATATGCAAAATTTAATTCTGATATGTATCAGTAGCAGAACCAATCGACAACTTCAACCACAGACAAAGATGATGATGATGTAATGATGTTTGGTGTACAGTTTATATAAAAATGAAGATATTTGTAACAGAATCGTGGTTTTGATTGTAATAGTAATTCAAGTAAAAAGTCCCGAAAAGACCTTTTATTGTTTTTTAGACGAGTAGGCAACATGTTTAGTGCACTGTTTTTTCGTGTGAAAAAATCATGATTGCGATTTTGGGCGACAAATTAGCAGCAAAACACGGATGAAATAACTGCTAGAATAAGTGAATTTTATATGCAAAAATACTAGTTACCAATGTTTTCCCGTTAACATGTCGCAACCACGGTTGCGCTTCTGGGCGACAAATCAGCGTCTAAAGTGCGAAACGGCTCTGAAACATCTGGCAACCCTGCTAGTAGCCGCTCGTTTGTCGCTATTTTATTTTAGGATGAAACCGTCAACATGTTTTGCGGGTAAAAAGATGCCGCAAATAAATATTTTTGAGTCAGTTTTACAATGAGGTAGATTTGTTTGTAACTAGGCTAGTTTTATGTTTCAACGCTGATATAATCATTTTTAGTTTGTAATAATTCTGATATCTTTTCTAGAGGGGGCTTAAATAATTCCAGAGGGGGCTCATCCTCCTCTGGCGCACCCTTGGCTACGGCCCTATATATATATATATATATTAATATATATATATATATATATATATATATATATATATATATTTATATATATATATATATATATTAATATATATATATATATATATATATATATATATATATATATATATATATATATATATATATATATATATATATATATATATATATATATATATATATATATATATATATATATATATATATATATATATATATATATATTTATATATATATATATATTTATATATATATATATATATATATATATTTATATTTATATTTATATATTTATATATTATATATATATATATATATATATATATATATATATATATATATATATATATATATATATATATATATATATATATATATATCTATATATATGTTTGTAGATTGTCCATATTTGGGTAGTAAGATGAATCTAATAAATGAAACTATGTTGTCTTCAAATTCCCAAAATTATATTAATTAATGTACAACCGGTTTCGTTGTTTCAGTTACCTGAAGATGTTGTTCTGAAACAAGGAAACCGGTTGTACATTAATTAATATAATTTTGGGAATTTGAAGACAACATAGTTTCATTTATTAGATTCATATATATATATATATATATATATATATATATATATATATATATATATATATATATATATATATATATATATATATATATATATATATATATATATATATATATAGGTATATGATCACTGTATGAAATATTAATTTCTACACGATCTGTCTTATTTGAGAAGTCAGCGTTTCGTGATAAACCGCTCGTGATTTTTAAGCAGTATGAGCTATTTCTCTTCATTCAGATGATGCATAAATTATATTTGAAAAAAAATTATACTAATTAATTTATTAATAATACAAAAAAATTTAATGAACTCAAAACTAGCGGTCTAGTTCAAAAAATGAATGAAATAATAAAAAATATCTACTACCTAATTGAAATAAATTACTGTTAATAATAATATCCATTTATCAATCCAAGGACCACTCTTATGACATCTAAATTTGCATTGAAGCTTTGTCTTCTAACGTTGGCCTCTATTGCTTCTACATTGCACCTTAGAAGGTTGACATAGGCATTTAAAGTATCCATGACCTTTAAAAACGCACGCTATTTTAGCATTTTTGAAAACTATTTTAGGAATTCTAAAACGATAAAAACATTTTATTGTTGATATATGAATTGATTTATTGGTTATGTTTGTGCAAGATGTATATAGAATATATAGGTACTAAATAAAGGGAACAAGGAAAATTCTTCACTAATTTAAAAAATTATCAACTGCCCCGACGTCGGGAAATACTGTGTGAAAGCAGCTCTCTTGGAAAGTTATTTGATAATTTTTTAAATTATTGAAGAATTTTTCTTGTTCTCTTCATGTAGTATACTAAATTTACCATGGTCAACTTTTCATGATTTTATTTAGAATATAGCGAATATCGCGACAAGTATTTATGGAGCGCAATCTAGAGAGTATGTCTAGAGTTTTTAAAAAACGCTAACTTAGCGTGCTTTGGAACCACATACGCCACAGTTGCAGATTCTGCATTTTCGATCTAAGCGGCGAACTGTTGGCTTCCAATATCCTTGGTGGAGGGCGCTCTGGGTTGTTATCCAGATAGTAGTCCCACCGCGATTTGTATTGGGGAACAATTAGAAATTTGTTAATTCACTCCGAGTCAAATAAGCTGCACTGATGAAATCTAATAACCAAGAAGCAGAAGAGCTAGAAGAATTGAATGATGACCTAGTCGAACCGCCCAACTTGCAGGAAATCCAGGATGCCATATAGAAGCTGAAAAACCACAAAGCTCCTGGAAAAGATACTATCACAGCAGAACTCATCAAAGCTGGTGGAGAAGTATTGGAAGAAACCATGCTACAAGTCACCCGAAAAGTCTGGCGTGAAAAACGAATGCCAGAAGAGTGGAACGTAGGGGTTATATGCCCTTTACACAAAAAAGGTGATCAGTTGGAGTGCAGTAACTATCGAGCTATTACACTACTAAACACTGCTTATAAAATACTGTCGCATATCCTGATATCTCGCATAAGGACGTACGCAGAACCTAGAATCGGGCAATACCGCGGATTCCGATCTGGTCGATCGACAACAGACCAGATTTTCGTATTACGCCAGATGCTCGAGAAGTGCTACGAATACAATATCGACACGTTCCACCTCTTCATTGACTTTAAGGCAGCTTATGATAGCATTCTAAGACCAAAGTTATACCAAGCTATGATTGAGCTACACATCCCAAAAACCCTAATTGAATTGACAAAAATGACAATGTCAAAAGTTGTGTGCCACGTAAAGATACAGAATCAAATCTCAGATTCATTTGAAACAACTGCAGGCGTGAGGCAGGGTGACGCGCTGGCGTGTCTCCTGTTTAACATAGCACTGGAAAAGGTATTTCGAGATGCTGAACTGGATACTGGAGGTACTATCTTCAATAAATCATCACAGGCTCAAGCATATGCAGACGACATTGACCTGACCTCGAGAACTCTTCGAAAGGCAAATGAAATCTTTGTGAATTTTGAAAATGCCGCAAGAAATATGGGACTACAAATAAATGCAAATAAGACAAAGTTTATGGCTGCCACAAAAGAGCGCAGGACGAGAGACGCGGGTCAAAATATCACAATTGGAGAGTATAACATCGAAGCAGTGGACGAGTTCGTGTATCTCGGAGCCCTGATAAACCCGAGTAATGATGTCGGCAAAGAAATAAAAAGGCGCATAATGCTTGCCAATCGTTGTTATTTTGGGCTGTCAAAATACTTACGTAAATCGAGTCTTTCGAGAAGCACAAAGATCAGAATTTATAAGACGTTAATTGTACCAGTCCTAATCTATGGCTCGGAAACCTGGACCCTAACAAAAGCAGATGAGATGTTACTATCAACATTTGAACGAAAAATCTTAAGAAATATTTATGGTGCTGTTCAAGAGAATAACGTCTGGAGAATAAGATATAATTTTGAGCTTTATAACTTATACAGAGGGTCTGGAAACAGAGACATAATAACAACATCAAGATTGGCAGGTTCAGATGGCAGGACATGTAGCACGCTATGACAACAACGTGCTTTGAGGCCATACCAACTGGCAGTAGAAGCAGAGGGAGACCAAGGCTGAGATGGAAAGACGGCGTTTCTGAGGATGCCAGGAAAATTGGTGCAGCTGACTGGAAGGTCCTTGCCAGAGACCGGAAAGGATGGCGGACGAGGCTGGAGAAAGTCAAGGCCCTGTAGGGCTGTAGCACTACTGATGATGATGAAATCTAATAAGATCGAAACAGCTGTATGCAGATTGTGAGTCGGGGTGACGATTTCTATAATTCACTGTTGGATTGTGAATGTAGAGGTCTATTTGCGGAATACACATATAACCAGCTCCCTTGGAAAGTTGTTTGATAATTTTTTAAACTATTGAAGAATTTTCCTTGTTCACTTTTTATAGTCTATTAAATTGACCATGGTCAACTTGTAAATGTTTCATGATTTGATTATAAAATTTAAGCTTTAAATAAAGTAACACTATATAAAAATAATTAGGTACCGTATTTAACAGGAAAGGATAGGTACTAGATATGTTTCGTAGTTGTCTTGATAATATGTTTATAACTCGAAACATGTTGACTATCGTTTCCTGTTAAATTCCTATACCTAATTATCTTTATATAGTGAAACTCACGCCAAGTGTTGTTTTATTTTAAAGTTTAAACTTCATTCGTTATATTTTTTCTACTACATTTCTCCCAAATAAAAAAATATGTTTTTAAATTATGTATATAGTTTGAGCAATCCTACCAATCAGTGAGTCGTATCAATGGACACTAGGATTTTAAATCTGTCATAGATACAGAATATTAAATTTACCTTCCAAGGAAGGTAAGTAATACTTCTCTCAAATCAATTTTATAAGAACTCTTGCCACCCAAGTTGTGTATTATATTTCTACTTCAGTTCTGCCATATTAAACAAAAAATATTTTTAAATTATATAATTTGAATAATCCAACTGACATTGACAGAACATTTGTTTGAAAATCACTAGGATTTTGAATTTGTCATTCACACAGAGTATTAAACTTACTTCTCTAGGGAGGTAATTTATACTTCAAGCTCTAAGTGAGGTAAGTGATACCTGGTCAAGAACTCTTGCCTACCAAGTTGTGCATTATATTTTTTCTACTTCAGTTCCCCTAAATAAAAAAAAATATTTTTCAAATTTATAATTTGAGCAATCCAATTGACACTGACAGAATATTTGTTCAAAGTACCTTTTTATTCAACCTACCTACCTAGTAATACTTTCTTCCCTGAAATCATGTTTCATAATGGCATACATATCTACTTACCTAATAGGGAAAATAAAAAAAATATTTCATTAATTACGTTTCAATTTCAGTTATTCATTTTAATATGCATTTCAATCAATTTAAATTTAATTTTCAATCATATTTGGAGATACGTTAATAATTCCTGAAATTTTAAATTAATTTCTTGATTCTTGTAATAATTTATTGAAATAAGATTCTGTATAATTTGTAAAGCATGTTTGAATCTTCAAATATCAGTTTTGTTAATATGCTGTAACATGTTTAGAAATAAAATCAACAAATTATAAACAACTGTCTCTTATCGAGAAGAAATTTTCAGGGTAGGGTTCTTAAACGAAGTCGTTCTTGAAATATTTCTCACATTCTATGAAGTTCAAGTATGTGTATGTTTTCTTTTTTGGCCTCGCCAACGCAGTGCAGACCAGGTAGAGTAAACTAAGGTAAGGTACACCTGCTCTCTTGCAAATCAATATCTTTTTGTGCAAAATGCGACTACAGGTGTATTTGTTAAATCTCGACCAGTTCTTTTGTGTTATACGTTATACTTATGTAAAAAAAAAACAACATTCCTGAACTCATTCTTGAAAAATGGTGCTTAGTTCATTGAAATTTGATTTTTCTATGGCGAAAATATTTCAAGCATTGATATTGTTAAAATTGCGTAAAATAACATATTTGAAGGTGTTAAAGGATTTTCAAGAATTCGTACATTTTCAATTATTTGTGGTTATCCGACATTGAGAATTCTCAAAACTGGTTTCTTCTACTGAAATGAATACATGGGCGTTGCGTTATAGTATCTTGTTACATATGTCAAAATTTGGAAGATTTTTTCATTAAACAATTGAAAAAATAAAAATTTTTACAAATTTAAATTTACACAACAAACAAGTTTTAATGAATTCTCCCATAAATGTAATCATACTGACTGAAAAAAAAATTGATCAAGTTTGATTTAGACCGGCTTTCTATATTTCTAGTGATGCCTATTGCTGGTTTAGATTTCAATTTGGGCTTGTGACTAACTACAAAAATAAATTAACATTTTTAATTATTGTTACTTAACACGTTGGCGACGATGTGCGCCACCGATGGCCCCCAAACGAGCTATCCTTACAGACGAATATAAGTTTAGACTCACATAAAATTTCACGCGTCAAAGATAAGCATTTGATATTGGGGCAACGGCTATAGGAATAGTAAATGTTGCTTTGGGTACCACCGATTGCACACTCGTTCACTGAGATAGGTGTAAGAGAAAAAAACATTCAGGTACATAAAAAATTATGTTTATTTTTTTAAATCATTTCAAACCATGATAGTAATTGAACATGAATTAGTAAGTATGCCTAACTACGAACTCAAAGAACATAAATCTAAATAACAACCTACTAATAAAAAAAAGTTTAGGCTCAAAACAAAAAATCATCAGTCTGAAGTTTAAAAAAATTAACATGAATAAGTATACCTTACTATGTACTAAAAGAACATAAATCTAACTAACAACACTAATGAAAAAAAATTTTATGCTCAAAAACAGAAATTCCAACCGATTTTACATGGTGGCCGCCGGTGGTACCCGACGCTAACAACAAAAAAATATTAATTGGGGGCGTCAGGAACCACCGGTGGTGCACATCGAAAATGAATTCAAACTACAAAAAAAACTCATATTTACTGTTCAAAAATACTTTATTCATAAAAAAACACAAATTAACAAAAATGAGACATAAAAATTTTTCGTCCTGAGTATATTGGTATACAACAAAATATATATATATATATATATATATATATATATATATATATATATATATATATATACGTATATATATATATATATATATATATATATATATATATATATATATATATATATATATATATATATATATATATATATATATATACTAGCTAACCCAGAAAACGTTGTTCTGCTATATAAATTATTTTTATCTATCTATGCATCTATCTAGCTATCTATCTATCTAGATAGTTATCTATCTTTCTATCTATCTATCTAATTATGTATCTATCATTATAGCTATCTATCTATCTACATATCTATCAATCTATCTAACCCGGCAAATTTTGTTTAAATTATTAAAATGTCTATTAAAAAATATGGGTTGTTGATAGAAGGGTGAAAATAAACAGGGTCATCATAAAAAAATAAAAATCAAAAATTTTGCACAAAAAATGTATAAAAATGTTTGTGGTGGACCACCCTAATTACTTAGGGGTATGAAAAATATATTACTATATATTCTCAGACCGACTATTGTTATTTTCGATTGCGATCTTGCAACCCTATTGTGGACCTGTGGATAAATTTTAAAAAAATGAAATTCGCGATGGAATTTTTATTTTAAGTCATGAGAAAATAAAAATAAGAATCCTGCAAAAAAAAAAGTTTATAATCAACAAATGAAAATAGGGGTTGATCGTAGAGGGTTGAAAATTTAGAGTTGTATGTAATTTTGAATGCTGTATCATAAAAAAAACAGAACAGAAAATTTTGTTTGAAACACAAAACCTTAACATTCAGGGGGATGAAAAATAGATTTTGTCCGATTCTTAGACCTAACCGATATGCACACAAAATTTCATGAGAATCGGTCGAGCCATTTCGGAGAAGTTCAACAAATAAAATTAGGAGTTGATCGTAGAGGGGTGAAAGTTTAGGGTTGTATGTATGAATGCTGTATCATAAAAAAATAGAACACAAAATTTTGTCTGAAAAACAAAAAATTAAAATTAAGGGGTGGACCACCCTCAACATTTAGGGGGATGATAGATGTTAGCCGATTCTCAGACATACCCGATATGCACACAAAATTTCATGAGAATCGGTTGAGCCATTTCGGAGGAGTTTAACTTCTAACACCGTGACACGAGAATTTTATATATTAGATATATATATATATATATATATATATATATATATATATATATTATATATATATATATATATATATATATATATATATATATATATATATATATATATATATATATATATATATATATATGAGCGCAACATAATTGATAGAGATAATAATAAGTTGAGAATATCATTTGAAAAATTGAAGATTCATCAAATCAACTGGAGCTAGTTTCATGGGTCTGGATTGGAATTCCCATTCATCCGTCATGGGAGAATGATAGAAAATTCTACATCAGCGCGACACACAATGGAAACGTTAGGCATTCTCTTTCGTTCTTCAATGAGTTCATCGGTAGTGACTCTTTTAAAAAACAAATAACTATATTTTATCAAATGAGCGTTAATAAATGTACCTACCTACCTATATAAAGTGAGACCTTTGAACGAATTAAAAAATGCTCTTTTGCTGCTTAAAATAATTTCAAATGTTATATTGAGATAATTGTCATTTGATGATAAATTTTTCATCTTGGAATTTAGACAGGTAGCATGAGGGTTGGAATTTAATCTGCCAGCTTTTAACTACTATTGAACAACAGATCGGTTATACCTTTTAAATACTTAAATACATTGTATAAATATGAACACAATACTTAATATGAATAAAATAAGCTTTCCCTTCCCAGTCCATGAATTTGAAATCGACCTATAATCTAATATTTCAAAGATCTATCAAATTTTCAAACTAGCGGTGTCTTTTGACTGCTTCCGATAACCCTATCCCGTTCAAATGCAAATTAATGCAAGCTTTTCAACAAAACCTTACGGAATGTAATTATTCCGCTCGCATATATGTATTTAAGAAACTCAAGTGTAGAACATAAAAGGGCTTAATCTTTTAGGAAATCTTTATGGGATACCGTCTTTGAATCTTCCTCTTGATGCGCGGGCACGAACTTCAAGATTGAAGACTGATCTCTTCACTTGTTGGGTCATGTTCATGAATTTCTTGATAATTTGAATAAGTAGACTGCTTGAATACGTTTTTTTATGTTTCCGCAAGATCAGACTATCTCCAAGACTTTTCCGAGGCGGTAGAGTTATGAATATCTGTAGGTGAGCTTAATCGAATTTGTTGGTAATTTAATCATTCAGTTTACAATGTTATGCATGTAAGTTTACCTTCTTTCACTTTTATAGGTTAGTCGCATTATACTGGATATTATATTCAAATCCTTTTTCTCGGTTACTTACTTTTAGCAGGTTTTCTCTTTGAAAACCTGCTCATTAAAATGGGTGCGATTAGGAAAGTTCGACCTCGTACCAAGATAGTTTTTCGTTTCATGACTTTTTATGATGCTTGGCACCAAAAACTCAATTTCATATATCTATCTATCTATCTATCTATCTATCTATCTATCTATCTATCTATCTATCTATCTATCTATATATATATATATATATATATATATATATATATATATATATATATATATATATATATATATATATATATATGTTCATATGTATTCTAGCGTTGTTAACACGATAAAGGGAGCAATTTTGAAGCAATAGGGTTGAAAGTTTGTAAATAGGTATTTTCGTATGATGTCTTGGATGGGATTGTTTTTGGTTCAAATTGGTTGGGGGTTCCCCCTGGGGGGGAAACAAATCTTGTTTACAGGATAAAGGGCGTAATTTTGAAGCAATAGATTTGAAAGTTTGTAAGCAGGTAGCATCGTATGATATCTTGGATGGGATTGTTTTTCGTTCAAATTGGTTGGGGGTTGAACCCCCTGGGGGGAAACAAATCTTGTTTACAGGATAAAGGGCGTAATTTTGAAGCAATAGGATTGAAAGTTGATAAGTAGGTAGCATCGTATGATATCTTGGATGGGATTGGTTTTCGTTCGAATTGGTTGGGGGTTCACCCCCCTAGGGGGGAAATATATCTTGTTTACACTATAAAGGACGCAATATTGAAGAAATAGGGTTGAAAGTTTGTAAATGGGTAGCTTCATATAACATCTTGGATGGGATTCATTTTGGATCGAATTGATTGAGGGGTTGACCTCTTAGGGGGAAAATAAATGTTGTTTCCACGATAGAAGGCACAATTTTGTAGCAATAGGGTTGAAGGTTTGTATCTAGGTAGTTTCGTATGATATCTTGATAGGATTGGTTTTGGTTTGAATTGGTTGAACTTATGTTGACCCCCCGGGGGAAGAAATAAATCTTATTAAGACGATCAAGGTCGCAATTTTGGAGTAATAGGGTTGAAAGTTTGTAAGTAGGTATTTTCGAAAGATATCTTGGATGATGTTTGGTTTTGGTTCAAATTGGTTGGGGGGTTGACACCCTGGGGGAAGAAACAAATCTTGTTTACATGATAAAATCCTAATTTTGGAGCAATAGGATTGAAAGTTTGTGAGTAGGTAGTTTCTTATGATATATTGGATGTGATTGGTTTTGGTGCGAAGTGGTTGGGGGTTGGCCCTCCAGGGGAGGAAATAAATCTTGTTTACACGATAGAATGTGCAATTTTGGGACCATAGGGTTGAAACTTTGTAGGTAGGTAGTCTCGTTCCTTGGATGGTATTCATTTCTTTATGAATTGGTTGGGGGGGTTGACCTCCCGGAGTAGCTTATAAATCTTGTTCACGCGATAAAGGGTGCAATTTTGTAGCATTAGGGTTGAAAGTTTGTGAGTACGTAGTTTCGTATGATATCTTGGATGCGATTGGTAATGGAACGAATTGGTTGGGGTTTGACCCCTCGGGGAGGAAGTAAGTATTGTTTACACATTAGAGGGCAATTTTTTTTTTGGATTTGGTACAAAAACCATGAATTAATAAATACATTTTTCAAACTGGATATATGAAAACCTGCTTTTCTAATGTGCGATAGAGTTTTTTGTAATTTATTTAGGTAGGGGGTAGGGTTAGCGGGATATATCAATATTATCCATGAGCGAAATTTAGTTCAGTATTTTCAAAGAAAGGAAATAAAGACGAGAAGTGTCGTGGGACATCCTAGGAACGAAAGTCTTTTCGCTATATATTCATTATTGAATAACAGGCACAATGAAATAAATTAACAACAATAATGTGTGGCTGGTATATTATTGACAAATAATGAAATTATTTATCCGTTAAATAAGAAATATTACTGACGGTATTACCATCAGTATCGTATAAAAAGACTTTCAGAGAGTAATTCAATGAAAAACATCAGATAATATTAATAATAAATAATATATATATATATATATATATATATATATATATATATATATATATATATACATATATTATATATAGATAAATATTATTTATTATTAATATTATCTGATGTTTTTCATTGAATTACTCTCTGAAAGTCTTTTTATACGATACTGATGGTAATACCGTCAGTAATATTTCTTATTTAACGGATAAATAATTTCATTATTTGTCAATAATATACCAGCCACACATTATTGTTGTTAATTTATTTCATTGTGCCTGTTATTCAATAATGAATATATAGCGAAAAGACTTTCGTTCCTAGGATGTCCCACGACACTTCTCGTCTTTATTTCCTTTCTCTGAAAATACTGAACTAAATTTCGCTCATGGATAATATTGATATATCCCGCTAACCCTACCCCCTACCTAAATAAATTACAAAAAACTCTATCGCACATTAGAAAAGCAGGTTTTCATATATCCAGTTTGAAAAATGTATTTATTCATTCATGGTTTTTGTACCAAATCCAAAAAAAAAATTGCCCTCTAATGTGTAAACAATACTTACTTCCTCCCCGAGGGGTCAAACCCCAACCAATTCGTTCCATTACCAATCGCATCCAAGATATCATACGAAACTACGTACTCACAAACTTTAAACCCTAATGCTACAAAATTGCACCCTTTATCGCGTGAACAAGATTTATAAGCTACTCCGGGAGGTCAACCCCCCCAACCAATTCATATAGAAATGAATACCATCCAAGGTACGAGACTACCTACCTACAAAGTTTCAACCCTATGGTCCCAAAATTGCGCATTCTATCGTGTAAACAAGATTTATTTCCTTCCCTGGAGGGCCAACCCCCAACCACTTCGCACCAAAACCAATCACATCCAATATATCATAAGAAACTACCTACTCACAAACTTTCAATCCTATTGCTCCAAAATTAGGATTTTATCATGTAAACAAGATTTGTTTCTTCCCCCAGGGTGTCAACCCCCCAACCAATTTGAACCAAAACCAAACATCATCCAAGATATCTTTCGAAAATACCTACTTACAAACTTTCAACCCTATTACTCCAAAATTGCGACCTTGATCGTCTTAATAAGATTTATTTCTTCCCCCGGGGGGTCAACATAAGTTCAACCAATTCAAACCAAAACCAATCCTATCAAGATATCATACGAAACTACCTAGATACAAACCTTCAACCCTATTGCTACAAAATTGTGCCTTCTATCGTGGAAACAACATTTATTTTCCCCCTAAGGGGTCAACCCCTCAATCAATTCGATCCAAAATGAATCCCATCCAAGATGTTATATGGAGCTACCCATTTACAAACTTTCAACCCTATTTCTTCAATATTGCGTCCTTTATAGTGTAAACAAGATATATTTCCCCCCTAGGGGGGTGAACCCCCAACCAATTCGAACGAAAACCAATCCCATCCAAGATATCATACGATGCTACCTACTTACCAACTTTCAATCCTATTGCTTCAAAATTACGCCCTTTATCCTGTTAACAAGATTTGTTTCCCCCCCAGGGGGTTCAACCCCCAACCAATTTGAACGAAAAACAATCCCATCCAAGATATCATACGATGCTACCTACTCACAAACTTTCAAACCTATTGCTTCAAAATTACGCCCTTTATCCTGTAAACAAGATTTGTTTCCCCCCCAGGGGGAACCCCCCAACCAATTTGAACCAAAAACAATCCCATCCAAGACATCATACGAAAATACCTATTTACAAACTTTCAACCCTATTGCTTCAAAATTGCTCCCTTTATCGTGTTAACAACGCTAAAATACATATGAACATATATATATATATATATATATATATATATATATATATATATATATATATATATATATATATATAAATATATAAATATAGATATATAGATAGATAGATAGATAGATATATTATATATATTATCCATGAGCGAAATTTAGTTCAGTATTTTCAGAGAAAGGAAATAAAGACGAGAAGTGTCGTGGGACATCCTAGGAACGAAAGTCTTTTCGCTATATATTCATTATTGAATAACAGGCACAATGAAATAAATTAACAACAATAATGTGTGGCTGGTATATTATTGACAAATAATGAAATTATTTATCCGTTAAATAAGAAATATTACTGCAGTCGTGTTTCAGATTGCATTCCGGTCACACGTGTGGTTATTGTTCGATTTATTTATTGTGCCTATAGTGATTAATTCGATACGTAAAATCAAATAATAATTTACATTGACTAATTCGTAATGTTTAAAAATTCGGAACCCCCCGATAAGGGGGGCCTATTGGACTCTCAGGTTCTTTCTCAAGCATTTAAAACTATGTTATTCGAAGAAATGGAAGATGAGTCGCAGACAGTGTCATCGCAGGTTTCAGATTTTACATCTACTAATCCGGTGAGTTCGTTCCTTGGTAGTGATGCTGCTATAACGTCTAAACAAACTATAGATAAAAATATTGTTCAAAATGTTGACAACCAACCGTCAATTTCAACTCATTCGGAAAATATATCAGTTAATAATGATAATAGAAGAAAGAATTCGTATCGTTACGACTTATCAGATGTAGGGCCATATGTTGTTTATGCTGAAAGTCGTGATAAAAATATTGGCAATCTTCATGCCATGTCCATCGGTAAAATGATATTTAGGTTCGATTCATCAATCTCTATTAATATTTCGTCTATAGATAAAAGTGGAAAAAATAGAATTAAGATCACTTTCAGATCTTATTCAAGCGCAAATAAATTTTTGGATTCTGAATTTCTACTTAAAAATAATTTGGAAGCATTCATTCCGTATTATTTGATACGAAGGCAGGGTGTTGTTAAGGGTGTAGATTTAGATATTTCTGAGGAAGAGTTGAAATCTTGCATACAACCGCTGTTGGGTAGTGCTTTTAAAGTATTAGAATGTCGAAGACTAAACAGAAAAGTAATCAGTGATACAGGTATTGCTACATTTAAGCCAACAACGAGTTTATTGATAAGTTTCAAAGGCCAGACACTTCCAGATAAAGTCTGTATTTTCAATTGTGTAAGGGAGGTTCTTCCTTTCATTCAAAGAGTAGTGCAATGCAGGAAATGTTTACGTTTCGGTCATTTGGATAAAATGTGTCGCAGTCAAGGACGATGTGAAAACTGTGGTGACAATCACCCTCTCGAGAAGTGTACTTCAGAAAAATTATTATGCGTCAATTGTAATGGTGAACATAAATCAACCGATAATAAAAAATGTTCATCGTTTTCCACTCAAAAACAAGTAAAAGAAATAATGGCAGTGGAAAATATATCTTATAGAGATGCTGTTCAAAAAGTAGATAAGAGTTATTCAAATGTGGCGTCCAAGCCTAACAGTCCCAAAAATTTTATTTCAGCGTCAAATAATGATTTGAATTTTCCGCTTATTAGAAGTCAAAAGAGGAGGAACGTGCAGGACTTTTCTACTATAGAGTTGAAAAGAAAACACGCTGAAATTATAAGACCGGTCACGTCCACATCAGAAAATGGTACATGTTTGAGAAAGGAAAAATCTAGTAAAAATTCAACCATTGAATCATCAGATTATTTAGATAATTCTAAACTTACACAAATTATGTGTGAAATAATTTTTTCGTTTTTAAGAGATTTCAGAGGTTCTATTAAAGATGTTCAAGATACTTCAATCAAATCGTTAATAAACTCTAGATTAGAAGAATTAATTCATGGCTAATAAATTGAAATTCCTACAATGGAATGGCAGATCTATTGTTGCGAATAAGGGTAGTTTCGAACAATACATCAGTGAAAATAATATTGATATTTGTTTAATCTCTGAAACTTGGTTAAAGTCAAATAAATCGTTCAATGTGTCTGGCTACAACGTAATCAGAAAAGATAGATTCGATGGATATGGTGGGGTGGCTATTATAATAAAAAAATCAATTCCTTTCGAAAATAAAAATTTTCCTATAATCAGAGGTATTGAAGGCATTGCTGTGAGTCTTAAATTACCAAATAAATCAAAATTAGATATATATTCCTTATACATTCCATCAAATAGGGTTGTTGAAGGGAGGTTGTGGGATATATTTTTCAACTCTATGGAACGGTATTCTATAATAGGAGGTGATTTTAATATGCACCATTCAGCATGGGGATCGGAGACTGATAGTATAATGGGTGCCAATTTCCTGTCTTATATCGAGAATCATGATTTTTTCATAATGAACGATGGTTCAGCAACAAGGATATCATATCCTCATCAATCCAAGTCTGCAGTCGACTTAACAATTGTTTCAAGATCTTTAAATTCCCTTGTTAACTGGTTTGTAGAAAATGAGACACTGGGATCAGATCACTTTGTGATTAGGTATGATATTCATATTTCAGTCATTAAATTAAACATTAAAAAGCCATCTAGGCTTTATAACACAAATAAGGCAAATTGGGATACATTTGTTCAAGAGGTAGAACGTCTGACGATAGATGTCAATGAAATTAATTCTACCGATTATGATTACTTTAAAAATATTTTAACCACGGCATGCAGCGTCAGCATTCCGTTATATAAAGAAAAGGTTAATGAAAAACATAATAAACAGTGGTGGAATGAGGCTTGCGAAAAAGCCATCATCGATAAAAAAAATTCATTCCTTATTTATATCAGAAATTCTACATTGAATAATTTCATTAATTACCGTAACATGGAAGCTATATCTAAACAAGTTATAAAAAGGAGTAAGAGGGAAAATTGGGTTAATTTTTGTTCTTCTCTAAATAAAAATACGCCAATTAATTTGGTTTGGAGGAATATTAAAAGAATACAAAATATTTCAAGTATTCAGCTTCCTATAGTTAAAGGTGATTGGTCTCAGGAATTTTTCTCGAAAGTAGCGCCGGATGGAATACATGAATGCGAGTTGGATCTGCCTGAATATAATAATAATGATATCGTTTGTCGTCCTTTTGTTTTGTCCGAATTGGAAAAATGTTTGAAATTGAAAAGTAATACTACTCCAGGATTTGACAATTTTCAATATATAATGTTGTATAAATTACCACTCAATAGTAAACGGATGTTACTAAAAATTTTTAATAAAATATTATCCACCGGTGTTTATCCTAGTGACTGGAAAAAATATGTGATCGTTCCAATACTCAAACCTAATAAAAATCCTAGTTTGTCAGATTCATATAGACCTATATCTTTGGCTTCTTGTTTAATGAAAACTTTTGAAAAAATGTTGAAACTTCGACTAGAATGGTGGCTGGAATATTATGACAGATTTCCTCGATATCAGTATGGTTTTCGCAAGGGGTGTTCTACTTATGACTGTATCACACAATTAGTAACAGATATCAACTTAGCATTTTCTGATAAAAAAATACTTACGGCTGTATTTGCAGATATAGTTGGTGCATACGATAATATCTCCTTATCGGTTTTGAAAGAAGAAATTATTAATATTGGTCTGCCTATTCGATTCGCAAATTTAATTTACAACCTATATATAAACCGGGAATTGTTCCTGAAAATAGAGCAAAATCTCGAAGGTCCGAGGCGTACTAGTTTAGGCTTACCACAAGGAGGAATTTTGTCCCCAATTTTATTTATTATTTATTACCATCGACTTTCTCAATGCTTCAATAATCCTAATATCAAACTACTTCAATATGCCGATGATATAACCATCTATTCCGTCAACAAAAGTCATACACAATGTCAACATGAGTTGGAAATAGCCATACAAAACTTCTCTAAATTTCTCTTTGCCCACGGACATAGTATATCAATGTCTAAATCAGTTGTGTGCTCGTTTTGTACATCCAGAACAAATTTTCCAGACCATTTAGTTTTGAATAATTTATCTTTTCAACATAAAAGCAGCGTGAAGTTTTTAGGAGTAATCTTAGACAGAAAACTTTTATGGAAAAATCATATTACTTACACAAAAGTAAGGACTGAGAAAAGGTACCAAATCCTAAGATATGTATGTTTTAATAATTGGGGGGCAGACCAGAATACGGCATTAATGTTTTACAAGGCGTTTATCAGATCAGTTATCGACTATGGTAGTTTCTTTTATGGGGACGCTTCAGTATCATCCTTGAAACCTCTGGATATCTTACAACGAAAATCAATCAAACTATGCATTGGTCTTCTTAAATCTACACCTAACGATGTTGTCTTAGCAGAGTCTTCCGAGGTACCCCTCAGTTATCGTAGAATACTATTAGGAGGAAAATACATTTTCAAAAAAAATTTCTACTTCAAGTCCGGTTATGGATGATGTCCATCGATTGTTTCTGATAACACTTACGAGTAGATACTGGATAGTTAAAAAAGATCCTTTAATTGTGTCTTGTTATGAACTAATAAAAAATAATTTCAATAATATTCTTACCGAAAGAAAACTTTCAATCTATACGGTACCATACGATGTTTGGTTGACTCCTGTATCTGTTACTTTCCCCTCGTACAATAATATACACCCTCAATTCGACTTTGTTTCGTATGTTCATTCTAATTTTGGTACTTTTAAACAAATATTTACAGACGCTTCTAAAATGCCTGATTCTGCAGTGGGTAGTGCAATATACATTCCATATTCCGAAACATCTCGTTACACGACGCTTAATAAACGTTGTAGTATTTTTTACGGCGAATTATTCGCCATATACCTTGCTCTGAAATACATTGAAGACAATATAGAGACTATCAATAGTTCCAGATTCATTATAATTTCAGATAGCCAAAGTGCGCTACTCTCCATCAAAAATTTCAAATTAGACTCATCATTTTCCGATATCCATAAGAAAATTATTCTTACGCTGTTCACTCTACAAAATCAGGACATTTTTGTTCACTTTATGTGGGTAAAAGCGCATGTTGGAATAACTTCAAATGAAAAGGTAGACGGGATAGCTAAAGCAGCGACCTTTTTGGAGGCACAACATCAAGATTGTTCATATAGTGACCTCTTTTTGTATTACAAAAAATATATTTACAAAAAGTGGGAAACGGAATATCATTCAAATAGAAAGGGTGTCTACTATAAAAACATAAATAAACAACCTACATCTGAGATTTGGTTCAAAAACATCGGAAATAATCGAGAGTTTATTAGATCAATCTCAAGGTTAAGAAGTGGTCATATCATTTGCCCAGTATACTTACACCGAATTGGTATTAAGGAGGACCCTTTATGTGAATGTGGCGAGGAGGGTGATGCTAATCATATGTTACTTACTTGCGAACGTATTCGAGATAAATGGACACAACTTTGTAACCATATAAATCAACTTGTACATTTTCACCAGCCCTTCAGTTTGCACTACTTACTGGCATTAAATAATATAGACATTTATTGGGCCATATATGATCACATAAAATCTATAGGTAGTATTAAGATCTGATTATAGGAACAATCTTGAAATCTCCTGTGTTTTTTCCTTATGTATAATAACCCATCCGTCCGTGGCTTATGTCATGTGTGTGTATGAAGATCAAAATCGCCTTGAAGAGCCCCTTGGCGTTAAGTGTCCCAGTGTTCTCCCCTGAGTTTGGCTTCTTTTAATTTCCTTATTGGTTTTGTGTTTTAGGATAGATTATGTGATAGCTTTGATTTTGGGATTTTGTGTGATTATATGTTGGCTAATGACTTCGGTTAACGCCATTTCGCCGTCATGAATAATTTCATGGCGGTACCTTCGAATTTAATAATAAAAATATTACTGACGGTATTACCATCAGTATCGTATAAAAAGACTTTCAGAGAGTAATTCAATGAAAAACATCAGATAATATTAATAATATATATATATATATATATATATATATATATAACGAAAAAATTTGTAGCAGGAAAATATTACACAAAAAGAGCAGAATTATCGCCTTAGCCCGCTTAGTGTTTCGGACTCTTTGGTTCTCATCAGAACGGTGTACCCAAGTATGAGATGGAAAACTTGGAGATGAAAACGATATCTCGCGGATGGCATAAATCGCCTCCGTGGCAATTTTTGACAAAATCTCCCAAACCGGAGGGTTCAAACCATAAGCCGCAAATGTGTGATTGTCTTCCATAGCAGGGGATTTCGCTTGTTGCTGCTGTTTTCATGTCCAACTTTTCCATCCCATACTTGGCTACGCCGTTTTGATGAGGACCAAAAAATGCGAAACACGTGTCAACTGCTTCCATATAAGCGGGCTATACCGATAATTCTGTCTTCTATGAAGTTTTGCGAGCACAACTATAAATCTTCAATACATAAATAGGAAGAACATATTTATCTTGTTTGGAAACATATGTGTTTTATATTGTCCCATTATTGCAATTTTGCAATGAATTATCGAAAAATTAATGATGCTGCAGGTGTGTGCAATAAAAACTAAGAAAAGTAAGTTGATAAAATTGTATAGCTTGACAAAAGTATTTACTGTTTAATATACATGTGATTCAAGTCTTTACTATTTACATATATCACAAAGATACAATAGTGAAATCATACCTAATATGCTCAGCGTCAAAGGGAGTATCGAAAAGTGTAAAGCTACAGTTCCACCGAAGGAATATTGAGGAACATTTTTGTTGCTGTTGCGTCTTTCCGAAAATGTTCCAAAATGCTCCTTAAAATTTCTTTATGTTTCGGCAATAAATTTTGACTGTTTCTACTTGTCGCCGGTTTCCATTTTGAGCGGTAAACTTCAAAAGGCAAAATGTGTTGCTATCGCAGTGGAAACTCATCGAGAACGCAACTAGTAAATATTCGTGTCGCAGATTTTCAGTGTGCAGTGAAGTACGAAAACGAATAAATATATACCTAGCTACGGTTTCACCGGAGGAAAATTGAGGAACATTTTTGTTGCAGTTGCTTGTTTCCGTAAATGTTCCTAAATGTTCCTTAAAACTTCTCTATGTTTCGGCAACAAATGTTGATTGTTTCTACTAAATAATATGCAACTATTGACAATTTTAGTTGTAGTCGGGTCGGGCTGACATGAAAATTATCAAAAAATGATAAAAAAGAGTAGCTGCAATTTTATGACTGATTTGAGGGCGTAATATCATATTAAGTTCTATTTTATGAAATGCAACGATTTTCAAGTCTGGAAAATTGTTTATAACAACGTTTTTGTGCAAAAAAACCGTTTTTTCCCAAGTTTTCGATTATATTTCGGAAACTATGGGTTATGGAGAAAAGTGCTTCATAGATCAAATAATTGTCATTGAAAAACCTTCCAAACTAGACCTGCTAAATCAAAATCGGTTAATTTGTTTAAAAGTTATAGCAAATTTAAGGCTAAAAAAGCGTTTTTTTAAAATTATTATAAAGAAATAATTAAACATTTTATTGTTTCATTAAGGCCGTAAAAGTGTGAGTTTTCATTTACTGAAAAAGTATGCGCAATGGACGATGTGCTATGAATAGTTGTTGCACAATTCTATTTGTTTATCCCGTTTTTGTAAAATTGACCCAATTTCAACCGTTTATTGTGGGAAAACTTATCAACTTACAGACCTCTAGGAGGTCTCATTTTAAAGGTAATAGAGTCTACTTGTAATCGCCAATCCGTAGAAAAAATTTTCTACGGAAACTATTTAAAAATTAGCAATAAGCAAATGTTACATTTTGAACCGTTTTTTGCTTATAAATAAATACAATAATTTGCAAAGTATAAGGAATATGTGTTCATCAGTAGTACCATTGGAAAGCTGTTAAAAAAAACACACATTTAAAAAAAAAGTTTGATGATCGGCTTCATATTTCTCACGCAGCATCACAGACCAAATCAAAAAAGAAGTACGGTCGTCAAAAGTATATAAATATTATTTCTTACACAAACTGTTTTCTTGTTAATAGTTCAATTAAGCTGTGGTGAAGCTATATTTTTACTTAAAGTATACTAAATTGTAGTCATGCATAACAGAAAATTTTCAGAATTGTTAATAATGCAAAAAAACCCGCGATAAATCAATGAATTATTTAAGCAACACTTTTTTCCGCAGTTTAAAGACATTTTGAGTATATGAAAATTGCGCCATTGTTATTTTTTCGTCGAGCTACCCCAGATTAAAAAAAAAGAAGGTTCTACCATAATTAGAACCCGAGATAATGCGAATTTTTTTTGTCCGCTCGATTTTGAAGCTCCGCATCGCGCGCGAGAAATTCAGGCGCTGCGACTTTCTCTCACCCCCACCACTCGGCTCTCGTGAAGCGCAGAGAATGTTACCTTGATATATTGCTCTCGGGACTAAATAATTAACAACAAAAGTTTATGCAAAATGTCGGATCATAAAGTTGGAAATGTCGCCTACCAAATGTGAAAATTCCAGCTCAAAATGTTAATAAACAACGGAGTAATGATTTTTTTTAAAAAAAAAAGCTATCTTGGTTCCTAGAGGTCGTAGAAACTTTTTGTTTTTAAATGTGTGTTTTTTTAATAGCTTTCCAATAGTACTACTGATGAACACATATTCCTTATACTTTGCAAATAATTGTATTTATTTATAAGCAAAAAACGGTTCAAAATGTAACATTTGTTTATTGCTAATTTTTAAATAGTTTCCGGAGAAAAATCATTGGCGATTGCAAGTAGACTCTATTACCTCTAAAATGAGACCTCCTAGAGGTATGTAAGTTGATACCTTGCGCACACTTTTTAAGTAAATGAAAACTCACACTTTTACGGTCTTAATGAAACAATAAAATGTTTAATTATTTCTTTATAATAATTTAAAAAAAAACGCTTTTTTAGCCTTAAAATTGCTATAACTTTTGAACAAATTAACCGATTTTGATGTAGCAGGTCTAGTTTGGAAGGTTTTTCAATGATAATTATTTAATCTATGAAGCACTTTTCTCCATAACCCATAGTTTCCGAAATATAATCGAAAACTTGGGAAAAAACGGTTTTTTTGCACAAAAACGTTGTTATAAACAATGTTCCAGACTTGAAAATCGTTGCATTTCATAAAATAGAACTTAATATGATATTACGCCCTCAAATCAGTCATAAAATTGCAGCTACTCTTTTTTTTTTTTCAAATGTCAGCCCGACCCGACTATTGCTTCAGTGGAAACAAGAAATTTACGTATGTTGCCATAAGTTTCTACCTATAGCAACAAAGAGGAACATTCAGCAACAAAATGTTAATCAACGTTCCTCCGGTGGAACCGTAGCTTTAGAAACTAGACATGTTCCGGCTGCACACGTTTTACTTTTATTATTTCTTTTTTGGAATGGATTTAAATTTAGTAATCTCAAATATTCAGTTTTTATAAAGTTTTCTCTCTGTATCACCCCCTTTATATATTTTGTATGTGTTGCTCTGCTTATTTGAGTGTAATTAGTATCATCAAATTCTTACATCACTGAATTAATGATCGTAATGACTAAACATCTTTCCTATTCTGTACAACTGTATTTGAATATTACTGAAGTATTACGAAATATATGTGTTACCAATAATGAGTCATAGTTTAATGGATGCAAACAGCCAATAGTTAATTTTATAATTTCAGGTAGTAGGTGCCTAGACTGATTCGAGTAGGAATGTACAGATGCTTCCTACATAAACATCTGCACAAACATGAAACCCAGTAAAGATATCCTAGACGCACGGGTTTTTCTTAACTGATAAAATTTGTCAAATACAGCTCCTTCACTTGATTTGACATTTTTATGTAATCAACTATTTCAATAGCGAATGTATCGAAGAGAAATTTATTTCACAAGGATCATTTCTCAACGTTAGATGCTTTATTTTGAAAATAAGCAGATTTATATGAAATATAATCGTAACGTCAGTACCTGACTTTAAAAACAGTCTATCGCCAAAGAGGTAATAATAATAATTAGAGGCTGTCGACAGTGCTTTATGGTCAAATTAAATGGAAAAATGAGAAAGGTGTAAAGGTGTTCATAATTTCACCTTGTTGCGTTTGAGAAATCAATTATATGGCGCTATAGCCGCTTTGAGCAACAAAGTCTCTAAACAACAATGGAATTGGAAAATAATAAAAATCATGTGTTTCGAAAATTGGAAAAATTACAATTTCGTTATTATTTGTCTCATGTTTGAAATAGTAATTTTTTTAGTACCTACCTATATCTTAATCTGAAAATCAAATATTCAAATTGAAAAATTCAACAAAAAAAGTTCAAGTTTTTTGATTCAACACGTAGGTATATTACGACTTTAGTTTATTCCAAGTGGACATTTACGTAAGGGCCAGTCAATTTATACATTTTTAGTTATTTTTCAGGTAGCCAGAGAAAATACAGAAGGCAGGGTAAAGACATCAAGACTTTTTTGGTCAGAGGAAAGATTTGATGTGATAAAACTATTTTTAAAATTAACTTTAATGAAACATTGTACATACTTAACTATATCTGAATTAGAACATCAACTATCTATAAATTAGTTTATACAAACATTTAATTATCCAAATTTTCTCCCCTGGTCATTTAGCACTTCCCCTGGTAATAATCTCGCCAGGGGAAATACAACAGGGAAGAGACGTTTTCTTCATATACTGAATTTTTTTTATTAACGCACGTTAATTTTGGATTAATATTATGTCACACGTTAACTATCACACTATTGTTGAACTCAAAAAACTAATGCTAAGTAAATTAAGCAAATTATATAAATACTACCACCTACCAGTGGAGAGATCCGTTCACCCTGCTAAAACAATTGCACCCCAGTGTTGCGTCGCACCAATTAACATATAACTACCATTGAACCGCTTCTTTTTTTGGTATTACTAAATTGTCGTCAATGAGTGCCATTGAGGGTCATTTGCAAAATGGCCGTTTGATATTTGTATTGTTTTAGCAGATCGGAATTTGTCAGGGTAGATACACAAAAAAAGCGGGACAAAAGTAATGTTTAAAAATTATTGAAACTTGTATATAAACAAATATTATTGTATTTTTTCTTCATAATAGGTAATTAAGTATAAATATTTGAATTTTGTTAAATATAATTTAACTGGGCAACTACGAAAAAGAAGGTATATAATGTCTACATGTTCAACCAAAAACTTCAAGGGGACAAGCCAGGGTAGAGACTTTTTCATGCTTAACTGAGTAATTTGAGAAAAATGTGCTTCAATTGGGTATTCAATCATGATATAATTGATAAACTACATCAAGATGCTGCGACTTATTGTATAAAATGAAAGACATAAAATATAAAAGGTATTTTATATTGATTGCCGTGCACATTACCTCTTATCGTAGAATAACCCATATAGTAATTATAAATTATTAAATTTATAGTATTGATATGTTTTTCAATTTATATAATTGAGAAACAGAAAGTTTTGTTTCTTATATTAATTTGAACTTTTAATTAATTTTCTTTAATGAAGAACTATAACAATATGTTCTGTGGAATTTCCTAAAAACCACTTTATTTTTTCTGTACTCTCTATTATAAGCAGACGCCGGAACACCTGAAGGAAACTATCTTTGAACACCTTCAGTAGTCAGAGACTTAGGGACAGATCTAAATTTGGTAACACTGGGGTGATCACAACGAAAATGAAGTAGGGGTTCTTCGCCCACGCGTTTTCGACCTGAAATATCTTGTCTCAAGATGAATGTCCTTGTACCTGCGAAGAAAATGTATTGTTTCTTTGGCACATGCAAGAATAGCGACGACATTCATTGATACAGTTGCCATTCATTTCCAGCAAAAATTTTAGGAATGTGTTGAGGTTTTATTTCAGTACGATTGGTTCGAATTATTGTGAAAATATAATTTCGAATTGGAATTTAATCAGTTGTAAATATCTCGATTGTGAGACTATGAAAAATTTAAAAATTCATCAGTGTTCTTAGAATATATTGATTTAATTTTATTTTTTGGGTACTTGGTTTTAATATGCTACAAATCGAAATAAGAACCGAAAATAAATAGTTTTTAACTTTCTGGTTGCAAGAACTTTTTATATAAATGCACACCAAATATGAAAGAAATAAGGGCACTTGATTTGAAGAAATTTTCACAGAATTTATTACATTGCGGCATTTAAGATTTTTTCTTTCAAAAAAAGTGATTTCTGTTCATTTCACACGCATGGTTTTTCACTGTCGGTATATATGCCCCAATTAACAAGCAATATCGCATGAGGTAAAATTAAATCAAATATTAATTTAAATAATAGTGGATATTGAAATGTAGGTAATATTAATTTAAATAATAGTGTATATATTGAAATGTAATATTAATTTAAATAATGGTGTATATTGAACATATTTTTGAAGGGGTAGTTGTTTTTTATAGCTAATAATTCTCCATGTGTAGTTATAATGTTCTGCAACCTTCTTCAGCCCTTTATGAAATGTGAAATATGACTTTACTTTCCTATAGATTTTCATTGTTAGAAAATTCCCAGGAAAGTAATAGTATATTACAATTCGAGACGGAAAATGTTTCATTGCTGGTCGAGAGATAAACTATAATTTCTGGAACAGCAATGAAATTTTCCGACGTGGATTGTATACTATTTTATTTTCAGCCATGAATTTATGATTCAAGTGAACATTGAATATTTTTGCACGATCGACTTTTTGAAATAATAAATGTCGCACCGGTTATTACCTTTCATTTCCATTGTTAGACGTTGTCACAGCAGTTATCGCTTAAAATTTTTTGAAAGTCAGCATTTTTTAAGAAAAAGAATACAGATTAAAGATATTCTCCGACAGTGACGACGAGTTAATTAGCTGCACTCCACCTAAACAGCGGATAAGATTGAAGAAAGTCTGCTACCTACAAAAAGTAATCTATGTTATGAGAAAGCTTTTAATACATTCCAAGCGTGGTGCAGCAGAGGAACAACCAATGTTACATCAGAGACCGTTTTGTTCGCCTATTTTGGTTACATCTCTGAAGAAAAAAATCTTCCACTCTATGGGCTACCTACAGTATGCTAAAAAGTATACTGAAACTTAGAGAAAAGGTCGATATTTTCAAGCATTCAAAACTAGTGGCTTTTTTGAAGCGAAAAAGTGTAGGCTATCCAGTGTTTTTTCAACAGAAAACATCAGAGATTTTTTGGTTAAAGCACCTGAAGAATGTTTGTGTATGAAGATTGCGCTTATTGTTGGAGTCTCGGCAGCATGCAGGAGTGATGAACTAGTAAAGATGAAAATTTCCCATGTTAATGTTCTGCAAAGAAAGATCGTCATCGAAATCCCTGGTACGAAGACATATATAAATAGATCCTTCATCATAAGTGACCCTAATTGGATTGATGTCTTTCAGAAATATATGACTGCGAAAAAACATTTAAAATGACAGGTTTTTCGTCTAATGGAGAAATGGAAAATTGCATAATCAGGCCATTGAATATCATTCAATTGCGAGTTTTCCTCAAAAGGTAGCTACTCTCTTGTAACTTCGAAATCTATGTATTTCACAGGTCATACTTTTCGACGAATAGCCGCTACTTTATTGGTTGATAATGGAGCTGATGTTTTGCAGCTAAAAAGACTCAGCGGATGGAAATAGAGTGCTACCAGAACTAGAAAACAAAGGAAAGACTGTTGAAGTGTTATCATCTTCCTCTAAAACTATTGATTTACAAAGTATTTCAAGTGAAGCTGGATCGCAAGAAATACGAATTTCAAATCAAACTCAACTTCAAGAAGACTTGAAAATTTCTGTAATAAATAACAATGCCAATTTAACAATTAACGTGTATGACTAAAAATATGAATAAAAATTGTTTTTTATATACGGTTTTCATAAATAACTATATTATATTAATGTTATACCTATAATGATGTGTTATGTTATTGTATTATTAAATAAAGAATCGGATAGTTGCTGTGTTCTCATTTTACCAGAAATAAAAATGTGGATCGGAAGTAAAAAGACAGAAATGTGACATTTCCAAATTTCTAAAAAGACAGGAAAGTCAATATTACATCATGCATGGCTGAAAATAAAATCATATTATACATTTCATAAAGGGCTGAAGAAGAAGATTTCAGAACCTTATAACTGCCCATACAGAATTATTAGCTAGAAAAAATATTAAACTCCCCTCAAATAAGTTCACTATACACTTTTGATTCAATTTGATTTGATCTTATGCAATATTCTTGTTAAATGGGGGTTAGTAGAAAATCAGTGTGAAACGAACACAAATCACCTTTTTAAAAGATTTAAGCATTTTTTTTTCGAATTTCGCAATGAAATGAATTTTTTGTGAATCTCTTTAAAAAAGTACTTTAATTTTTTTAAAGAAGTGTAATATTTGGTGTAAACTCATATGAAAAGTTTTTGCAACCAGAAATTTAAAAACTACTACTATTTATTTTCGGTTTTTAGTTCAATTTGTTGTATATCAGAATCAACTTTTCAAAACATAAAATTGAGTCAATATATCTTCATGAACAGATCACAACTTTTAGATTTTTTATAGTCTTGTAATCGATATTTACATTTGATTGAATTCTCATTCAAAATATATAAGATCCAGAAACTCATAACACTGTATACCTATTACTTTTAGTTTTCGATTTTTAAGTAGTAAAATCTCAATAAAAGCATTCATATTTAATACCACGACTGATAACACGAATTTTGTTAGTTTGAATGGTTTGGACAATGTATTTTCTTTATTTGTGGAGTTCTGGACTTGCATTGTCTATAAAGTTCCTGAAACAAAAATAAAAGAATTTGATTAGTAAATAAATGACAAGTTCAAACAAATGTAGCTGAAAAAATCGAATTCAATAAATTAGTAGAATTGAATGGAAGTATCTGAAAAAAAGAATGAAATGAGATTAGTGAGTAATTAGTTTTAAAATAGTGAAAGGATGAAGAGAAGGAAAATATAAAGATTATAAAATATATGTTTTTACACTTGAGAACGGTCAGAGATACCCAACTAACCGAAACGTCGTGTATATTGATTCAATAATTTTATATTTTATATTTTTTATATTTACTCCTTCTTTTCTCATCCATTCACTATTTTCCAACTTATTATTCACTAATCTCATTTTATTTTGTTTTCAGATACTTTCATTCAATTCTACTAATTTATCGAATTGAATTTTTTCATGTACATTTTTTTGAAATTGTCATTTATTTACTAATCTTTTATTTTATGTTTCAGATACTTCATAGACCATGGAAGTTCAGAATCCCATAAATGAACAACGAATCTTGTTGATTGATAACGACCATGTAACTAATATCATTTAATATTATTAATCAAATGAAGTAAAACACTTCATTTCACTAAAATTGGTTTATTTATTCGACATACTTGTTTCGTCCTATTACCCCATTATCAAGAGTTTTCTAAATCAGTTAGGAGTAGTCCGACTGTCCGACCATCATTTTCTTAACCTCTAACCTCTAAATTGTAAAAGCTGTTATCTTTTATTGTTTTCTTGGTTATTTTACACACTCTTAAATGCTGTTGTGATTTCACCCACATACTTGATGTTTTCACCTTATTTTAATATCTTTGTACCTACACAATTCTCACATCGTAAGGTGTTGCCTATTTCTATTGTTAGAGTTTACAATAATTTTATTTCATTTGCAGCTACTCTGGAAGAAGAAATAAATATTCTCGAAAGCATGAGCTAAAAGGAGAAGAGTTCACTCATTTCTTTATCCGATTGACTCCAATTCCAAATAATCTTCAAATTCTGTGTCTTCACGTAACCGTCGAAATAAATACATTTAACATATATATATATATATATATATATATATATATATATATATATATATATATATATATATATATATTCACATTTATAAAACTAACCTACCACAAACTATCTGCACAAAAAAGAAGAAAAAAACTAACAAAATTAAAAGGTAATAATTTAATATTACCCCCTTAATAACCAAGCTACATTTTTAGAAAATATCATTTTCAGTAGATTTCAATAAACAACCCATGTTCAAATTTCACACTACTGCCTGTGTTTCAAAGTAGTTTTTAAGAGAAAAACAGAACTTGAGAAAAGATCAACCTCACGGGCATTTGCTAAGCGCTGTGCTCTCATTAAGGTACTATCATAACCATAATTGAAGCAAAACTGATATAAAAAACTTCTCTCGATTGAAGTACCACTGGACTACAATTGAGGCACAATATGGTTAATAAATATTTACAATCAATAAAATTATTCACCATCTTGTAAATCAACATTATGTCAATATATATATATATATATATAGATATATATATATATATATATATATATATATATATATATATATATATATATATATATATATATATATA